>JACYFF010031952.1:89074405-89147412 GCA_017589665.1 Selenicereus undatus | reverse complement strand
TTTTTCGATTTTTATTAATTCATAAGGTTTATAAAGTGTCATAGTCTTCTCATGTTCAATTTTGTGATTTTTGGAATTTATTTGATAATATTTGAGAATTATTTTGTGAAATTGATATGTGCAGATTTTTAGGTAATTAATTCTGAAAATTTCGATTTTTGATTTTAATTTACGATTATTAAGTATTTTTAGGATCAGAAATTTGTGTCCTAGAATTAGGCTAATTTTCTTAATTATTTTCGTATTTTTATTCATCCAGATTATTTTATTTTTAATTTCAAATTAAATTTTCTGCTTGTTTATTCTGCAGTAAGTTTCTGATTTAATTTTCCTTAAATTAATCTGATAGTATTCTGAAGTTATAAACCTGTCCAGTTTAAGTATAATATTTTAGGTTACTGTTTGATAATTTTTATTTTTATTTTTCTGATTATTAGTTGCTGTTTTGTGTTTTTATTAAAATTTCAGTTACTATTCTGATTTTATTTTTTTGGATTATTCAGGAAATATTTTTACTGTTTTATTTCCAGAATATGATTCATAATATTTAGGAGCATTATTGGGTTTTTTTTTCTAGATTTTTATTCATTAGATTTTAATTGTTTTAAAAATATTAAAATTAGATTTAATAAATTGAATTAGTAAAATTACTTAGGATTAAGCTAGCGATTTACAATAATCTTTCCTCGTGGATCGATCCCTACCTCCCCATGCTATAAAAATTATTTAATAACCAAAGTAATGGTTAAATTTGTAGCTCTCGACAGGCTTTACAATACCAGTTCTATGGGCTACTAATTAATCATATCATGATATAATTATTAAAAATAATTTTTAGAGATTATATTCCCCATGCACATAAACCATAAAACCAAATAATATTCACAATTAATGATCACTAAGTTCCTATTGGAAAATTGAGCAAGGCTTATACTCATCAAAAAATTTAATTTACACACAGCCAGCACGGTGAGAAGGTAATGCCTGCACAACGTGAGATATCACTGACAATCTCATTACTTGAATTATCTATTAAGGAGCAAATTGTCAAACAACAAAAAAAATTATGCAAAGAACTCTACTCTGATAATCCACTAAAATTTTGGGATAAAGATAAGACATTTGTAAAAATTACTCTGCTAAATCCCAATACTATTATTCATGTCAAACAAATGGTGTATACACACCAAGATATCTAGGAATTTGATAAGCAAATCAAAGAACTTTTGGTAAATGATTAATTAGGAATAGCAAAAGTCATCGCACCGGTCTCGCTTTCATAGTAAGAAATCAAGCAGAAGAAAAAAAGAGGAAAAGCAAGAATGGTAATCAACTATAAAAAGCTTAATGATAATAATGTTTTTGATGGTTATTATATTCCTAACAAAACTGTCATTTTCAACAGAATTCAAGGAGCCTCTTGGTTCTCAAAAATGGATTGCAAAAGTAGTTATTAGTAGACAAAAATGGATAAGAAAAGCATTCCTTTAACTGCATTTAGTTCCCCCCAAGGACATTATGAATTGATAGTAATGTCATTTGGTCTCAAAAATGCACCGCAAATATTTCAAAGAAGAATGGACAATATCTTTAAGGATCTTAATTGTTGTTGTTTAGTTTACATTGATGATATCCTTGTCTTTTTCAAAACAATAGAACAGCACAAAGATGATGTCATAGTTGTCACCTAAAGATGCATTGATTATGGTATTATACTTAGTAAGAACAAGCGCATTTATGCTGAACAAGAAATTGAGTTCTTAGGCCTAGAGATAAAAGCTCAACAAATCATCCTACAAAAGTATATTCTGGAAAAAATAAAAAATTTCCTTGAAAAGATTGAAGATAGGAAACAGTTAGAAAGGTTTCTTGGATGCCTTACCTATGCTTCAGATTTCATTAAAGATTTAGTTAAACTAAGAAAGTCATTGCAGCAGAAACTCAAGAAAGAAGTATGTTGGACATGGACCACTAATGATACAAAGATTGTTCAAAACTTCAAGAAGATGTGTAAAAATCTTCATGTTCTTAATTTGCCTAATGAAGGAAATGATTTCGTCCTTGAGATAGATGCCAGCAATGAGCATTGGAGCGTAGTACTCAAAATCAAAGAAGGAGAAAACCTCTGAAAATATTTGCAGTGGAAGTTTTAATAAGGTAGAATGCAACTATCCCACGATGGAAAAAGAAATCCTTGCAGTCATAAGGGGAATTGAATAGTTCTTAATCTTTTTATCCCCAAAACCTTTTCTTATTCAAACTGATTGCAAAGGAATACTTGGTTTTGTGAAAAAGAATTGATCAAATATGCAAGCGTAAGGGCGACACCTGCGTTGGCAATTATGGTTTAACCAGTTTTCCTTCTCTATTGAACATATACAAGGATCGAAGAACTCTCTGGTATATAATTTTACTCGAGAACTCGCTAATGGTGATCATCAAAGTAGAACTCCTGCCAGAAAAGGAGGAAATCCATAATGAAATGTCATTACTACTAGAACGGGTTTCTCCATCTAGTAAAGTCCTTATTGATAATTTGAAATTCCATACAAAAAGTATATCATACTTTGGTCTACTATCTTCTATCTACCTAATAGCCCAAATATTTTTCCTTCTAGAATTACAAGTTAATTACGTTAGATATCCTTATGATATCCAAGAATAAAAAGTTCTCATGTTCAAGAAAAATGGTTCAATGAGTAGTATGCAGCCTGTATTAACTATTATCATCATTATTCCTATGATATTTGGGAGTCTTCTAGTACAACGATCTATTTTTCCGATAAATCTAGAGTTGGTGGTGTTAGTTTCCCAACAAATTCAATCTCTCTGAATGACCCCGTCATTAAAGGCTGGGAATATGGGATGGTTTTTTACTTTATGGAAATCTCAGATCCAAAGTACCCTTTTTTCTCAAAATTAACCAAGTTCCAACAATGCATGTTCAGAAGGATCCATTGGATTCTAACATCTCTAGATGGTCCAACAAAAATTCCAAATAATTGATACCTATATATAGAGGTACATTGGGCACTAATTGAGTATGAAAATAGAAAGGCCAAACCAGCCCGTTTTCTTGTTCACATTGTTGAGTACGACGATCCCTATGATCAACGACAAGAATGGTTTCCAAATTGACGAGAAATAGTTCCTGATCCTGCTTTAGCAAGAGCCCTCGGTTTTTACAACATTTATCATCAAAGTTGGGCAATAATAGAACAAGGAAAAATGTTAATGCATTGTAGAAACACTACTTTCACCTATGACAAGGAGTTCAAAGAATAAATTATGGTGGAAGGAGCGGTCTTAGAAGATATCTTTGATTATCTCTTTGATGTTGAAGTTGGAAAATTCTTATCAAAAAAAGAAAATAAATATCTTCTTGAATTGTTTGAGAAATGGGACCAAGAGCATCATCAATTTGATGAAAACTTTGATGATTACCCAGATAATGATAGTCTGGAAGATATAATTGGAGATGAAGGCATGCAGAATCTAAATAATTGTGACTAGTCTTGTCAACATTAGAAGGCTTTGAAAAGTGGTTGCTCCATTATTGTACTATTTTGACAAGTGTTAGGTCTATAACATAGAGTAGTTTACTGTAGTCATGTAAATGAAGTGTAGTCATGTGTAAAAATAGTATGTACTATAACCGTTTGGACATCCTATTTACCATATCCTTTCTATAAAAGGAGAGATCGAGTGCTGAGAAGGGACACAGTCATTTGAGTATTTTTGAGGAAAAGATAAGTAGGAATTTTTCATTTCTCTATGAACAAGCATCTCTAATGATCTTAGCTTAAGTCCCTCTTCAAACTTTCCATTGTAATATGTCCAATTTTAAGCTTTCAATAAAGGAAGTTTTCCAATTGTTAATATTATTCAATTGAACCTGATGTCTTAAATATTATAATTTTTTGATTAAAGTTTCACTATCCTTGGAGAAGATCAAAAGCTTGATTAGTGACTACAGTTTAAGGTAGGAAACGAAACGGATCTGTGTTGTGCCTGATCTAAGGAAGGAGGGGTTGAGATTAGCAATCTCTATAAAGTAGAAGCTAGAGGAATGCCGAAGTCTATCACCTACTAAGTTCAGGTAATGGGCGAAACTCTCTAAGTAAGTTTTAATTAGTTTACTAAGCATGGTGGGCCGTTAATCACAGAAAATATAATATTTATGATATACGTAATAGATTGTGATAACTAGTACCAGTAAATTAATTATAAGAAGCCCAAACATAAATATAAGCTTAGTTTTGCGAAACAGTCTAAAACTTTGTGTATTTGCATTTGGAACCCCAGTTTTGCCAAAAGCATAAATTCCATAAAGTTCAAGGACCTAAAAACAAATATTTGTGGCCCAGAAATCAGATAACCAAAGTAGTTCCATAAATATTTTTCTAAAAATGTGCGACGATAAAATCATTTCACCAAACCTCAAGGGACTGAAAAGCAATTTATTCAGAGAGTCGTGGTCAACGTCATCTTAGTGTTTAATCTAACAAAAACTTTAATCATCAAGAATTAACAAAATACTACATCGACGGCTCTAAGCTACCCAATTGGACCTGTGACTTGATAAAACCACCAATGACTTAAGTAGGTCAAAGGGTTCTCTGATCACTGGAAAAATGAAAGGTCTGACGAGAGAGAACGCATCAATCTAGTCCATTGGAGAATAGAAATATGCAAAGCAATGAAATGGTTGTCGCAGTCAAATACGACATTCACTAGAAGAAGAGAGACGGGTGAAGGGGTTGGCATTTGAGAGTTAAAAATTTTTAGATTGTTTCATCATAAACAACGAAGGGGATGTTAGAAAAAGAGAGATTGTGACTAATGGAGAAACAACAAACTTATCTAATTTGAGAACAGAAGGCGAACACGTGGCTTGCTAGACCACTGCCCTAAAGCTAAATTGGCTCCCCCAACAACTTATTGAGGACTCGTGAGTAATTAATTTCTAAGGATACATGGCTGGTTGTCCAACGGTGTACTGGAACGAACTACGGTGAGGATCACTGATCAATTACCTAGAAAGTTTAGAAGGAGTGCTTAAGTGTTGATAGATTTTTTTTTTTGTGTTTCTAGAGCTGAGCAAAGTGACTCAATTTATAGATGAGAATGACTGCAAAAACCGAAAAGACAGAAGAGCTGATTTTGTGGATAGAAATCAATAGTAAAAATGTAAGTAAAGAATTGAGCTGAATATAAGAAATGTAATATTGTAGTAGGTACCTAGCAAAATTAAATACTGAATTTTGATCAAAAAAATTAGTTAATAAGCTTTCATGCCCATACTCATAGCTCGACACGGCACCGCGGGTGTGTGGAGTGCACGCACGTGTGTGGTTTAGAGATTCCTCTACACACTTGCTTGCTAGGAAATCATAGGATGTACGAGTATAAAAACATGAGATGCTCTTTGAAAATGTTTCATGTGGGACACTTAAAAGTAACCCAATGCAAAATCGGTTTCTTCCTCTACCTTTGAAGCAAACTCCAACATTCCCCTCACTTGATTCACTGGAAGTGAAAATGAAGAAAAAGAGAGTTTTGGCTAATAGAAAGAAAAATGTATGGAATCCAATGTCTTTTGGACTTAAATTAGTACCTAGTGTTTATGAGTCTATCTTACATCCATTAGTGTGGAAAAATCTTTAACCCAATTGGTATTTATGAATATCAAACTATGCACACTCATTTTCCCCTTAAAAACTAAAGATCCTTGTATAATGTTACATATTAAAGCATCTACCTGGATTCTCCTAAATGCTCTAGAGAGTCTTTACCTAAATACTCTCATAGGGGATGGGCATCAACCCCCACATTCACATAGGTGATTTCCATCAAGTGCATACTGTCATGTACCACCATTAAGGTTGTAGACTTATTAAGAACTAGTGGTTTATCCTTAGTACAATTGACAGCAAATGAAAATACTACTTGTTTTAATCTTAGGAATGGGTTGTAGTATAAAATTTTGAGTTGTTCCATGATTTTGTTTGATCTAGTGAACTTAGACTCTGGTCCAAGGATGGTATCCATCTAGATTCAATCACTTAATCGGCTTAAGTCCCATTCCTTATGTTGATGACAACACTACACCTTTAGAAAGGCCTTTGTGAAAGGATCTGAAGGATTCCTTTCTAATTTTACATACTCTAGTGATGTCACATTATCCCTTATCATATTTCTCATGATTTTTTGCTTTAATGAATATGTTTCCTCTTTCTATTGTAGGCCTAGTTGTTACCCAATATTCTGGCTACTCGATAGTCGCAATGCATGAAAACTAACGAAGTCGGCTCCTCCCATAATGGAATATCTGATAGGAGGCCTCTTAGCCACTCCATCTCATGACGTACCTATTCTAAAGCAATAAACTTTGATTTCATTTTTGATTTAGCAATACAAGTTTGCCTGCTGATTTCCAAGAGATGGCATTGCCAGCTAGAGTAAACACATAATCATTGGTTGAATTAATCTTATCATTATCAGACATCCAAATAGCATCGCAATAACCCTCCGATATAGCAGGAGTGTGGTTTTAAAAAGCAATCTCAAATTAATGGTCCCTTTCAAATACTTCAATAGTCTAATTAGGGCATTTGAATGATCATTAGTCGGGTTGTGAGTATATAAACTGATCCTACTCACAGTATAGGATATATCAGGATGAGTATAGCTCATTCGAAACATTATTCTACAAATTATCTCAGTATACTCAATTTGTGACACACTATTACCTTTGCTCTTTTGCAAGTGAATACTAGGATCATATGGGGTTTTTATCGAAGTATAGTCAAATTGTCAAATTTTTGAGTATCTTTTCAATATAATGAGATTGGTTAAGACTTATATCCTCTTTGGTCCTGGTTATTTTAATACCAAGAATAACATTTACTTCTCCCGAGTCTTTCATGTCAAAGCATATACTAAGAAAAGATTTACTACCATAAACAACATTTAAGTTTGTACAAAAAATAAACATATCATCCGCACATAACGGAATACTTACCCAACCATGCTTATCAACTTTGAATACACATATGTATCAGAATCATTGACAAGAAATCTATTAGAATTAAGGGTAGAGTCAAATTTTTCATACCATTTCTTTGGAACTTATGCTCTTGTCTAGAACCACAAAGCCCTTTGGCTCCAGCTACTTTATGTATATCTCTACCTTATGCTCTTGTCTAGAACCGCAAAGCCCTTTGGCTCCAGCTACTTTATATGCATCCCTTCCATAAGGTCACCATTTAAGAACGATGTTTTAACATCCATCCAGTGAACAATAAGATTAGGAATCGACATAATACTTATTGATGCACGAATGGTAGCGACCTTAGTCATAGGGGAGTAGGTATCATAGCAGTTTATACCGTTTTTCTAGTAAAACCCCTGAACCACTGATGCATATAAAGCCCCAAACCAACTCTGTGCTACACCCTCATCCATACCAAAGCCCAAGTTAGCCTTCCTTGGTCAAGATGGTTACCGCTCCAGCACTTCACTCGGTTTCGACTCGGCTTAACATTCGATTGGGCAATCCTTGTTTCTTTCATAAGCTTAAGGAGTCAACTTTAGGATGATGCAATGAAATTTTGAATTGGCTTGCATTTTAATTCCCTAAAATGAAAAAAAAACCCAACTCCTACAGTGCGGGTTTTTATATGTAAAATTGCTAAATATGTGCTGAGTTTTAAATCCTACCTAACGAAGCCTAATCTATGCAAACTTTAGTTTTACAGATTCTCTAAGAAGTCTATTTTATCCCCGTGTGCTAATATTGGGTATTGGATTTTAAGTTTGGGAGAAATGGCCCAAATATGTAGAGTGTCCACAAAATTCTAGTTTTGGAGCAATGGGATTCGACCTTAGTTAAGGGGCATACAACTGTAATCTTTGAGATTACGTAGTAGGAGTGACTCTACATACAACAAGGAAGATGTACCAAGTGGAAGGAGCCTCGTTGGTGGAGTAGAACCTTCTAGAAGCTTATAGAAGTTGGGGAATAAATCATGAAAAAATACAACTCATCTTGATTATAATTATCTTAGAATTTGATTTTTTTTTTTATAGGATATTTCTGTAAGCCACTTGTTGGCCCACTTGTCCAACTAATGTAACAGCTAATCCCCACTATTATGGGTATTTATAGACCAAATGATCTCCATGTATACACAGCTTGAGTTGAATTATGAAATGAAAGGCAAAAGACCATCTTCTCTCTAAATCTCTACATCTTTATCTCTTAAATTAAGAGTGGTAATTAGAGTATTTTCAACTCATTTATACATTTCTATCTAATTTTTTATTTGTTTAGTTTGGCTAGGTGAGATAGACGAGGCCATTTCCTTTATTTTATCGGGGCGAGCAAAACCAATAAAATATGAAAAAAGATTCTATTGAACGAGTAAAAGGAGAGAGAGGGATTCGAACCTGATAGTTCCAAAGAACTATGTCGGTTTTCAACACCGAAGCTATCAAGCACTTAGCCATCTCTCCAACAAAAGTAAATTTCTATTGTATTCTTATTCTCCCAAATGGAACATGGTCACAAGTTGTAAAAAAATATCAAGTGCAGGCTGATAGGTCAATCCATTTATCTGTATATTATATTTATCTGTATGTTATATATAAATGTATGATCTACCATGCCCGATTAATTAAAAACTTTCCCTCGGCTCCATCTTTGAATAAAGTGGTAAAAACGTGGAAATTAAGTCATCTTATATAGAATCGATGGATTCTATAGTATAAAATCCCTCCGTGATACATTTTTTTACAATGAAGGGTAGAAGGATCAAATGGTATAGTTTGTTTGCTGGTAGCTTGGAGGATTATAAGTATGACTATAATTTTTCAATTGGTTGTTTTTGCATTACTTACTTTTTCATCAATCTTACTAATTAGTGTACTTGTTGTATTTGCTTCTCCTAATGGTTGGCCAAGTGACAAAATAGTTTGTCTTTTCTAGTATATCTTTATGGATTGGATTAGTCTTTCTAGTGGGTATCCTTAATTCTCTCATCTCTTGAACCTATTTGTTCCAAATCTAGAAATGACCTCTCCCCCTCCTTTGGAATTCTTCTTTGGTGGCTAAAATACTTTTGGAGAAGAATTTGGTGGGAAGTTATTAATATATCATTTAGGATCTTATCTTGGGTACAAATTTCACAATCTTATTGATTGTTTGATATTGAATTCCAAGAGAAGCATCCTTTAGGTGTGAGCATCTCCATGGTACATCGATCTTGGGGGTTTAAGGATCCATCCTCATCAAGTTGGTATCAAAGCTAAAGCCCCTCTTCGGTGATTATTGAATCAAAACTTTTATCTCCATTGATTTAATCAAAAAGCCTTACCATTTTCTCATTTTTCACCCCAAAAATCCACACTTTTGACTCTTTAAAAATTTTCCTTCATTTACCCACCACCTTAATCAACCCTTATTAGCCTACAAAGAAACCCAAAATAGTCTAAATACAATCCATAATCCAAACAAAACCCAAAAACTCTATAAAAGCCTACAGAAAAAGCCCCTGGGACAGCTGCCACCACAGTCCATGGCAGACTCTTCCCCTTCCCATCCCCCATGGTTGTAGTTTTCTTCTTCCTGAGACTACCAGAACCCCTCTGTGGTAAACCCCACGACCCGTGAAACCCTTATTTCATCCCATACCTTCTTTCTTAGCTCTACTACGGCCAATGAAGGAGATTCCTCTTAGTTTAGGCGCAGTCCACTTGAACAAATCTATGAAAGGAGAAGAGATAAGGTCATCTTTGAGTTTTAAGAACAAGTGAGAAAGCTCACAAGGGAACTTGAGCAAATCCTTACTATTGGGGCTGTAATGTTAATCATATTGACATTGCATACTCATCCCCTCATGAAGACTTTGATGATGAGGAAAGAGGAGCTAGAAGAACACATCCAAGGGATGACAATTTATGACTCTGGGGTACTCTAATTCTATGGAAATAGTTATTAGGGGTCAATGTTTTTAGAATTTATTCCAAAGTACCTACTATTTTAGGTAAACTATTAATAGGGGATAATATTTTCCGAAATAGTTACTGACCGAAGTTTTTCTTTGCAACTTAGTCCCTGAACTTTCTGAATTTACAATTTTTGCCCAAAATAACGTTTAACAAATAAATACTCAACTTTTTGGTACTTTTTAATAAAACTAAGCTTATATTTTTGTTTAAACTTCTTATAATGATTTTAATGGTACTAGTTATCACAATCTACTACTTATATCATAAATATTATATTTATGTGATTAACAGTCTACCATGCTTAGCAAAAATAATTAAAGCTTAATAAGAGAGTTTCAACCATTACCTGAACGTAGTCGGCGCTGGACTCCAGCGTTCCTCTAACTTCCGATTTACAGAGATTGCTAATCTCAACCCCACCTTCCTTAGATCAAGCACAACACAGATCCGTTTTGTTTTCTACCTTGGACCGTAGTCACTAATCAAGTTTTACTTATTTTTGAAAGGATAGTCAGACTTTAATCAAGAAATTATAATATTTAAGACATAAGGTTCAATTGGACAATGTTCCCCACTGGGCAAACTTTTTTTATTGAAAACTTGAAAGTGGAAATATTACAATGGAAAGCTTGAAGAGAGGATTTTAAGCTAATATCATTAGAGATGCATAGGGAAATGGAGAATCCCGACTTCTCTTCTGCTCAAGAATGCTCAAATGACCGTATCCCTTCCCAGCACTCGACCTCTCTATTTATAGAGGGGATGTAGGTACATAGGATGCCTTAATGGCTATAGTACGTAAAGATTTTTTACATGGCTACAATACATACTAACTCTATAGTACACACTTTATTTTATAGACCAGACACTTGTCGAAATAGTACAATAATGGGGCAGCCACTTTTCAGAACTTTTAGTGATGACAAGACTAGTCATCATTATTGAGATTCTGCATTCCTTCATTTCAAATTATATCTTCCAGACCATCATTACCTACATCATAAAAATCTTCATCAACTTGCTTAAGATGCTCTAGATCCTATTCTTCAAATAATTCAAGGAGATATTTTTTTTTCTTTTTCTGATAAGAATTTTCCATCTCCAACATCAAAGAGATAATCAAAAATATCTTCTGACACTGCAAAAACATTAATGCACTGTGAAAACACTGCTCCTTCCACCTTCATGCAGTCCCTGAATTCATTGTCATAGGTAAAAGTAGTGTTTTCACAGTGCATTAATGTTTTTCCTCTTTCGATTAATGCCCAACATTGATGATAAATGTTGAAAAATTCAATGGCCCTTGATAAAGCATGATCACTAACTAGATGTACCGGATTTCCATGAATCCAATTTTGTCGTTGATCATTAAAATCGTCGCAATTAATGATTTGGACAAGATAATGGGCTGGTTTGGCTTTTCCATTTTCATATTCAATTAGAACGCTATAAACCTCTAAAGTTAGGTATCTGCGAACTGAAATTTTTCTTGGACCCTCAGGAGATGTAAGAATCCAATGGATCCTTTTGAACATAAATTGCTGGAAATTAGTTAAGGCTGAGAAAAATGGGAATTTTGGATCTGGAATTTATGTGAAGTAAAGCACCATTCCGTATTTCCATGCTTTAAAGACATGATCATTTGGAGATGATGAATTTGCAGGGAAGCAAATGCCACCAACTCTAGATATGTCGGGAAAATAGATCGTTGTACTCCAAAACTCCCAAATATCATAAGAATAATGATGATAAAAGTCGATGCAGGCTGCATACCACTCATTGAACCATTTTTCTCGAACATGAGAACTTATTTTTTCTTAGATATCATAAGGACACTGGAGGTAACTAATTTGTAACTCTAGAAGGGAAAATTTTTAAGTTATTAGGTAAGCAGTAGAAAGTAGACCAAAACGTGATCTACTTTTTGTATGGAATTCCAGGTTATCAATAAGGACTTTACTAGAAGGCGTAACCCGTTCTAGCAGTAATGGCATCTCATTAAGAATTTCCTCCTTTTCTGGCAGGAGGTCGACTTTGATGATCACCATTAACAAGTTCTCGAGTTAAACTGTCTGTCAGAGAGTTCTTCGATCCTCGTATATGTTCAACAGAGAAGGAAAATTGATTAAGCCATAATTGCTAACGCAGGAGTTACCCTTACGCTTGCATATTTAATAAATTCTTTTTCACAAAACCAAGTATTCCTTTGCAATCAGTTTGAATAAGAAAAGGCTTTGGGGCTAAAAAAGATTAAGAATTTTCAATTCCACTTATGACTGCAAGGATTCATTTTTCCATTGTAGGATAGCTACATTCTTCCTTATTAAAACTTCTACTGCAATATTTGCAGAGTTTTTCTCATTCTTTGATTTTGAGTACCACACTCCAGTGCTGATTGCTAGCATCTGTTTCAAGAACTAAATCATCTCCTTTGTTAGCCAAATTAAGGACAGGAAGATTTTTACACATCTTTTTGAAGCTTTGAACAATCTTTATATCATTAGTGGTCCATGTTCAACTTACTTCTTTCTTGAGTTTCTGCGGTAATGGCTTTCTTAATTTGGCTAAATCTTTAATAAAATCTAAAGCATAGGTAAGCCATCCGAGAAATCTTTCTAGCTGCTTCCTATCTTCAATTTTTTAAGGAAATTTTTCTATTTTTTCTAGAATGTGCTTTTGTAGGATGATTTGTCTAGCTTTTATCTCTAGACATAAAAACTCAATTTCTTGCTCAGCATAAATGTATTTGTTCTCACCGAGTATAATGTCATTATCAATGCATCTCTAGGTGACTGCTAAGACATCATCTTTGTGCGGTTCTATGGTTTTAGAAAAGACAAGGATGTCATCAATGTAAACTAAATACTAATGATTGAGGTCTGTAAAGATATTATCCATTCTCCTTTGGAATATTTGAGGTGCATTTTTATGACCAAATGACATTACTATCCATTCATAATGTCCTTGTGGGGCACTAAAAGCAGTTAAGGGGATACTCTCCTCATCCATTTTTATTTGCGAATAACCACTTTTGCAATCCATTTTCGAGAACCAAGATGCTCCTTAAATTCTGTTGAAAAGGACTGTTTTGTTAGGAGTATAATAACCATCAAATACATTATTATTATTAAGCTTTTTGTAATTGATTACTATTCTAGCTTTTCCTCTTTTCTCTTCTGTATGATTTCTTACCATGAAAGCA
This sequence comes from Selenicereus undatus, assembly GCA_017589665.1. Taxonomy (NCBI): domain Eukaryota; kingdom Viridiplantae; phylum Streptophyta; class Magnoliopsida; order Caryophyllales; family Cactaceae; genus Selenicereus; species Selenicereus undatus. The sequence goes on along the minus strand of JACYFF010031952.1, from coordinate 89,134,199 downwards.
AGACTGGTATGAGGTCTCTTGCTATTCCTGATTAATCCTTTATCAAAAAGTTTTTTAATTTGTTTATCAAATTCTTGAATATCCTGGTGTGTATACACCATTTGTTTAACTCAGATAATAGTGCTAGGATTTAATAAAGTGATCGTAGCAAATGTTTTATCTCTATCCCAAACCTTTAGAGGATTATCAGAGTGGGGTTCTTTGCATAATTTTTCTTGTTGTTCAACAATCTGTTCTTTAATAGATAACTCAAGCAATGAAATTTTTAATGCTACTTCAAGTTGTGGTGGCATTACCTCCTCACCACGTTGGCTGCGTGTAAATTCAATTTTTTTATGAGTGTAAGCCTTACTTAATTTTTCAATAGGAACTGAGTAACCATTAATTGTGAATATTATCTGGTTTATGGTTTGTGTGCATGGAGAATATAAGTTCTGAAAATTATTTTCAATAATCATATTATAAGACGGTTAATCAGTAGCCCATAGAACTGGTATAATGCATTGAACCCTTCCTAATTCTATGGATAACCCTTCTATGGCCTCATTATGGCTCATAATGCTATTATCAGCTATCCTCACTTGTAAAGGGCTTTTAGCTCTTTTTCACATAAATTCTGGAAATAATGATCTTTTTCCAAAGCATACAGAACAACCACTATCTATATAAGTACACAATTCGTATTTATTATATCCCTCTAAACATACCTTTATTGCGATATAGATGCTATTAGGGTTTGTATTGGTGGCTTCATAACATATCTACATAGTCATGTCTTTGACTATTTCATCCTCATAGATTGGTTCACTAACAGTTCTAATTATGTATCCAATGACCTTTCTATCTAGATTCGTTATTCGATCTATATTGGGTCTTACCGCTTCAAAACTCATTCTACTCATTTCACTGGTCATGCTAATTGTATCATCTTCTTTAAACTCTTCTTTAGCTGATGAAGATCCTTCTTCCCAATCTGATCTTGTATTCATGCTTCTTAATAATTGGGGTTTAATGGTGATTTTACCCTCCTCATCAATTTTTGTTACAATCTTCTTAATAATTTTTGTAGGGTGGGTAAATCTATATATCCATGAACGATCGATTTTTATATCCTGAGGGTTAGACTTAATTCTCTAGATCTTTTGCATAGGGGTAGGACTTTAAAATTTTTCTGTTTCTATCATTGTCACCTTAGTCCTTGGGTCTATAGTATTATCTAATTTGTAGATGATTTTTCAGAATATCCTTAAAGGATATCCTCCTCATTTCATGTCCATCTCGACTGTTTTTATCTTAAGGGATAAGAAGTTTTTTGAAAATTCATCTTTTAGACTCACATAATATCTAGGTCGACAGTTGAAACCTACTGACTCATTACATAAATTAGTTTTTATCCCTGTGATGATCTGATTATTAAATTTGGTGTGCCTAATATCACATAGTAAAGCATAAAGATCAATATCTTTACCATAATATTGTAATGGAGTGATTTGAACTTGGACACTTCCGATATAGATGTACCTATATTTTCTATCTTTGTTATGCTTATGGATATTCTCCTAATTAATAAGATTAACTTCCCCAACGTCATACTCACAATCCTTTATCTCCATGTCTCTTTCCATCATTTCACATACGTATTTGCTTTTTAATTGAAAGATAGATTTTTTATAGATCATGTCCTTTTGGATTATGGGAAGAAACCAATCTCCTTTGACTTCCTCATGATCATTGTCTACAACAAATTTCTCTCCTTGGAGATCACCAAGGCTGACAGAGCTACTCTCCATCATATAACTTGTTTCTTCGTAATTACTTTCTTCATATTCATTGTCCAATATAATTTCAACAATTCCTTTGTTGTTGCTTAAGGCTAGGTCTAAAGCCTCATTTTCACTAAGCTCAACATAATCTAAACTTCCTAATATTTCAATCAGTTTGTTATTTTTCCTATTTTTGCATTTATTAGCATAATGTCCTACTTCTCCGCATGGGCAACATTTGCAATTGTTTTTCCCTGTAGGATAATAAGTTGCTTTGCTAAAAAATCTACACTTTTTAGGACTTGGCTTATTATAATATTCTCTCCTATATTTATCTCCCTTTTGCTTATTAAAGCTCTTTTTCTTATAAACTTTTTTTTCTTCTTCTCTCAGCTTCTTTTCCCTATTGGTGAGGCGAATCCCAACAAGTTAGGAATTGCTTCTTAATTTTCTTTTGCTTTTGGAGATCAAGACATTGATCATGGACCCATTTTCTTAGATAAGATATTCTAGAACCAAGGGTATCAATGACATCTGCTCGTTCCAAATATGCAATGTATTTTTCATTTTTTATGGATTTTATATGATATAGTAATTTATTATAGAACATATCAAGATTGGTTTCATTATGCCCAATTTTATAATAATATTGACTAAATTCAACAATATAATTTTTCAGATATCTCATATCCCATAATTCTATGTTATTACTATTTCTTTGCCATTCTCTTGCTTTTTCTTCCGAATCAAGTTCAGCTCCGATGAACTTGGTTTCAATTTCTTTACATAGATTTTTGAACATTATAGCTAGTGTCTCCATCATTCTTAATGTATTTTTCCATTCTTCAGTTAACGAATCATACCAGTCAGCTACAGTGCCAGAAAAGCTATGTTCGATGTAATTTAGGAAATTTATCACAGTCCATATAGTATTTAAGTTTAAGATACTATTTATTCCCCTTTTCCAATGCTCAAATATTTCTTCTCTATTATGGGCTCCATTAATGTTTAAAATACATCCTGTTTGACTAATTGGGGTAATATCAATTTCTTCAAAGTCATGGTTTTCCTTGGGATGAACCCAAAGGAAAAATTGCTTGTATGTCCTGCTGGGACGTACCTAGGTTTTAGGAAATGAGTATTTCTCCTAGAAGATTCACCAAATTCTTCATGCTTAGGAATGCCATTTTTAACGAGATTAGTCTCTGTTTCATATAAGTCGATCTCTTCTCCAATTTTCTTAATCTTATCTTCAACAGTCATTTTACCATATTTTTTATCTAATTTTCTTCTAATTTCTCCTAGAGGTAATGCATTAAGATCATTAAGCTCAAAAAGGTTCATCTGCTGATATATTTCTTCTTCTAATTGGACATTATTGGTCTCTTCGTTTTCATCAGATAAAACATCATGTTTATTGCTAGTGACACTCATGATTTCATTTATTTCTTCTCTCTTCATTTTCATAAGATAAAACATCATGTTTATCGCTAATGACACTCATGATTTTATTTAATTCTTCCGGATTTTATTCCTTCTCAAACATTTTTTGTACCTCTTCCAGAGTATATTGTTCATACTCCATCTTCTTTTTCTTCTTTTTCAGCTGATTTTTCACCTGATTTTTCTCCTACTTTTTTTATATTTTAATCTCGTGCAAAGGAAACGGAATCTTGTTTTTTAGGTTTTGGAAAGGATATTTATGCTGAAAATGAGTATTGATACTGGGAGTAGCTTTTTTGTTATGCCTAACTTTGCTAATAAGAGAAAGATGGACTATAGTTAACTGATTGTTAAGCTCCTTGAGTCCAATCTTAATTTTAGCTAATTCTGCTTTTAAGTGTAAAACAATATCCGTGATATAGTTTAATTGATGTGCTAATGAGGTATTACCTTCTGGTGAGTGAACAATGTGGGAGTAATTAGGACTAGGACACGCAGGTGAAGATTCAAACATTAATCACAACTAATCACAGTTAATTAGCTTAATAATCTTAATTATTTTGGTCACGTGGCTCTAATACCAATTGAAAGAGGGCCTCGAGCTTTTCTAGTGAGCAAAAAACCACAACCACAAATTTAAATTTTTCAAAAGTAAGTTTTTAAGATTTGGGCTAAAATGCAAATATGAACATTTTAAGGGATTAAAAGAAAATGTAGACAGTGAATGGTCCCCTTAAAATAGTTTCCACAGAATATTACCCCTTTTAAATATATTCTAATAACATGGTGCCCTAGTTATAATTTTCACACAAAATGGGGTACATGGCAGTGATTTTTTCAAGGGATGACCTTAGAGACTTCAAGACTGAAGCCTTGGAGTTTGATGGAAACCTCAATCCGGAAGACTACCTACATGGGGTTCAATCTATGAGGATCTTTGAGCTTAATGAGTATAATGATGAGATTGCTTTCAAACTGGTCATTCTCAAGGTAAAAGGATATGTGTGGTAGGAGAACTTGAAGAGGAAAATAACAAGGAAGACAAAATCTAAAATCAAGACTTGATCCAAGCTCAAAAGCACATGGAAAAAAGTTGCCACAACCCACCGATAAGCAAAAGCTATACCTTAAGATCACTTCACTCAACCAAGATAACCTCAAGGTTGAAGAGTATATTAGAAAGATTGAACAACTCCAAATAAGGGACGATTGAACAACTGCAAATGAGGGTCGGATTAAATGAAGAGCCCAAGCTCAAAATAGCTAGATTCATCAAAGGTCTATCCCCCCATCATAGCTAACAAGGTAGACTTTCAACCTTATCTCTCATTTGATAATGTTTGCAATCTAGCTATTAAGGTTGAGAAATAACTCAAGGGTAGAAAACCTCTCCTTACCCCTTCTACAAATCAACCTCTTATCTCCCCAAAGGGGTTTACTTCCCACCAAAGATCGAGTCTACTCCAACCCAACACCAAGACCCTAGACAAGGGTAAGGGCATTGCTAGTGAGAAAGGTTGGAAGGAAAAAAATACTTCAAATGTCATGATTGTGCTCACTTCTAAGTGGATTTCCTAAATAGGAAGACTCTCACCATTAGAGAGGTAGAAGAGATCCAAGCTCTTAAAGAAGAGGATCATACTTTCGTCACTCCATATGTCGGTGAACTCTTGTTAATTCAAAGAGCACTCTATGTCAAAGAGGCTCCTTGTGAACCAAGCCAAAGGTAGAAAATTTTCCATTCTCAGTGTACCATTGGAGGCAAGATGTGTAAGCTCATCATTGACGGTAGAAGTTGCACCAATGTGCCTTTCTTAACTCTTATCGACAAGGTCCAACTACCACCAAGATGCGTCCAAGCCCCTACACTCTTCAATGGCTTATGCAAGGGAGCGATGTAACCATTTCTCGACAAGCTCTTATTTCATTCTTGGTTGGACCATATAATGGTGAAGTGCTATGTGATGTACTTCCAATGGATACTTGTCATTTGTTACTTGGTATGCTTTGGTTGTTTGATAATCATATAATTCATGATAGGCATGCTAATACTTATGCATTCAAACACAAGGGTCGTTACCTTGCTTTAACCCCATTACCTCTACATGAATCCCTCAAACCTAAACCGGGGAAAGAAAGTGAGAAAAGCCTATATATGAGTGAGACACAAGTGGAAAGAGCCACTAATAAGAGCAAGCCCTTATTTTCCCTACTTATGGTATCAACCGCAATTAAGACCAAAAGGTCTTTTCTAAGGTTGATTTGATGAGTGGTTGGATTAAGGAAGGGGATGAGTGGAAAACCACAATTAAGACCAAAGGGGGGTTGGATGAGAGGCGAGTCATGCCCTTCAGACTATTAAATGCCCCTATTACCTTTATGAGGCTAATGAACCAAGGGTTTAGGCCATTCATTGATCACTTTGTTGTGGTTTAGTTTGATGGCAACTTGGTTTATAGTTAAAGTGAAGAACTACATCTTATGCATCTCACTCAAGTCATGAAGGTTCTTGAGAAAGAAAAGCCCTATGGTAAGTTGAAGAAGTGCTCCTTTTTCACTCAAGAGGTTACACTATTGGGCTACATTGTCACAGCTCAGGGAATCAAGGCAGATGAAAGCAAAGTTGAGGCCATTCGGTCTTAGTCAACTCCCTCGATCATTCATGATGTGCGAAGTTTCCATGAACTACCCTTCTTCTACAGGCGGTTCATTAGAACGACCTCCATGACTAAGGTTCTCAAGGGTGCATTGTTCAAGTGGAATTCAAAGGCACAACAAGCCTTTGAGGAAATCAAGAAGAAGCTCACTCAAGCCCCTGTGTTACCCTTGCCATGCTTTAAGAAGATTTTTCAAGTAGATTGTGACACATCCGAAGTTGGTATTGGTGGAGTTCTCACTCCATAAGCCTACCCAATTACCTACTTTGGTGACAAGTTACATGATTCCAAGAGGAAGTATTCCACTTATGACAAGGAATTCTATGCCATCATTCGATCACTTGAGCATTATAGTCATTATTTGGTGACAAATAAGTTTATTCTCCACTCCACTCATGACGCATTCAAGTATAGTCAAGGCCAACACAAGCTCAATTGTCGCTATGCAAAATGGGTTGAATACTTACAAAATTTTCACTTTGCCATCAAGCACTAGTCTGGGAAGCTCAACAAAGGTGTCGATGCTCTCTCAAGAATGTATCTCCTATTGTTCCAACTTTATCCTTGTGTTCTTGATTTTAAGCATTTGAAGTCACTTTATGGTGAAGATAAAGACTTTGGAGAGTTGTTCAAGGATTATAAAAGGCACCCCAAGGGAGAGTTTCTAGTCCAAGAGGGCTACTTATTCAAGGGCACACAACTTTGTGTCCCTCATTGTGGTATAAGGGAGCTCCTAATCTATGAGGTCGATGGTGGTTCCACAGCAAGCCATTTTAGTGAGAATAAGACTCTTATCATGCTTAAGAAGCATTACTTTTGGCCATGCATGGATAAGGATGTTCAAGATGTGATCAAAAGGTGCACCACATGTCAAATGGCAAAGAGTAAAACTCTTCCCCAGGGCCTTTACACTTCCTTACCCATACCAAACTTCCCATGGGAGGATGTGAGCATGGATTTCATTCTTCAGTTGCCATGGACTCAAAGGAACAAGGACTCCATCCTTGTGGTTGCTAATCGATTTTCAAACATGGCACACTTCATCCCACATGACAAGACCAATGATGCTACCTATATGGCTAATTTGTACTTCAAAGAAGTGGTTGAACTCCACGACATTCCCAAATCCATAGTGTGGAAGAAGTTGGGTACTAAGCTCAAGTATAGTACCACTTGTCATCCACAAACAGATGAGCAAACAGAGGTCACAATAGAACACTGGGAGTGCTCCTAAGGACTTTGATCAAGTCCAATCTCAACTCATGGGATCAACTCCTAGCTCATACCGAGTTTGCATACAACAAAGCTCCTAGCAAGACCACGGGAATATCTCATTTCAAGGTGGTTTATGGAGTTATGCCACTCTCCCCTCTTGATCTCACCCCACGATCATGGACTTCAAGCCTAATTTGGAAGCATCAAAGAGAGTCCAACAGATCCAAGAACTTCATGGGAAGATAAGGGGACAGATTGAACAATGTAATGCCTCTTATCAAGCCCAAGCAAACAAGCATAAGAAGTATCATCTTAAACCCCCAGTGATCTAGTTTGGTGCATTTAAGAAAAGAATGTTTTCCCTCCAAATGTAAGTCCAAGGTTATGCCTAGGCCCGAGGGTCCTTTTTAAGCTATTGAAGGGGATGAACAATAATGCATACAAGATCAATTTGCTTAGAGATTATAGGGTCCTCCACCTTCAATTTGGGTGATTTGTCACCTTACCTGGAGGATGACACTTTGGAGAATTTGAGGGCAAATTCTTCTCAACAAAGGGATGATCATGGGAATGAAGCCACCAAGGATCTATTCAACATCCTAACAGCCCAACAAGCTAAGGAAAATCTCCAAATGCACAAGAAATAGCTCAAGTCATCAAAGACATTTGTGGTGCCAAAATTGTCCAAGAAGGCTTGCATAGACCCGATTCTATGAGCTTGATTATTCAAGATTAAAAGGATGTTAGGGAGCTGGAGTTCCAGTTTGGAACCTTTTTGTGTCTTCTTTTAGGACATGAAAAGAGTCCTAGGTTAAGTCTTGAAGAAGTAAGTCAAATCGGATCATTTTTAAAATGCTATAGAAACTTATCCAAGCTGGACAATCTAGACCTTTTGGCCTCTATCTTCCAAATAGCAGCTCTAAAGTAAGTCCAACTTGAGATAGCTGAAAGCAGAGGTCCCAAGCTTTCTAACAACTCTTGTTGGAGCCAATTTGGGCAAGTATTGCAGGAGATATAACTTCTTGAATTAAGGAGTAGTACACTGAAAGTGACAGGTAGCCTGTCACTTTGACCTTTTGTACTTGCTTACTTTTTGGTCTCTTTACTCCCATTGGATGCCCCCTTTGAATCCCTAGGCTGAATGTAATGGCCTTAAGGCCTTTCCCATCCATTTATATGCTTCCTTAAAGTTGTAACATTCATATTTGACATATGAATGAAAGTTGAGTTTTACTCCTTCACTTTAAAATCTCTCTTACTTATCTTTGATTTAGCTAATCAAAATGGTGTAAGTGAGTCTTAATCTTGCTTAGGGTGTTGTAAAATATCCCTATGTGTGAGCCCTAGAATGTTAAATGGTGGTGTGTCTTATCCCTTTGCATGCCAGTTTATCTTCTCTCTTTCTCACATAAGCCATAGCTAGTTTAGCTAGTTTTGGTTTCTCTACTCTTCTCTTATCTCTTTGAGTTTTCTATGACATTTTCTTGCTTGAATCTTTCACTTCCACTCTTGGCACATCAAAAAGTGGGGAATAAATCTTAGAAAAATATAGTCCATCTTGATTATAATTATCTTAGCATTTGAAATTATTTTTCTAAGATACTTTTGTCAGCCATCTATTAGCCCACTTACCCCACTAATGTAACAGCTAATTGCTTCCATTATGGGTATTTATAGATCCAATTACCTTCATGTATACTCGCATTGAGTTGAATTATGAAATGAAAGGAAAAATGCCATCTTCTCTCTAAATCTCTACTTCTTTATCTCTTAAATTAAGCATACTGATTAGAGTCTTTCCTTTAAAATTCTTCTTTAGTGGCTAAAAGCCTTTAGGAGAAATTTGGTGGGAAGTTATTAATCTATTATTTAGGGTCTTATCTTGTGCACAAATTTCACAATCTTATTGATTGTTTGATATTGAATTCCAAGAGGAGCATCCTTTGGTTGTGATTATTTCCTTATCATATTAATCTTAGGAGTTTGAGGATCCATCCTCATCAACCACATGTCTAGTTTTAAACTTACTTGCGGTTTCATCAGTTCCCAATTTTATATTGAATACCTATTTACTCCAAAATATTTTGCAACCCCTAGGAAGTCAATCAATGTGCAAGACCTATTGGCTATAAGAAACTTTAGTTCACTATCAATAGCCTTTTTCTAGAAATTAGAGTTCATGTATTCCATATATAGCTTCCTTATAAGTCTTTGAGTCCTCCTCTATGAGGTATGCACTCATAGTTTCTTGATCTAATAGATCTATCTCTACTAAGAAAGTAGTGACGAAGTCAGGTCCAAAGTTAGTCTCAACTCCAGCCTTTTTACTCCTAAATTACTAGATGATGTAATATCATGACTTGATATAGATACAACAGTTAAATAGTTATCCGCAGAAGTTTCATACAGTATCCCTAGACTCTCTAACGACCCCAAATCCAGAACCATCTTTTAGAATAAATCTATATGCAGCAATATTATAGTCACGACCACTAAAAATAGCATCAACAATTTTGGGACAAATTTTACTTCTTTAAAAATCAGGGAGTCCTACCTTAGGGACCCCCACACTCTAATGTAGTTCAGGATAGGAGCAAAACCACCCCATAACACAAAAGGAGTTTTATCTAGCATCTTGAGTGGAACTCTATTTAACGCATAGCAAGCATATAAGATAGCTTCCCCCTATATGTTTGTGGGCATCCCTAATAAGCATAACATTCTTTCTTTCATCTATACCATTCTATTGTGGGGTATAGAGGGGTGTCAACTCATGGTTCTTGTTCTTTTCCAAATTTATGAAGATAGGCAGTATTATACTCTCCTCCTTTATTAGACCTAACTCTCTTGATCTTTGTACCCAACTGATTTTCTACTTTACCTTTGTAAATTAAGATTTTTTCTATGACCTCATCCTCACTACCCACATGATATCATTTACTAAACCTAGAGCAGCCATTGACAAAAGTGATATAATACTTTTCCCTTCCTCTTCTTATGGTATTTTTGTAGTCACCTAAGTCACTATAAATGAGTTCTAATACATTAGAGGTTTGGTTAACATTTTTATTGAAGGGCTTCTTCGGATGTATAGCTATACACATATTTCACATTTATCGAAATCACAATTATTGAATGTAGGGATCAAGCTTAGTTGTTTAAGCCTTTTAGTAGATGCAATGTTCACATGGCCTAATATAGCATGCCGTAAAGAAATAGACTCAGCAATATAAGTAACAGAAGCATTTATTTTATTCTCAACAACAAGATCAAGAACGAAAAGCCTTCCATTACAAAACTTGTTCTTCACAAATTCACCACCCTTGGTTAGTATAACTTTTCCAAAATCAAAAGTAATTCTAACTCCAACCCTCTTCAGAAGATAAGTGAAAATAAGCTTTCTTTGAATATCTAGAGGATGAAGTACATTTTGAAGAGAAATAATTTTTTTCAAAATTCCGTTTAAGAGATACCTTGCCCTTACCAAGGATGGACACCAAGGTAGAATTATTAATAAACACACACTCACTCAGCAATGAACAAGGTCCCCATTGGTGTATGTGTCAAGTGGCTCCTGAATCAACCAACCACTCAACTGTTTTGCTTACCATGTTTACCTCTATGACCATAATGATAACGACATCTTCAATGAGATTGGCTTAAACTTTGTTCTCTTTACATTTGTTGCCCGCATGTCCATATCCTTCCTGTCACTCTTTAACTAGATGTCCATGCTTGCATAATTCATACCACTTCCATTCAAACTTCTTTCGGTTGGATCCCTACCCCTTGAACTTGTTGCAATGTCTTTTCACATGGAACTAATTTGCCACCTTCCCGATTGGTTCCTTAGTCGTGTCAAACTTGGAGCGATTCTTGGATTTAATTAGATTAGTAGCAGATGAAGAGTAATACGAATTCTTTCCCTTTGATTGAATTGAGTTCTACTCTTCAATCTTAATATAATCAATCACTTTTCCAAGTTTAAGATCCTTTTGCTTCTGCTTCATGGTGCTAACATAATTAAACCATGAATGAAGCAGTTTGTCTAGCAAGCAATTGGCTTGAAGGATATCATAAATGTTTATACCCTCAACCAAAATTTCAGCACACAAATTCTCATACTCATTAGCTTATTCAAGAATAGGTTTATGATCCATCATTTTAAATGACAACCACGTACTATAAGCATACTTCTTGATCCCATAATCATACTTAAGTCTTAAGAGTCTCCCAAATTTTCATGACACTTTGCATCTTACCATAAATTTTCCATCACCCAAAATGCTAATAAGCAGAAGCCAGCATAGTAATAATTTTTTCTAGCTTAATGCGTACCACACCCCCAAGTGCTTCCAACTTTTTCAATTCTTTTCCATTTTCTACCAATGTAATTTATGCATCCTAACTCGGTCCTTCTTCCAACTAAGAACAGACAAATATCTCTCAACCATGCACTACGATCACGAGATGCTAATGCGGACAAGTCATTGCTTTGTTTTGGCATAATTATTGGTTGCAACTTGCAATTAAATTTTAAGATAATTCATACGTAACTCACCTAATTCTAAAGCAACTTTGTATTCTGACTATCAAGAATTATGCAACAAGAATTGGACGCCTGCTTTCGCATTCAATGCATTTGAACCTTTCTGGTCGCATTGAAGAAGCCAAACGTACAAGTGCATAATCACATGCGAAATTTACAGCTTTACCAAAAGGCAAATATATACCACCACGAATCATCATCTTTAAGTTAAACAGAAGTGTTAATCACGAAGACATGTTGAACACCACAAAATGTACATCAGTTTTCTTCCATTCGTTGTATGACCCAGTCAGCAAACCAATTCGAGTTGTTCTCACAACTCTTTTAAGATACTCTCACAAATACAGTGCAGTATCAGCTGCTCGGAAAATTGCCAATCACTAGGAACCCTGTTGATCTCTTCAATGGTATCAATTCTCTTGCAAAGCAGCCACAAAAGAAATTGACAGGATAAATTTGAGAATGCTACAGCCAGGTCCACGCTTGTAGCTTCCCCGCCAAGAACTCAGAGCAAACATGTCTGCCACAAAAATGCTCCATGAGATGGAAATTGAAAATAACAGAACAGCCTGCGGATAACTCAAAGCCTGCCCTGACTGATCAGCTCCTAATACCTGCCAAGTTTAATAAGATCATAATAGTGAGTATAAAAAGTCCGTTGACACCATAGTTTTCTGTATTAGTGTATGACCAGTATAACCTAGATCAATACCCCAGAATCCTAAACGGACAAGGTGTGGGTGTTCAGATCTAGCAACCCTGCCCCCTCAAATATTAGGAAGACATTTACTGCATAAGCCTAAATCAATACACCAGAGTCCTACATCGACAAGGTACAGGTGGGTTACATATAGCAACCTACCCCCTAAATTTATACAATTGGATTTTAGATTATTTAAAAGAAGAAAGGAGGAAAACATTACAAAGAAAACAATAGATGACAATTCAATGTGCAAAGGTAATCGTAATAGTCAATTCAGCTGTGCCATTGTCTACTCACCTTCCCACTAGCATCTCCTCGCTCAACACCAAATCAAGCCAAAATAAACGAATACCCCTAAGTTCAATCTAAAAATTAAGGGTGTTGGGTTCAAAAGCACAGAATCTTGCCTCCAAAATATAAATGCAGAATGCCAGTTCTTGTATGAGAGATGACATGAATTGTTTCTGTGAAACCTCCCCCCCCCCCCTTTTTTTAGGGGGTTTTTTGGGGGCGAACCCCCCTCCCCCCCCCCCCCAAAAAAAGCACAAATCTTATAATTGAGATGGTCCTAACAAGACAAGCTCAATGCAAAAAGGCTGTTTAAACAGGACCCTTGGATTTGATAACATTGGCTACCTACTACTCCACAACAAATGAAGTACAAGAACAGTTGGGCAAGATATTTACTCCCTCTTATCCAAAAAAAAAAAAAAAAGATATTTACTTCAGCCCACACTATAACAAAAGCTGGACAAATTGCCTCAGAATGAATCTTTCCTATATTGTGGATAAACTTGCTAAAACACCAGACATCTAAGAAACATGAAGAATGTGCTCTTGACAGGAGTCTGATTCAGCATTAGCAGGTTACCCATTGCAACAACAAGATTGTTCCATCAGAAGACAAAAAAGGGAAGCACAGTGATAGAGAACAGCCAAAAACAACTAGCATTAGCAACTTGTAAGGTAAGCAAAACAACTGCACCAGCAAAGATGATTAGAGGCACTACATCAAAAAGATTACACACCTCCTGATATCCATCTAAGAAGAGAATCTGAGATGCATAGAGAGAGGAAAGCAATTGACAACTGCACCATTTATGCTGGCTGAGAGTATACTGAAGATGGAGGAACTACTGTACTTTGATCCACTGTGATTACAGGGCAACAACATTGTTGATCAGACAAATTGCCTCCTGGTAACTGGTGCAATTCCAACCCAGTAGTACCAGATACGTCAGAGACAGCATCTTCTGTCATTACCGAAGCTGGCTTTGCATCTGCCTTACTCACTTTGTCAGTTGTGCTAGCATTTGACTGTTACAATCAAAGCCCAATAAACCGCAAAACGTCAAGGATTTAACAGGAGATCACACCTTAGTGACACAGAATTCAGTAAGGGCCCATATAATACATATTCTCCGTGAAACGTTGCCACCCAAGAGAAGAATTTATCAAACACATAGGACTTAGAAAACATAGAAGAGAACCGAAAACCATTCAAGCAGCAGAACATTGCAAAATCTCACTATGCTAGTTCAAACCCACTAATAATCATCGACTCATACCCTGTAAGCAACAATGCAACTCAAGACTCTGGATAAATCTTTAGGTTCTTTCTCTCTAAGCATCAAAATAGAAACTACAAGCAACTTCCAAAATACAGGTTGTTCTTACAGCTAGCAAGGGGACCGGGGGGGGGGGGGGGGCTATGGGACAGAAGTAAACTGATCATTAACATGTTCACATAATCTGAATCACAAAATAGATCCAAGATATCTCAAAGAAACCTTTCGTAGAGTTATCTAACTATATGCAAGTCTAGTTCCACAGCTCACTCTCACATTCTCTTCCTAAAGTTCTACAGCCTGCAGTGAAGGATTTTTTCTTTTTTCTATTTCTTTTGAGAGGGGGGGAGTGGGGGTGGTTAGAGAATGGGAGATTCCACAGCTATGCCATGCCCATCAACTTTCTTCCCAACTCTGCCAACCAAATAGACAAACACCACACCACACCTTGGACATATTGTAGTGGCTTGCCTTCATGTAATTTCTAACTACACAAATTAGACCAAACTTGTAATGTATTATAGTTTCTTACACTCAGACTGAGTTAAAATTCCAATTTTTCCAACAGTTTCTTCGAATTTTCTTACTAACCTAAGCTACGCTTGCAGTTTCTTACAAAACTCGATAACAGGTCCTTCACTGCAGATTGGTTGTTCTTCCCAAACTTTGGGCTTGTAAAGAATAAAATATTACAGACACTGACTTTTGATGCACAATACAAATGCATGGAATGACAACTGACACATAAAATACAAAAGCAAATAACATAAACATTTATGAGATATTATCTTGAATACATACAGTGGATAGGCCTTTGATCTGTACAATGATAATAGTAATATCATCTGTACGACTTTCATTGGTCAACCATAATTTGTATGACTCTCCAACAATTGCAGTACAAGCATCCCTAGGATCTTCATAGCTGGAAGCCTAATCACACAAAATCAACCAGTAAAAATAAGAGTGAGATGTAGAAGACACATTCAGCTTGATTTTGGCTCGCTCAACATTCATCTGTTAGTGTCCAAAGCAAGTCTCCAACACACATAAAAGCCTGAGGCCCTAAGCACCACTATGAAACAGCACAAGAAAATACATTACCACAATTATAGAGCAGTAGAGATAACTGACTGTAACCAGAATTTACAAACCCTGCGACTGACACATGCCTAGCGCATCGGATAATAAGCTAGAATAAAGCAAGCTCCAATTACCTCTCACAGAATTCAATCTACATGCAATGGGTCTTAACAGAAAAGTTTGAGGAATTAATAATCAAGGTAGCCATGAAATCAATAGAACATAATTGTCAAACACATGGATTAGTAATTTTGCACTTTGTTATCTTACATCTAAGAAACACAGAAATTCTCCTCAACTTAGCATATACGAGTCCCACATTTCTCAAACTCACTTGGACACATTTCAAATACATAAATAGATAATAAGAAACTGTCTCGGTGACATTTACTATTTTTGTCATCTCTAAATTGTACAACATTTATGCCACAAATAATTAGTTGTTTTCCACATCAAAATTAAGCCATCTGCGTAACAAATGGTTATAATAACGATCCAACAAATTCTTTACAGTATGTTTCCACTGAATGTGCCATGTCCTATTTAAAAAAAGAAAAATTGTGCTGACATGTGGGTGCTGTGTCATGACAGTCTTCGTGCTTGATAGGTATTAACATTAAAGATGCTATGCTTTCATAGAACATCTACACCCAAACCACCAATCGTGTTCACAATGCTATCAGATGGACAGGTAAAATATGTGGAGTCATAAGATCAAGAGCAAGACAGGAAGTTCTGATGCTCAACCAGGTTTTCACATACCATGTCCACAACAGCTTGGCTTGATAGGAACTCAAATACCCCATCACTTGCAAGAACAAAGAACAGATGATGTGGTGTAAGTTGAACCACTGACACCTCTGGAGCAGCTACAACACCAATTTTTTCAGCAGTACTATCTCCAACACTCCTAGTGAATGCAGTTCCTGGGTACATTCCATTTTGAACCCATAACCTAGGTGGATCACTGCCTTCTGTCTCCTCATCACCCCATGTCTGTATGTTTGGATCCTTCAGACCTTCCACTTGATCAACGCTTAAGACTCTTGCTCCACACATCTTCACCCTCTCATATTCATCCTTCCTGAAAGGAGTCTGATCACAGGACAGATCTTGTGCAACGATCTTATTCCCATCCTTCAGAGCAATCACGGCCCTGGAATCCCCCGCATTCGCAACAAAGAGTTTATCCCCAACAACAAGAGCAGTTATTGCTGTTGTACCGCTCATGGTATCATCTATGTCACTATTGTGCAATTCTTCATTTGTTCTGAGAAAGGCATTGTTATAAGCTTTTACAGGATCTTCTAACAAAGCAGAATCACTAGCCAGAACCTCTACCAACCTATCCTTGACAAAGTTTGAGCACTGTGTACCGAATTGACCATGCCCATCAAAGACCCCAAAGAAATGAATGTTTGGACTACCTTGCAGTTGTGTCCTAATGCAATAACTATCTTGGTTCTCTTTATCGGGTGAGTCACGATAGTATCCCCGCTGTGTAAGGACCGAATACTCCAAAAAGAAATTGTGTGATGGTACAGGAACTCGCTCCAATGGGATCTCCGCAAACACAGGTATCCCTTCGACACCTCGTTGACGCTTTGCTAACCCTCTTTTGTTAGCTTTACGAATGCGGAGCTTGCAACATTTTCCATAAACACAGCCCATTCTTGGACTAACTATACTTGATGCCTACTGTTTACACAATTTCATCAGATGAACCCAGCAATTTTCAACAGAATGTCAAGATGAAAGCAGCGAATGAAAACCCTACAATGCAACTTGCAACAAGAACGCGCAAATGGGTATCACAGCATCAGCACCTCCTTACTCAAAAAGGGATATTTTCCTACCACAAGTTCCACACAAAAAAAAAACCCTTTACAAACCAGAAAAAGCCAGTAAATTCTCTACAACACGTAATCCCTCAACAATCCTTGCCCTGCCCACCTACAGACAATGATTTCCTGCCAATTTTAACAAGAACTTATGTACAAGGACAAGTTTAGAACAAACCCATATTGGGTTGATTCGAAATCCTCACCGATCAAACCCCAGGAATCCAAAAGGTATCGAAACTTTTTGGTCTTTAGCACGCAACCCACCTTTGTTTTTTTTCCGCCAGAAGAGAACGTGCGTCGGGGTTTCGTACAGAAACTCCGGAAAAGTAGACCGCTTCTTCCTCGAGACAAGATCAGGGCTCAGAAAAAACGGGGAAAAAATATATAATCAGTCGCCAAAGTTGAAACCCTAGAAAGACAAGAGCGTCAAGAAACGACAACGGTCTTTTATGGGTGAACAAGAAAATGGGTTTTTTTTTCCCCCTTCTTCTATATTAAATTGGCGTCTGACTGATCAAGTCTACGAAAGAGAGACTAGGGTTTGCTGGGACAAAGACACAGAGCCCATCCTCCAAGAAAACAAAGGTCCATGTTTAAAGTGACAGTGATGGGAAGAGGAAGGTCTCACAGAAATGTCACAAAGAGAGGGACAATTAGCTTTGAAATTTGGAAATTGGGTAGATGGAATTCCTGGTTGGATTGTGGAATTATGAAACTGGGATTTTGGGATTTGCTGAATTTTGGGGATGGATGATTGCGAGAGGGAGGAGGGGAGAGGGGAAGAGGGGCTGCGGGCCCCTCTTTTTTGTCTGTTGTTTGTTGTTGCAAAAAACCAGTGGAAAGGGATTTAGACAGGAAGAGAGCAAGAGGGGATTTCCGCTGTGAATTCAAAACCAAGCGCTTCCCCTCAGCCTTAACAAACTGTCGTCATATTTACCTTATTTTCGCAGCCCTTTCATGGCGTCCTGATTCCAACTTCCTAATTCGGTAGTTCCCCTCTTATGCATTAGAAAATAAAATGAAATTAAGCACATATAGACTTGCACTTCAATGTTGTGAACATATATTTTTTGACTTATTATAAGTATTTATGATAAATATTCAGTAATTTTCACCATAATTCAGCACAATCTAGTACAATTTAACACTTATTAAAAATATTTAGTTATAGTTTTTTCAACCATTTAGCATGTTTCGGTATGTTTTAGCATGATTCGACATATTTTAGCATAATTCATCATGTTTCAGCAATAAGTATCAATAAGCACTTCACATAAGTTGAAAAGAGTATGCTATATATATTCAATTAAAAAAAATCTAATGTCTTGTTCAATTTAGAAATAAGTCCATCCACAAGAGTACATTCCTTTCGTTGGTCAATTCATTTGTACTAACTTCTACCAACTTTTACTAGTACTCACCAACTTATATCAATTTCTACCAACTCTTCAAAAAAAATCAATCTTTTTCAACTTTAACTAACTTCTATCAACTTCTACCAACTCTTAACAATCTCTTTCAAAAATTTTACAAAGAAATTCTCGTTCATTTATATTTCATACCAACATTCTCCAACTTCTATCAATTTCTTCCAATCTTTTTCAACATTAATCAACTCGTATCAATCATTCCAGAAAAATATCAACTTCTACCCATTTTTATTTATCTTTACCAACTTTACCTATTTATCAATCCTTATTTACTAATGAAAAACAGGTCCTAAATATGTAATTGTGATATAATTAAAAAAATAAAAAGAAGAACCATATTAATAACAACTATAATAACAATAGCAAAATGGTGATAAGATAAATTATAATATTTTGTCTTTAATTTTTAATGCATTAACGAATTTTGGAATCGGTGTAGTGTACCGTAAAATATTGAGTTTTTAAAAATTTCAATAATCTTTTAGAACTTAATTATAGTAGTTACCAATATAAATTATAGTTAATTATATTAAAAATATATTATTATTAATACAATTAAATAATTTATAGCAAATACATCGCCATTATGTTTCTATATTGAACTAAATGACGTTGTAGTATAAGTCATCTAATTATTTATTACTAAATTATTAATATTATTAACTTATAATTTTCAAAATTAGACTAGAAGTTATTAAGTCTTGTTAGTTTTCGAGGTACAATCAAATAGAGATAAGAAATCGTAATCCTGGTGTGATGGACGAATTGGTCATGCAACTATCTAATTTAAAAAATTATTGATCACTATTTTCTTGTCGTAATGCGTATTGGAGTCTTATTTCCTTTTTTATTTTTAAACAAAATTTAATTATAAACAAAGATTCCATTGAAGCTTTTAGACATGGTAAAAATTGACCCGACCCGAACCGTCCGAAAGTTTTGAATTTTGAACACGATTTTCTTGACCCAAACCCGAAATAAACCGAATTCGAAAAACCAACAAATTTTTTGGTCAAACCCAATCCGAACCCGAACCCGCCCGCTTGACCCGAACATTATATACTTAGCTTTTATTTTCTTTAATTTTTTCCTCTTAACAATAATTGTTTTTCATTATAACGAATCATTTAGGGAGATATTGTACAAATATCGCATCCCTTCGCAAATTAAACAACGGTTTCCGTTTTTTTCCCATAAGACAACATCACATGTAACTTATAACTGATACAATTTTAGAAAATGTCCATGAAATACCTCTAATATTAAGAAAAATAATTTAGAAATAGATAAGTATTGAAAAACGTGCGAGTCATACCATTATAGTGTTGGTAAAATGAATGTGTCTCATCGCATTTTAAATAAGATTATTCTATAATAATCTGAAATTTTAATTTTATACTTAATAGATAATTATAATATCTTGCACATATATAATATTCTTTCGTTTGGATTCATTCTAATTGGTCTTGAATCTGATGCAATGTTGGGCAATGGACCAACTTATATTCGTGTTAGGATCGACGTACTAATAAAGAATGCCTGATTACGTAATGTAGGTTAATTAATGAAACATCAAATTATTAAACGAGCTATTAATGGGTCAAACTGCTCCAACTTATTAGCATGCTTTAGATGGGCTGACCAATGAAAGATCTGACCAATTATTAATACTTTAGTATGGGTCAATCCATCCAAACGTGACTCATTGCCCACTCGCACATGAATTTCATATATCATGTTGAAAATTTTGGATATTTTTGGTATTCTTTGAAGAAATTACAATAACAACGCTTGTTCATTAAATACAAACAACTTTAAGCAATAAATATTTCGAATTTTTTATTTTAAACCCGTTGGGTTGATCCGAAATCCGTAAAACCGAAATACACTCGACTCGTATTTTACTCGAACCTGAAATACACCCGACCCGTATTTTACCCGAACCCAAAATACACCCGACCCGTATTTTACCCGAATCCGAATACACCCGACCTGTATTTTACCCGCTTGCTCGAATTGACAGGTCTAGAAGCTTTCATTATTGTATGAAGTTTCTTAAAATTTTATTCAATTTTTGAGAAGAGGTAATAATTAGCATTAATTTCCTGAAAAGAGGATCAACACAAATATGAGATCAAGCAATTTAGCTCAAAATCGGAGCACTTTGATCAGATACAAAATGCTAAGTTCTAAAACCTAGAGTATACTTCAAAGATTTAATAAGTTGATCACATCTCCTAGATTTAAATTGAAATTTATTTTGAGATTACTTTCTTACCAAAGTGTCAGACAGCTCTTGTGAAGACACTTTCTTTCAATCACATGATGGGAAGTTACCTTTACAATGTGTAGCAAACTATATAAAGACAACTTTCTCCCTTGATAGATATGGCTTCACCCAGATGATATTCCAAATCCATTTAATTCAAAAACTCTTATTCCAGCTCAGTAACTCCTTAAAATTAAGACCATTTTGTTGGATGGGATAACACACAGCCTTCCAACTCAAAAGAATAACTTTCTTTTTATTTCTACCATTATTGTTGTATCTCAATAACCATAAAAATAAGTCGCAAGTGTGCAGCTGATCAACTATGGTTGTAGCACTATACGGGTTCGTCACAAAGATGGGTTGATTTTAATTACTAGTATCAAACCACTAAACTAATCTAAAAATAATCTAGCTAAAATTGATTCTAATAATAGCGAGTAACCTCACAAAAAACCCTAATCTAAATTATGAAATTGAAATGAAAACTATAAGAAAGAAGAAAGAAATTATCTTGGCTACTTAGAATTAATATATGTATAAAATTCAAACCATGAACGAGAGATCACCTCAAGAATTCAAGATCCACCATCAACTTGACAGAGTAATAAAAATTGAAGCTTTGAACAAATTCTTTTAGGAAGACTAAAATTGAGACTAATAAACTTGAATTGAAACTAAAAGTGGAAAATTTTGAATTGAAACTAGAGTTAGAGAAATTAGTTTCAACTTGAAGGAATTTCGAAAATCACAATAATTTCTCAAACTCTAGAACTGATGCTACAAGACAAAGGGAGAGAATTTGATAATTTTCTAAAGCGCACCCATGACCCCTATTTATACCAGTGTCAGCCCCCCAAAACTTTCCTAATTATATTAGGATTTCTACTACCCAAGCTAATATTCTACGTTCCTAATTTCATCCAACTTCCAATTTATTAACGTAATCCTCCACCAACCTTATTTCTTCGTTATAATTGCATGGTCTTATCAACCGACATCATCATAGCTTCATTGCTTGAAGCAGAGCTGGGAAATATGAAACGAAGGCTAGGAGCTTTGCATTTGGGTATGAACAAAGACAAAACTGCGTTGATAGAGGGGCAAGCTTGCAAGCTAGCCCATGTGAGCTGCTAGCTAGACATTGGGCAACCTGACTGCATGCTTCTCCTTTTCTTTTGTCTTTTTATTTTCTTTCTTTCTTTGCTTCTCCTACTGGGCTAGCCCGTGCGAAATTAAGGGAGATGCGGGTATGCAAGGCATGGTGAGCTGGGCTCACATCATGCTTTCTTTTTGTCGTTTCACGCTTGTGCCTTGCACGTGACTTTGCTGCTAGACCATGTGGGTAGTGGACTAGATCAAGCCTGAACAGTGGATCGGAGCTACGTGTTGGAGCATTGACTTGGACAAAGCAGGTCGTTGACTTGCGGTTGCTGGGCTGGGCCAAGTCATCTGGCCTTTTTTCTTATTTCTTTCCCTCTTTTTCCTTCTTTTCTTCTTTGTTGGATTAGTGCATCCTAATGGGCTTGGCGCTAATGGCTGAATTTGCACTCAAACTACATTATCTTGATTTCCAACTCTTGTTGCTTGCTTTTGATACTCATTATTACATTGAACCATCAAATTATTATTTTCTATAAAATCAAACAAAAACCAAATAAAATCCTAAAAATAATTTAATATACTAGTAAAAACTAAGTGATTAGAAGCATCTGCTTAGTCACTTTTGGCAACCGACAAATAGCTCCACACCTAGATTTTTCTCGTCATTGAGTAAAAAAAAAAAAAAAAGATCTACCTAAAATAGCTAACTCACTTTCATAGGAATCATGGTTGTACTTAGCATATTCAACAAACCCTTTAAACCCCTAGGTTCCCCTTATTAGTCGAGTGTGATCTCATAAGGGCTTGCAGAAGATATATCCACAAAATCTTTGAACAAGGAAAAATAAAAGGAGAAATAAAAATAGAAAATAGAAAATCTTTTTCAAAATTTTCAAATATATGAAAAGATGTACAATTGAAAAACTGTACACACTTTATCAACAAATCAACCTTACAACCAAAAAATGAGATCATAAACAAGCACAATGTACATATCAAAACTCTTTAGCCTCCAAGCATGACATCCTTACATCGATTTTTCACCTCTCAGACCATCAAAATTATGAATCCATCCTAGTGCGTAGTGTGCAAGTGCACCATCACACTAGGAGTTAAGCTTACCAAGGTTTGACTCAATCACACTTGATGTTGACTTATGGACTCGAGAAGCAAGCTTTCCTAGTGGTAATATACCCTCAAAGGGTAGCACCAATTAAGTGCGCATACCTTAAAGGGATACCTATCATTCCCAACTCTTTGGCTTTTTAATTTGATTTTTTTTCTCTTTTTCACTTTTTTTCGAATTTTTGGCTATATAAGAAATACAAGTGGGAAAATCAAACTATGAAAGCCTAACACCCTAAGATAATAGTGATATATAACTAAGGAAGAGACTCCACATTATAATGAAATGACGGGGTTAAAACTGGGATATGGAGTGACACACTTTGAATTAAGATCTATCATGCACACTATACTTATATACAAACTAATAATAGGTCACCGGGTGTCATAATTAATCAAGATAGCACAACTCCCAAAACCAGACAACAGTAGAAAATCTTTCTGGTTTTTTTTAAAACATTTCCCTTTTTTTAAAAAAGTTTTTGAAGTATATTTTCCCCTCCCCCACACCAAGATCACACAATATTTGCATTGTGAGAAAAGGAGCATGTAGAACACAAAATAAAACAAAATACAAAAATAAAAGAAATGATATACACTATATACAAGGGATACAATGACAACGCTAGGTCGGATACTAAATATACCTTAATTATGTCACCATCCATTAGAAATCACTGGGTGGTTCGTGGAGCATCAGACACTCCAGATCCTTCTCTATAGGAAGCTCCAGGCATTGCTTCAATCTCTTACCATTAGCCTTTTGCTTGGTTCCAAAAGCAGGGTCCTATATTTCACTTGCACCATAAGAAAATACATGAGTAACAACAAAGGGACTCGTCCAACAGGACCCGATCTTTCCTTGGGATAGATGCAGCCTCAAAACATACAAGAGTACTTTCATACTTGGGGTAAAGTTATTCCTAAGAATCATCTTGTCATGAACTAACTTCGCCTTCTCCTTAGACAATCTAGCACTCACATAAGCTTTAGCTCGAATATCCTCTAACTCACTTAATTGCAGTCTTCTCTCTTCTCTTGCCGTAGTGAGATCATAGTTGAGGGTCCCAATAGCCTACCGAGCTTGATGCTCAAGCTCAATTGGTATATGACAAAGCTTCCCATAGACTACCCTATAAGGCGACATATCTAAGGGTGTCTCGGAAGCTATCCTGTAGACCCATAAAGCATCAATAAGCTTGTTGGCCCAATGCTTTTTATTCGTGCTAACAATTTTCTCTAAAGTATGTTTGACCTGCCTATTAGAAACTTCAACATGTCCACTGGTCTGGGAATGATATGGACTGGCTAGCCTATAAACAATGGAGTATCATTTCATCAACGAATCAAAAGATTGGTTGTTGAAATATGTATCCTGGTCACTAATAATAGCACGAGGCATCCCATACCTAGAAAGATGTTTTCTCTTAGAAATGTCACCATAACTCTAGACTCATTAGTCCTAGTGGGGACATCCTCAACCTACTTAGACACATAACCAGCAGTTAGTAAAATATACTCATTCCCAAAAGAAATTGGGAATAGTCCCCTAAACTCTATAACCCACACATCAAAGATCTCTACTATAATAGTAGGGTTGAGGGGCATCGTATCCCTCCTAATGCTATGACCTAACTACTGATATCCAAGGCATCTCCTATAGTACTCATGGGCATCTATAAACAATGTAGGCCAATAGAATCCACAGTAAAGAACCTTAGCTACTATCATTTTTCCACTGAAGTTCCTTCCACAGGCTTGGTCCTGACAAAAGGACTAGATACTCCTAACCTCATGATCTAGAACACATCTCCTAATAATTTGATTAGAACAAGATTCGAACAAGTAAGGATCATCCAAAATATAGAATTTCACCAAGTGCAAAAATCTATCTCTGTCATGCTTATTCCAACCCTCAAGAATCATATTAGTAACAAGATAGCTCACAATATCAGCATACCTAGGGTCAGTGCAAACCATAAATAACTGCTCATCAAGGAAGCACTCGGAAATAGCAGCCTTAGTGCCCCTAGCATACACTATCCTAGACAGGTGGTCAGTTATAGGGGTTTTAGAACCCTTCCTGTCTATAATCACACAATCAAACTCCTATAGAAGGAACATACATCTCACAAGCCTAGGTTTAGCATCCCTCTTTGAATGAAGGTGCTTAAGGGCACCAATGATCAGTAACAACAATGGCACGAGAACCAATCAAGTAAGGTCTAAACTTTTCAAAAGAAAAGACCATAGCTGTGAACTCTTTCTCAGTCACTGTACAATTCATATGGGCATCATTTAATGTGTGGCTAGCATAATAGATTACATAGGGTTTCTTATCAATGCGCTGTCCGAAAACGACCTCAACAGTATAGTTAGAGGCATCATACATCAAGTCAAAACGCTTGCTCTAGATGGGAGATATAGAATGGAGGTAGTAGTTAGGGCTTCCTTCAACTTAGCAAATGCCTCTAGACACTCCTCAGAGAAGTAAAATGGCACAACCTTAACTAGAAGGTTGGACAAGGACTTAGCAATCTTACTAAAATCCTTAATAAATCTGCGATAAAATTCAACATGTCCAAGCAAACACCTAACATCTTTCACATAAGTGGGGGGTGAAAGATTAGCAATCAAATCAATCTTGGCCTTGTCAACCTCAATACTATCACTAGAAATAATATGGCCTAAGACAATCCCCTTTTTCACCATAAAGTGATGCTTCTCCTAATTCAAGGTCAAATACTTTTCCCTGCACCTTTTTAAAACTATCCCTAAATTGGT
The DNA here is from genome assembly GCA_017589665.1 of Selenicereus undatus. Classification (NCBI taxonomy): domain Eukaryota; kingdom Viridiplantae; phylum Streptophyta; class Magnoliopsida; order Caryophyllales; family Cactaceae; genus Selenicereus; species Selenicereus undatus. Next base: position 89,108,662 of record JACYFF010031952.1, on the reverse strand, counting down.
CAAACAATTGTCAAAAGAAGTCCCAAACACAGAAAAATCATCCATAAAAGTCTCCATACAATATTCAACCAAATCAAAGAATATTGAAATCATGCATATCTGGAAAGTAGTAGGGGCATTACATAAATCAAATGGCATCCGCATAAAGGCATAGGTGCCGAATGAACAGGTATTCCCCTAATCCTTAGGAGCTATAGAGATCTAGGTATAGCCAAAGTAACCATCAAGGAATAGTAGGATGAGTGTTCATCCAACCTCTCTAACATCTGGTCCAAGAAATGAAGGGGGTAATGGTCTTTGTGGGTGGCAACATTCAATTTCTATAATCAATACAAACCTGCCACTCAAACTAGACTTGAGTTGGGATTAGCTTATTCTTGTCATTCCTGATCACAGTAATATAGGTCTTCTTAGGAATGACCTGAATAGGGCTAACCCACTCACTATTAGAAATAGGGTATATGATCCAATGGTCCAACCACTTCAACACTTCCTTCCTAACTACCTCCTGTAGAGTCAAATTTTCCCTCCTCTAACGGTCTTGGTAAGGTCTAGCATTAGCCTCTAAATGGATCATGTGTTGCACAACTATAAGGTTAATAACCTCGATGTCTCTTAGGGTCCATCCTAGAGCCTCTTTATTCTCCCCAAGTAAGTTAAGCAATTTTTTCTCTTAGTCCTATTCCAAATTAGATGCAATAATCATAGGCAAAGACTCTTCAGGACCCAGAAAAGCATAATTAAGGTAGTGAGGTAGGGGTCTCGGATGAAGTGAAACAGCAGAAGTATAATAGCCAAAAATAACATTAGCAATAAACTCCATAGAGTATATATCAAAGTCAAATACATTGTAGTTAGGCTCATCATCCATGAAGAATGACTCACACTCAACAACAAACTTATCCACATGCTCAAATTCTAACTCATCGTAAGAAAAATTGTCAACTCAATTAAGGGTAGAGTTGTCTACATCACTAAAACCATTAGTCTTTCTAAATTGAAAATATTCAAGTCCAGAGGCATATTACCAAAAGACAATTTCGTCACGCCTTCTTACAGTTAATCAAAATATTGGATGTAGCTAAGAAAAGGAGCCCAAAATCACAGGGATATGAGACTCGGTAGTGGGCACCCTATTAGTATCGAGTGACCACAAGTCACCTGGGAACATGAATTCCCGCATCTTAATAAGCAGGTTCTCCACAACACCCCTAGGAAGTCTAGTAGACCTATCCGCTAGCTAGAGGATAATCTTGGTAGGTCTCGGCTCACCTAGTCCAAGTTTCTCATACACAGTGAATGGAAGTAAGTTCACATTAGCTCCTAGATCCAGTAAAGCTATATAAATGGTCTTATCACATATTACTATGGAAATGATAGGGCAACCTGGGCCCTTGTACTTAATAGGAATCTGACCAGAGATGATAGAGTTAACATTAGAGGCTAAGAAAGCTCTCCTAGGCACAATAGTTGCCCTCTTGTTGGTGCAAAACTCTTTCAGAAATCTGATATATGGGGGCATCTACTACATAACATCCAATGGGGGATGTTAATCTTGACCTGGGAGCAAGTCTCCCTGATCTTGTCAATATGGGCATGATCTTTCTTCCCTTTTAACCTATTAGGGAAGGGAATTACAGGTTTCTGGACCTACAAAGGTGGAGTAAGAGTAGTCTTAGAAGGAAGTATAGTCACCATATTAGTAGGCTTATCCTCTTTAGACTCTCCAGAATTATAATCAACACTAGGGGGAATAACAGAACATGAGGATGGGGGTGCTTTAGATGTTTCATTGAAGCTATCACCTACATGATTGTCAACTTCTCATCCTGATCTTAAAGTTATTACAATATTAACCTTTATCAAATTATCAGGAACTAAATTAGAGGATGCCCAACTCTTAGGGTAGGTCTCATGTTGACTAGGAAAAGTGCCTTTCACCCTCTTCTCCATAGCAAATTGGGAAAGATGCTATATCATTCCTCTTAACATTCTTTCGTTGTTCTCTCTCAACATCCTTTCCATGTGACTTTTAATTCTCTTCTCCTATTTATCAAGTTCGCTATAATCAGAAGAAGGTTGAGACTTGGCAATAGGTGCAATAGGAGGAGGAGGCATTGGCTGCCTAGGTGCATTAGGAATACCTTGGTAGCATGGCCTCAGCATGGTTTGGGAGGAGTTTCTAGAAAACCCTCTGTGGTGGTTTGGCACTACCGCATTAGGTCCACTACCCTAGGAAAAATTAGGGTGATTATGCCACCCTGGATTAAAATTAGGAGCATAAGGGTCATTCTTTGTTCTCTGGTAGGCCATGTTCACATGTTCTTGGGTTGAGGTCAATTGGTGAGCAAAGTTAGGGCACGTGCTCAAAGTATGATCCAATATGCAGCACTAGGAGTACACCTTATGAGTCTCAGAAGTTTGGGATTGTTGCAGAACCAACCCCTTCATCATATTTTCAAGGGTCGCAAATCTAAACTCAAGGTAACTTAAATCAGACATAGCATGCACACCACCCCTAACCCTACTATACCTAGAGTTCAAGCTGTCATCTCTAATGGTTTCCTATTATATGGTTTTCTTAGCTATATCTTTTAGAAATTCCTAAGCATTATTGGGCTCTTGGAGAGAAATCCACCTTGGCACATTGACTCCACCATTGTCCTATTCTGTTGGTCGAGGCCTTTATAAATAATTTGACATAAGTGGACTTGGTCTAAACCATGGTAAGGACATTAGGATAAGTGGTTCTTAAACTTGTCAAGATACTTCCAGAATGTCTCCTATCAGCTTGCACGAATTGATTAATTTTAATCAGCTTAACTGTTTTACTATTGGGGGATTATTTTCATAGAAAGACCCACACGATTGGTAAAAGAATTTACAGGCAAGCTATACATACACTTTTTAGCATCATCTTTTGAAGCAAAGGGAAAAAATTTCAATTGGACAGTATCAATAGGCATATTAAGGTAGCACATCATTAAACAAACCCCTTCGAACTCTTGCAGAAATAGATAAGCATCATCAACACCAGTAAACTGGGGAAGCATATTGGGGCTTGAGTTTGAGAGTAATATTTTCTAGGGTCGGTATATCAAGACATGATGGTTCAGTGGTCCCAGGTGGACAAAAGATGTCATTAAGAGTCTTAGGTTGAGGTTGCATTTCTCCCATTCTTTTGTCCTCAATTTCGGGTTCTGATCCAAAGGTGTTTTCTAGGTCGGTCTCTACTCTATTCAAATGCTTGCTTTTAGGATCCCTACCCCAACTAGTCATGCAATAAAACAACTTTCTTTTTTATGGATTTTCAATATTTTGAATTTTTTTTTTAAAGCAGTAAAGATCAAATTTTTAGCAAGATGGATGAATAATAAAAATAACCAAATTTAAACCACTTACAGCAAATAAATTAGGCAATTATGACAGCTACTAAGAAATTAAATTATGACTACAGCTATTCAAAGCAGTTAACAATTAAAACTAATAATCAATTTCAATACCATCCCCGAGAATGTCGCCAAAAACTTGTTCTATCTTATGAATTGTAAAAATAAGCCACAAGTACACAACCATAGTTGTAACATTATACGGGTAGTCCATAGAGATGTGTTGATTTTAATTACTAGTATCAAACCAACTAATCTAAAAATAATCTAACTAAAATTAATTTTCAATAATAGTAGGTAACCTTACAAAAAAAACCCTAATCTAAATTATGAAATTGAAATAAAAACTATAAGAGAGAATAAAAAAATTTCCTTGACTACTTAGAATTAATAGATGTATAAAAGTCGAACCTTGGATGAGAGGTCACCTCACGACTTCAATATCTACCATCGACTTGAAAGAGTAATAAAAATTGAAACTTTGAACAATTTTTTGTTGTTGTGAAGACTAAATTTGAAACTAATAATCTTGAATTAAAACTAAAGTAGAAAACTTTGAATTGAAAACTAGAGCTATAGAAATTAAAACTAGAGAAATTAGATTCAACTTGAAGGAATTTCAAAAATCATAATAATTTCTCAAACTCTAGAATTAATATTATAAGAGAGAGGGAGAAAATTTGGCAATTTTCTAAAGTGCACCCATGACCCCCTATTTATACTAGTGTCAACCCCCCAAACTTTTCTAATTATGTTAGAATTTCTACTACCCAAGCCAATATTCTATGTTCCTAATTCCATCCAATTTCCAGTTTATTAACATAATACTCCACCAACCTTATTTCTCAGTTATAATTGCATGATCTGATCAATCGACATCATCAAAGCTTCATTACTTGAAGCGGAGTTGGGAAATATGAAACGAAGGCTAAAAGCTTCACATTTGGGCATGAGGAAAGATAAAACTGCCTTGATAAAGGGGCAGGCTTACAAGCTGGCCCATGTGAGCTGCTGCCTAGACACTGGGCAACCTGATTGCATGCTTCTCTTTTTCTTTTATTTTTTTAATTTTCTTCCTTTCTTTACTTCTCCTACTGGGCTGGCCCGTGCAAAATTGAGGGAGGTGCTAGAAGGAGGGTATGCAAGACACGGTGGGTTGGACTCAAATTATGCTTTCTTCTTGTCTTTTCACACTTGTGCCTTGTAAGAGACCTTGCTGTTGGACCATGTGGGTGGTGGACTAGATTAGGCCCGAATGATGGACGGGAGCAGAGTGTTGCAGGGTCATTGCACGTGACCTTGCAAGGTGCTGGACTGTTGACTTGGGCAGAGTCGATAGCTGACTTTGGGTTGTTGGGCTAGGTCATTGGTTGGGCCAAGTCATCTGATCTTTTTTCTCATTTCTTTCCCTCTTTTTCCTTTTTTTCTTCTTTGTTGGATTAATGCTTGCTAATGGGCTTGGCGCTAATGGCTGAATGTGTAATCAAACTGCATTATCTTAATCTCCAACTCTTGTTGCTCGCTTTTGACACCCATTATTACATTGAACCATGAAATTATTATTTTCTACAAAATCAAACAAAAACCAATCAAAATCCCAAAAATAATTTCAAATACGAGTAAAAACTAAGTGATTAGAAGCATCTATTTGGTCACTTTTGGTGACCGAACAATTATCCAATAAAAATGACAACATAAAAATCATCCTTCCGCCAAAAGAGAGTTTTCCTATAGTCCACGCACAAAATGCAATTATTCACTTTATCAACTAAGGGCTATTCAGTGGCGAATCTAGACATTTAGGACAGAAGTGTCCATCTATTAACATCATTACTAATATACACTATTAAAAAAATCATATAATATGTACTATGGTAGTCTACTTTGTATAAAGTACAGACATTTTGTCTTGCATTTTTTTTTACGGACGTTCCATTTTGTAATTCTACATTAGCAGAACTTGATATGCAATAGTAATATACACTACTTTTTTACTGAAACAAAAGTTATAAGTTGACTATTTGTTTGCTCTTTGTGATTCTTCATATTTTGAATTTAATACATAAATTGTATTAAAATATTACAATTACCTACTATTTACTAAAGTCATTGCTTGTGTAACAAGTCATTAACATCAAATAATAAAACCCCCCCCAAAAAATCAACATTAAGCAATGAAGTGAATGCGCAAAAACATGAAATAAATCTACAGATAACTCAGTAGAATTTTTTTGTATATTTATTTTATTTTATTTTTCCATCAATTCTGACATCATCATAGCTATAGTTTTTATATTTTAAAAAAATTAAACATATCACTATGTGGACGGTGTATAATAAGAGGATGTCCATAGCTTTTTAGGCTTATTTTATGGGTGTCCATATATACTAATCTACCTCCTTCAAAATAGCACAATAGAATTTTTTTGGGGTAGAGGTGTCCATGGACACCCCACCCCATCAAATAGATCCGACCTTGGGGCTATCACATAGCATAAGTAACTCTCTTTGAGGGTGAAGGTAATCCAAGATAGCTAAATGGAAAAGTAGCAGGAGAAAACCATGTGCTCTGCAATGTGCCATGCGGTAGACCCTTGTCAACCCTACCAAAGGAGATGTCAAATTCTTCAGCATGCATATGCAAACTAGACCTAGCCCAAAAATTCTGAAAATAGCTTCACGAAACCCTCACATAACCTTCCACCCCCCTTTTCCAAACAATAATAAATCATTAGCGAAAGAAAGATGCACAAACTTCACCTTGGCATACCTAGGATAAAAGTAGAACTCATTTTGAGCTGAGCAATGCCTTTAGACAAGACTTTCATATGAAATAAACACATAAGGAGATTAGAGGGTCTACTTGTCTCAACCCTTTGGCCTCGTAAAAAAATCATGAGGATCCCCATTGATATTAATAAAGAAACGAGGAGTGGACACCCAAACCATTACAAGGTATACAAAAGACACAGCAAACCTCAAATCCAACATTCTAAACTTAAGGAACCCCAATCAACCATGTCATAAGCCTTTCTTTTATCAATCTTAACCATTGTTTTAGGAGAAACCTCTTCCTTCTCATAATGTTTAATTAATTTATGACTCAACATGTTGTTAATGATAGCCTTACCTTTCACAAAAATGACTTTGAGAGATGTTAATGATGTCAACAGCACAAGCTATGATTTATAGGCTAAAGTCTTACAAATGACTTTGTCAAGCACATTGCATAAAGCAATTGGTCTGTAACCCATCACAGATGTAGCACTGAGTTTCTTAGGCACCAACACAATCAAAGTACTATTTTATTATTTCATTAACTGACCAGTGTCAAAATCTCCAAAACAATCGAACTAAGATCTTCACCAATAACCTTCCAAGCTCCCTTAGGGTCCGTTCAGGAGGGAAGTAAGTTTGAGTAGTAAGAGTAAGTAACACTAAGAAGGAGTAAGTAAGAGTAAGGTTCTCACCCTTGTTTGGGAGTTTAAGCAGAATAAGGATTTATCATTATTTGGAAGAATATAAGAGTAAGAGTAAATAAAGTAAATTGCATATATACCCGGGACTTTATTTAAGTACTTGTGCTCCTTATATCTTCTTTCTTTTCATAATATTTCGTTTCCCAGGCTCAATTTGTTAATATAGGCATCCAAAAATCATATGAAATTTTTTATCTTTAATTTTTTTATACCTATAATCCTCTCAATATCAATATATTTATAAAAAGAAAAAAACATTATGAAGCACTTAACCCATAAACTAGAATCTCATCTATCAATACACTATCCAGCCCTTCCCCCCTGTACCATTTATCCTAAATTGCAAACTCTCATTTCTCATACACTATGAGTGTGAGAGGCCTCCTCTCAATTCCTCTAGTGCTGCAATAAATTTCACTTGTATTTTTTTGTGACCTCTCTCTATTAATCTGACTTAATGCTTAGATGAATGTCATATCTAAAAGCATGAACAACTCTTGTTAGATACATCAAACCTAAGATAAGCCATTCAAACCAATGATAAACTTGAAAATCCTTGTCCCTATAACTCTTCATAAGCATACATTTTAAAGTTGAAACACCTAAACAACAAAATATACATAATTAATAAGATGGTGAATTTAGGTACCATCCATGCCAAGTATCTTTAGATGGCATAACGTAGGTCAAAGTGGCATTACATGAGATCTACACAAAATGTCACCACTATTTCACTACCATCATCGCCAGCAGCAACCAAAAGTGAAGACAGTCATTGTTGTAGACAAGCAATGCTAATAGGCCATGTTTGATGACCGCAAAATACATGCCAACCATCCACAAAAGACCAATAATACACTAATGTTTAGCAACCTATGAAGCCTTACTCACATGGAGGATCACATGGTAGTGTTTGACATTCGCATTATCGTCTTTAAAATGTCCTTGCGCCTTGCATCCGGATTTGCAAGCAAAGCCTTCAACTTTTCAAGATTATCCACAATATGAACATAAGCCTCTACAATAACATCATCACCAAGCTTCCGACTCATATACGACAAGGCGAGTTGGTTTCAGTAATTCTGTCGTTGATTTCCTTAGAGCATCAGCAACTATCCGGAAACCCATTCTTCAAAACCTTAAGTTCATCTTCATTTACTTTAACTTTAGTTTTAGCCTTTTTTGATGATGTCTTTGCTCCACAATTTTCAGCAGTCACTTCAAGAGCACAAGCACTTTGTTTTCCATGTTCATGTATAGTTTTTCACATAATCACATTGGTAAAATCACTAGGCACATTATTCTCCAATGAGATTTAATTTTGATTGACTAACATATCGACTCTTCACTTTTAGGATGGGAAGCCTTCTTTTTAGGTCTCATTTTAGCAGCAGTTTCAACTTGGTCTCTAATGGCTCTATCCACTCCATACTCTTCAGGAAGCTTGTCGTTAAACGAAAAGGCCTTGTTCCTATGCTTAGTAGCTTTGGGGTTTTCTTAAAATGTTATGTGAAAACGTAATGCATTTTATAGGTTGTGAAGCATAAAACAATACACTCCCAAGCCAATCATATTCAGTTCTCCAAAAATAAAGAAGCCACTCCTGTATTCCCCCCTCCCTTAAAAAACCCAAATATTCATTGAAGTTAAAAAAAAAATGCAGGTTATGAAATGTACAATGATGGTAACTCTCTGAAACTGCCAGGAACTGTAGTTAACTCTTTTACAACTGTAGACCTCACTATTGAATGAAAGACTCACAAGTGTAAGTATTAGGACCACAAAAAAAAAAGTATGATTACCTCAATCAATTTCTGCCATACTTGAGGCTTTGCTTCCCAAATACCAATGATAGGATCGTACCTAAAGCCACTTAGATCATCTTTGAATATATCATACCAAGAACCAAACTTTTTTTTAATGTTCTGAAAATGGTTGGCAACTTTTTGCTTGCCAAGATGCTTACTAGGGAACTTCTCCTTTAACTTAGCAATAAGATTGTCAAAAGCTTATGTAGTAAAGGTTCCTCTAAATTAATTACCCAACTTAGATTGTTTAATGAGACCATCCATATCTTATGTCCAAATGCAGAATTCACCCTTCATAGTCATCACTGTATCATCATATTGCCCTTACTTTTTTTTTTGGACATAGTAGCTATTACAACTTACAAAAGGGAATATAAGTAGCAAATATTTGAAATGCGCATTTTTTTGGGTGGGGGCAAGGAGAAGAGCATTTCAAGTGCAAATTGAATAATTCAAAACACGAGACCAACTAAGAATCCGAAATTAAAAATAAGTTACAATGAAATTACTAGCTTGCTATAAGAAAACATAAATTCTATCTTCTTAATGCGATATAACGAAACCACGTTGTAGCTGCTATGGAATCTCTTAAGATCTCTTCCTCCTAGTTTGTACGGTTCATCGTAACAGTCATTTGTACTTGCTAGCTCTGTGTATGCCTCTCAGACAAGGTTCATATCACGGTCGACACCCAACAAATAGTTAGGTATGATACAACAAGCGAGAATGATTTCCTTTTAAGTTTGAACACCATAAAATTGTTTGTTCCCACTTAACAACATTGACAATTGCTTTATAAAGACCCCTCCGGGGGAGAACAAGTTAAGCCGGTGTTGCGAAAATCTCCTGTCTTACGACTCGGAGTCCAATATACACTTCAAGCATGAGTGACTATGTCTTTTTCTAATTCCATTTGTGATGCTTGTAGTATTCTAGACCAAAAAAAAGAAGGTTTAATCCTGGCTTGTACGATGCGTGAATTTCAGAGACGCGATGCCCCTTTTTGGAGACACTTGTTCCCAAAATATATATATATAGATACACATATTTATATACATACATACATACATATATATATATATAAATATATATATATATTAATAAAATTAGTAAAGTGAATAAATTGAATAAAACTTATTAATATTGAATAAAAATCAAGAAGTAGTTGTTAAGTTTTAACAAGCGTAGCAGTTGTGAACCACTCAAAGTTAACCACCTATAACTAATCAAGATCAGTTCACTATTCAAGATGCTGCAATAATTTCAACTTTGTACTATTTAGGTGTCAAAAATATTATCCTATTACTGTGTCAATAAATATCCAATACAATGCATTTTACTTTTTAGGCATATATAATGGCTTGGGAGTTATAAGCAGAGGTAGAACTTACCTGCTTTTTTCTGTTGTATCATTTTCCTTTCCCCCTTTCCTATCCTTATCTTCTACTTCTGCCTCATTGTAATCTACAGAATTCAATCAATATCAGTAAGTTTTATTCAATTTATTCACTGTACTAATTTTATTCAGGTTTTCTACGTGAATTCATTCTTCTGTTACAATTCGTACATTATTCATGCACTATTTGGCACTATTGATGTTGAATTAATTTCTCAAGTTTTGCACTATTCATTTCGCTGTTCATATTCGTAAATTTTATTTATGATTATTACTTTAATCAATTGCTAATTAAGCTTTGTTCTTAATGAATTAAGTTTTACTATTAATTAATCGCATTTTACAATTAATTTCAAAATTAAAAACTATACTCTGCCCTATCTCCAAGTGGTATCAGAGCCAAGTGTCTAGTCAAGTGTTAACCAAGTGTCCAGTAATCCCTTAATTAGCTTTTTGTTTAATTTTACCAACATGATTCACGTCTAAGTCTCTAAGATTAGTTGAACGATGAACCAGTTAGCGTAACGAAGGTTACTTAACTTTTAATGACATATAAATGTCCATATTAAAGACGAAGAGAAGCCCGTTAACTGACATGGAAGCTATATTGGCCAGCAGCATTGGTAAGCCTCCTGTGAGTCCTTAGGGCGCTCTTAGTAAGTCTGTTGGTCAACCTGGTGATTATGGTCCCAGCAGTAAAGGGTTGGAGCGGAGGTGGTCCCCGTGGTCCTGTAGTGTATTGCTGGGTACCTAGCAGTTTTCTATCTGAGATAAATATGTTTGTATGTTATTTCGTATTGATTAATTTCGTTAATTTAATTGATTATTTTGAGACTAGTCATCTCATCATGATCATGACATCATCATCTCATCATCATGACATCACCTAACTCTCTTTTACATTCAAGCATAATGATTAAAGAAAATTTAGAATCAAGCGGACTGTTTCAAGCAAAATGATTTTTTTGAACCTGATAAATCAACCCCTTTCACAAATCAATCTTTTCAAGTTAATAGAGTTCATTTTAATAAAGAATTCTATCAAGATTATAACCCGTCATATCGTGACTTATTCTTTTCCTGCTTTCGTAAAGATATGCAACAATTATTCAAAACTATTTATTATTCTCAAGTAACCAAAATGAAAGACAATATACATTTCTTTGATTGGCTAAACGACTTTCTTCCAAAACATCAATTTTCTATTTCTAATTATAATAAATACTTGCGTGCCGTTAAGTGAAGCCTATGGCACAATCTTCTCACAATAGAAACAACTGCTTCTATTCATCCCTCATCTTTGACTCCAAATCGAGAAGATCAAAATATTTTTGAAAATTTTCCCTCAAAAGAAATATTTTGCACGGATAAGCCATCCTGCCCTAATCAACGTGAAAGCTCAGATTCTAAATCTAGCTTATCAGATAATCCAAATCTTATCAAACAATTAAAGGCAGTTTCAACGAAACCCAACTTAATAAATTAGGTACTTAGAATAATAGATGGAAGATTAGGAATCCTAGTCAGTCAAACTATTCTAGACCGACTCCTCCAGATCTTCGATTTGAAACCAATAGATCATTAATTCAACCAAGTTATGATGGAAATGCTATTTATCACTGGAATATAGATGGAAAGCTAGAGTATGAAATTGTCAATACTCTTCAAGAAATGGGTATTTGTGCAACTTCATATATCGCAAAAGGAGTCGCTGCGGAAGATGCGGCTAAAACACTTGCGTCCGGCTTTATAGGGCAATTAAAAAAATTGATGGGAAAATATTCTTACCGAACAAGATAGAATAAATACCTTACACTATCAATTACAAAATTCAATAGAAACTATTCAAGATGCACAAACTTCTGAGGTGAAGCCAGTAATTATCTATAAATTTGATGCAATTGAGTATCTTATTTATACTATAGTTGTGTACGTCATAAGAAATATTGAAGAATTAATCTCTTCTCATTTTGAAATAATTCAAAATCTAAGATGCTCAAGTCTGAGTGATTATAAATGGCATAAAGATACATTCCTTACCTATGTCCTTCAAAGAAAATATGCTAATGAAAATTATTGGAAAGAAAAATTCATTTTCGGATTACCTACGTTATTTTCTCAAAAAATAGGACAAAAACTAAGAGATTATTGTGGAACAATAGAAATTCCTTAGCATAATTTAATTTATGTTCACTTGTTCGGCTTTAGTAAAAAGGAAGCATTAGCTTTTTGTACTGAATTAATTCAAAATAAATATCATTATGAAAAGAAACTATTCCAAAACGATCTCGGATCATTTTGTGAGCATTTTGGTTACCCAAAACTAGAAGCTCCTTCATCCAAAAAGAAAAACTCATTAAGAAGTCTTCAAAAGTTTATCCTAAAAAATATGATATAAAAATTCCTTACTATCAAAACCCCAAGAAAACCTCTAAAGGTAACCTTTCAAATCAAAAGACAACTACTCCTAATCCCTCTCAAACTCAAGTTATTACTTGTTATAAATGTTGTCAAGTATGACATAAAGCCAATAAATGCCCATTAAAAGAAAAGATTATGAAACTTGAAGATAAAAAGCTTCAAAAAATAATATTTACCCTTTTAATTCATGACAATTCTAAAGAAGCCCTCTGTGAAATTCCATCATCTAATTCAAGCCGTTCTAACTCCTCAGATGAAGAAGTTACTCTCTATCCTAATAAATGCAATGTTGTCACAAAAGATCATTCCTAAGAAGAACTCTTCTTTGATATCATTGAAAAGATTAAGGAACCAGAAATCAGAAATCAAAACTTAATGCCTCCAGAAGCTTAAAAGTTTATTACTCAAAGATAAAGTTACCGAATCAAGAATACAACCTTTTAGCCTAAAACAAGCACTAGAAACCTATGAAGGACAAGGATCAAGTCCCTTAAAACTAGTAACAGTCAAAGAATTAAAATAGGGAGTAAATCAACTCAAAACCGAAGTTAAAGAATTAAAGAATCCTATTAAAAAGCAAAACCTCGTTGAAGAAACAAATTCAATCCTTGTATCTCAACTTCAAGAACTTGAAAATCGAATTTCTTCTCTTAAATCTTGAAAACCTACCAATCAAACTCCTCCTTCTTCTACTAAATTAAGTTCAGATGACCAAAATCAGGAAGTTCCTTTCAGTTTGAAGTGCCTTGGATTCTTTATTGGAATTTCAAATAGCACAAGGTTCATCCTGATGATCCTTATGTCTCCATTGTCCGCAAATTTAAATTCCAGTTTTGGTAAAAATTCAATTTTGATTATCGATGTATGATCAAATTCAATGATATTTAAAGCATCAGACAAAGCAAGTAATGGACAATCCATCAACACTAGTCAAAAAAGATGTCAAACATCCTTCATCAAGTTCATCCAATTGTTCCAAGAAGAAAGCTACATTCAAGAAATTCATAAACTTGTTAGGGCATCAAAGTGATGCCGATAGCGTTTCATTCACTGAGTCCTACTCACGGTCCAATTTTATTCAACTTTGAGTGGTTGACGACTGCCACACTTGTTAAAACTTGACAACTACTTCTTGATCTAGATTATTGCATGCTCACTTGTCAAATTTCCAACATATTTTGCTGTATAGTGTCCCCAACTGGTCTAAGAGCCAAGTGTCTAGTCAAGTGTTAACCAAGAGTCTAGTAATCCCTTAATTAAATTTTTGTTTAACTTTGCCATCATGATTCATAGCTAAATCTCTAAGATTAGTTGAATGACTAATCAGTTAGCCTAAAGAAGGTTAAAAAACCCTTAATGACATATAAATATCCTTATTAAAGACGGAGATAAATTAGTTATCTAGCATGGAAGTTCTGTTGGTTAGCAACGTTGGTCAGCCTCGTGTGAGCCCTTAGGGCTCCTTTAGTAAGTCTGTTGGTTAGCCTAGTGATTGGTGGTTCCTATAGTAAAGGGTTGGAGTGGAGGTGGTCCATATGTGTATTGTTAGGTACCTAGCGGTTTTCTATCTAAGGTAAGTATGTTTGTGTGTTATTTCATGTTGATTAGTTTCTTTAATTTAATTAATTATCCTGAGACTAGTCATCTTATCATGATCATGACATCATGATCATCTCATCATCATGACATCATCTAACTCTCTTTTACATTCAAGCATAATGATTAAAGAAAATTTAGAATCAAACAGAAACTGTTTTAAGCAAAATGATTTTTCTGAACTTGATAAATCAACCCCTTTTACTAATCAAACTTTTCAAATTAATAGAGTTTATCTTAATAAAGAATTCTATCAAGATTATAACCAATCATACCGCGACTGATCTTTTCCTAATTTCCTAAAGATATGCAATAATTATTCAAAACTTTTTATTATACTCAATTAGCCAAAATCAAAGAAAATATATCTTTCTTCGATGGGCTAAATGAATTTTTTCCAAAACATCAATTTTCTATTCCTAATTTCAATAAATACTTGTGCGACAAAGCGAAACCTATGACACAGTCTTCTCACAAAAGAAACAACTGTTTGCATTCATCCCTCGTCTCCCATTCCAAAGCATGCAGCTCAAGATACTTTTGAAAATTCTCCCTCAAAAGAAATACTTTGCATGGATAAACCATCCTCCAGTAATCAACTTGAAAGCTCATATTCTGAATCTAGCTTATTAGATAATCCAAATCTTATTCAAACAATTGAAGATAACTTCAATGAAATCTAAATTAACAAATTAGGTACTCAGCACAATAGAGGAAGATTAGGAATCCTAGTCAGCCATACTATTTTAGATCGACTCCTCTAGATCTTCAACTTAAAACCAATAGATCATTAATTCAATCAAGTTATAATGGAAATACTGTTTATCAATGGAACATATATGGAAAGTCAGAGTCTTCGAGAAATGGGTATTTGTGCAACTTCATATATTGCAAAAGGAGTCTCTATAAAAGATGCCGCTAAACTCCTTGCGTATAGCTTTACAGATCAATTAAAAAATTAGTGGGAAAATATTATTACTGAACTAGATAGAATAAATATCTTACACCATCAATTACAAAATTTAGTAGAAACTATTCAAGGTCCACAAACTTATGAGGTTAAGCTAGTAATCTTTATTTATACTATAAATGCTAAAATGTATAAGGGGTTGAGTATTGAGAAAATGAAAAATGCTAACATAGGAGTGAATTTTGAATATATGTTGCTTCACAGCCACTGATCAAAATCTTAAGCAATCTCAGCCCTTGAATTGATCTTGATAACCGCCTCAATAGATACCACATGCAATAATCTCTCTCTCTTTATTGGCCATATTAGGTCTCAGGTTTGATTCCCTCTAGGGGTGTTCAAAAACATCCGTAACCAATAACCCGAACCGAAAACCCGCTACCCGATCCGAAATCTCGGGTACCCGAATCGAAATATTTGAAAATTTTGGTTCGGGTACCCCAACCAATATTTTTTTTCAGTTATTGGTTCGGGTCCGGTTCGATCATTTTGAAGATTCGGGTACCCAAAAATCCGAAACTTTTTTAAACTTTTTCGAAGCTTTTTTTTATATTATCTCTTCCCTAAAGACTTTGTAAGTCAAGCGTTCCCAAACCCGAAGAAGACAAGTACTTTGACTTCGTGACATTGTTTTATTTGAATGCGTTGTGCATGAATATGATGTTAACAAGCTTATGCCTTATGGAAGTGTGGATTAATTGAAATGTGAATGATGATAAGATATCCGCTGATATTGTCGTATTGTGTAATAATTTAAAGTGCACCATGGCTCAATACGACAACTTTTTACAACATAAATAGAAATAATTATATTATGGGTACAACAAAATTATTAGGCAAACTAGGAAAAAATATTTTAGAAAAAATGGATTATTGGGTAACCAAAAACCTGAATCGAAATTTTCGGGTACCCGAATTTCGGTTACCCAAAGTTTTGGTTCGGGTATGGTTCACCATTTTGCTAACCCAAAATTTCGGGTACCCGAACCGAAATCTCCTTTGGTTCGGGTACCCGAACCATAAACACCCCTAATTTTCCCATCCCTCATTAAATTATACTCTTTACTTGGCACATTAGGTCTCATGTTCGATTTCCCTCTCCATCATTGTATTGTATTGACCTTCATGGCTTCTACGGACCAAAACGTTTTTGATTTCCATCATTATTATTAATATTTTATATTTTTCAATCTTTATACTATAAATGCTAAAATGTGTAAGGGGTTGAGTGTTGAGGAAATGGAAAATGCTAACATGAGAGTGAATTTTGGGTATATGTTGCTTCACATCCGTTGATCAAAATCTTAGGCAATCTCAGCCATTGGATTTATCTCGATAATCACGTCAATAGATAACACATGCAATAATATCTCTCTCTTTATTGGCCACATTAGGTCTCAGGTTCGATTCTCTCCTCACTCATTGTATTGTACTCTTTATTGGGCACATTAGATCTCAGGTTCGATTCTCTCATCGCTCATTGTATTGTATTATTCTTCGTGGCTCATACGGACCAAAACGTTTTTGATTTCCATTATTATTAGTAGTATTTTGTATTTTTCAATCTTTATATTATAAATGTTAAAATGTGTAAGGGGCTGAGTGCTGAGAAAATGGAAAATGGTAACATGAGAGTGAATTTCGGATATATGTTGCTTCACAACTGTTGATCCAAATCTTATGCAATCTCAACCCTTGGATTTATCTCGATAACTGTCTCAATAGATAGCACATGCAATAATCTCTCTCTCTTTATTGGCCACAATAGGTTTCAGGTTCGATTTTCCCCTCCCTCATTGTATTGTACTCTTTACTGGACCCATTAGGTCTTAGGTTCGATTCCTCTCTCCTCATTGTATTGTATTGCCTTTCGTGGCTCATACGGACCAAAACGTTTTTGATTTCTATCTTTATTATTAATATTTTGTATTTCTCAATACAAATATAAATTTGACCATGTATTATTAGAGACAATAGAATAATAAATATAAATTCCATGATTATTTTCACTATTATTATTGTTGTTGTTGTCGTCGTTATCATTATTGTCATTGTTATCTTTCTATTTGAATTTGATAACATAGTCAATATTAATTATGATAATCTAACTATCAAAGAGAGAATAAGAGATTATAATGGATATAAAAATTTTGAGTAGTTCATATAGAATAAGTTCACATTTTAGAATTTTTAACTTAAGGAAACCAAATTATAATTACTGAACAAGTCATAAAACCTTATGTGACACATTATTATTAACACATAATATAATATACACAATTATAAAGAAATAATAAACATTTTTAATTTCCATGATTATTATTAATATTTTGTATTTTTCGATACAAATATAAATTTGAGCATGTGTTATTAGAGATAATAGAAAAATAAATATGATTTTTATGATTATTTCCATTATTACTATTGTTGTTATTGTCGTCATTGCTGTTGTCAGCGATGTTATCTTCCTCTTTGAATTTGATAACACAGTCAATATTAATTATGATCGTCTAATTATCAAAGAGAGATTAAGATATTATAATGGATATAAAAGTTTTATTATTTCAGTATTATAGAATAGGTTCTTGTTTTAGAAGTTTTAACTTAAGAAAACCGAATTATAATTACTGAACAAGCCGTAAAACCTTATGTAACATCTTATTATTAACACATAATATAATATACTGATTTATATAGAAATAATAAACATTTTTTATTTCCATGATTATTATTATTATTTTGTCTTTTTCAATACAAATATAAATTTGAGCATGCATTATCAGGGATAATAGAAATATAAATATGATTTCCATGATTATTTCCATTATTAGTATTGTTTTCTTCTCGTCATTGTCATTGTTGTCATTATTATCTTTCTCTTTAAATTTGATAACATAGTCAATATTAATTATGATCATATATAGACCTGACAAATGGGTCATTCGATTCGGGTACGGGTCGGTTTAAGTTCGGATTGGGTCATGTTCGGGTTAAGTGACATTTCGGGTTATTTCGGTTTGGGCCGGGTATGGTTCGGGTCAGGTCGATTTCGGGTCAACCAATTTTTGGTGAAATACGCTTGTCATGCCAAAACAAGCAATTTTGTTAAAAATTCGGGTCGGTTATGGTTCGGGTCGGGTCAATTCGGGTTCGGGTCAACTTTCGGGTGAGCGTACTTCGGGTGTCGGGTCGGGTATGGGTCCGGGGCATTCGATTCGGGTTTCGGGTCTCGGGTCAGTTTTGCCAGGTCTAATCATATATATGTGAAGGTTGTGCTAAAAAATTACATATTGTAAGCATAATATAACATATTGCAAGTGTTAAACATGAAATATAAAAAAGTTAAAAATAAAACACAATCATCATATTAGACCGGTGGAGCTGAATTTCTTTCACATTTAATATAATTTGTTTAATAGAATGAAATAAACAAAATATTTTTCTTTTTCTTCCAAAGCATTCATATCTTATAATTAAATTTAATTCATGTAAATCTTAAAAGTACAATTAATTTTTTAATGTTTCAAATAAGTTGACCAAAATCTAATCTGTTTAACGCACAAGAAAAAATGAAATAATTTTTGTTTTCTTTTAAACCATACAAATCCAATAATCAAATTCTCTTCATAAAACACCTAGAATTATAATTAATTTTTTACCGTTTAAAATAAAATACCCCAAATAGCCATAACACTTCAAACTAAGAAAGATCTTAACCCACAAATCTGAACTCAACCCATCTCTTGCAAGACAACATAAGGGCATGGAAAGTTTATATCAAAACCCATGAAGCTATTGAGTTGACATAAAAACCAAATGTACAAACTATGAATACATAATCATATTAGCACCCCTAATGGGCCACTTTAAATAGCCAAAAACGTTATATGTTAGCATAAATATAATGTTCAAATTATTTTTGTTGAAAGACAAATTTTATTTATGACACATGCGAATCTCAAACTAACCCGACTTCAAAATAGTTTCTACCTGACTTCATTCGACAATTAACGACTTCATAAATTTTTACTCATTAATAAGAGGAGGAGGTGGATTTTTCATTATTGGTGTCATAGATTGACTTATGATCATCACTGTCTACTGTCTCCATCATACTTATATAGACTTTTTCCACAATCATATAGTTTTCAATTGTTAATCCCATTGGTTATGCATGAAGTTGTTGTATACTTAACTTTTTCATTGAGTTTTTCCATTATTTCCTTTAAATTATAATATTAATCATGTCTACCATAACTATTCGTTTATTATTTCGATAACATATCTAAAAAATGTCTATTTAAACATGCTCCGTACAAAGCACGGGGCCAAACTAGTTATCTATAAATTTGATGAAGTTGAGTATCTTATTTATGCTATAGTTATAAATTTCATAGGAAATGCTGAAGAATTAACCTCTTTTCGTTTAGAAATAATTCAAAATCTAAGATGCCCAAATCTAAGTGATTATAAATGATATATAGATACATTCCTTACCTATGTCCTTCAAAGAAAAGATGGTAATAAAAATTATTGGAAAGATAAATTCATTTGCGGATTACCTACAGTATTTTCTCAAAGAATAAGACAAAAATTAAGAGATCATTATAGAACAACATAAATTTCATGGCATAATTTAACTTATGATCACTCATTCAGTTTTGTTAAAAAAGAAGGATTAGCTCTTTGTACGGAATTAAGAATTCAAAATAAATATTATTCTGAAAAGAAACTATTCCAACATGAGCTCGGATAATTTTGTGAGCATTTTGGTTATCTAAAACTAGAAGCTCCTTCATCCAAAAATAAAAAAAACTCATTAAAAAGTCTTCAAAAGTTTATCCTAAAAAATATGATATAAAAAATCCTTACTACCAAAACCCAAAGAAAACTTCTAAAAACAACCTTTCAAATCAAAAGAAAACTGCTCGTAATCCCTCTCAAATTCAAGTTATTACTTGTTATAAATGTCGTCAAGTAGGATACAAAGCACATAAACGCCCATCAAAAGAAAAGATTATGAAACTTGAAGATAAAATGCTTCAAGAAAAAATGCTTTCGTTTTAAATTCATGATGATTCTAAAGAAGCCCTCTATTGATTCCAGTCATTCTAACTCCTCAGACGAAGAAGTTGCTTTTTGTCCTAATAATTGCAATGTTATCACAAAAGATCAATCCCAAGAAGAACTCTTCCTCGATATCATTGAATAGATTGAGGAACCAGAAATTAAAATTCAATGGCTCCACAAGCTTAAATTTTTTTTACTCAAAGATAAAGTTACCGAATCAAGAATACAACTATTTAGCCTAAAATAAGTACTGGAAACCTATGAAGAACAAGGACCAAGTCCCTCAAAATCAGTAATAGTTAAAGAATTAAAACATGAAGTAAACCACCTCAAAACAGACGTTAAAGAATTAAAGAATCATATCGACAAGCAAAACTTCCTTGAAGAAACAAATTCAACCCTCATTCTCAACTTCAAGAACTTGAAAATCGAGTTTCTTCTCTTGAATCTTCAAAACCTCCTAATCAAACTCCTCCTTCTTCTCCTAAATTAAGTCCATATGACCAAAATTAGGAAGCATTCCTTTCAGTTATTAATCATATTGACTTTCAAAAATGGTATGTTTCTGTTACCATTATGGTCAATGATTTCAAACTTCATTCCATCGCTCTTTTAGATAGCAGTGCCGATATGAATTGCATTCAAGAAGATTTAATTCCTTCAAAATATTTTGAAAAAACAAAAGAGAAAATGACTAGTGCTACCGGATCTAAGCTCCAAATCAATTGCAAGCTTTCAAATGCTTATGTTTGCAACAATAAATAATGTTTCAAAAACACTTTTATAGTTGTCAAAAATCTCAAACAACAAGCTATTCTTGGAAGTCTCTTTCTTATCCAAATATATCCTTTCACTATCAATTCCAAAGGCATTTATTCGAATATTCTTAGAAAAGAAATTAGATTTGAATTTGCTTCTCCCATGAAAAATAAGGATATTGCAGTTCTTCAAGAAATTTCAATTTCAAAAATTATTTCCGCTAAAGAAAAACAAATGACTTTTCTTCAAACAGAAATCATTCAAGCGAGTATTGAAGAACAACTTGTTCTACTAATTTTTCAACAGGAATTCAAAAAATAAAGAAATTATTTGAAGACTTTGTGTGTGATGATATCGCAAATGCTTTTTGGGATAAAAAGTAACATATGGTAGAATTACCATATGAAAAGGATTTTGATGAAAGAAATATTCCAACAAAAGCACGCCCTATTCAAATGAATAAAGAGTTTTTAGAATTTTGCAAAAATAAAATTTAATCTTTGTTGGATAAGGCTTATTAGACCCTCTAAATCTCCTTAGAGTTGTGCCGCCTTCTATGTCTACAATCAAGCAGAAAAAGAACATGGTGTTCCTAGGTTAGTCATAAATTACAAACCACTCAACAAAGTTCTTCAATGGATAAGATATCCAATTCCCAACAAAAAAGATTTGCTAGAAAGATTATATGATGCGAAAATATTTTCAAAATTCGATATGAAATATGATTTCTGGCAGATTCAAATTACTAAAAAAGATAGGTGTAAAACTGCATTCACAGTCCCATTTGGACACTACGAATGAAATGTGATGCCATTTGGACTAAAAAAATGCTCCTTTCGAATTTCAATGATCTATTCAATTTGCAGATAAATTTTCAGATGAAATCAAAGATAAAAATCAATTGCAAAGGTTCCTTGGTTGTCGCAATTATGTTGCAGATTTTTTTCCCTAAACTTCGGAAAATTTGCAAACCATTATTTCAAAGACTCTAGAAAAATCCTCCTACATGGTCTCATGAGCATACTCAGATAGTCAAATATATCAAGAGTAAGATCAAAATACTTCCACATCTTGGAAAATACGAAACCCACATGTATTCATGATAATTCAAATGGATGCATCAGATAAAGGTTTTGACGGTATTATCAAGCAAAGTCTTGACCCAAATCCTGAACCATTAGTAAGGTTCCATAGTGGAACCTGGACTGGACCTTAGATTTATTATTTGACTATTAAAAAAGAAGTTTTAGCTATTGTTTTATGCATTTCAAAATTTCAGAACGATTTATATTTCGAAAAAATCTTATTAAGAATTGATTGCAAAAGTGCAGAAGAAGTTTTACAAAAAGATGTTTAAAATCTTGTCTCAAAACAAAATTTTGCTCACTGGCAAGCAATACTTTGAGTTTTTATTCATTAATGAAGAAAACAATTCCCTTCCTAACTTGCTCGCTAGGGAATTTCTTCAAGCAAAGTAACTTTGCTTCAATTCTTTTATTCTAGATGTCATCCACCTCCCATTCAACCCACATTCAAAATGCAAACAACCTCAAAGGCATTCAAGAACTGCTTCTATTCTATCTCAAAGATCATGCTAATGAACTTCATTTTACTACATTAGAAGGAATTCGATACAATGTATATGCCATCTTTATCCCCTACCATCTATGGCTCTCCAATTTACAGCCGTCCTTTTATGCATATTTAAAAATACTCAAGTACTACATATCACTTTTGCAACAACTCTGCAGTCATCCAGTGCTTATTGTGGTGTCAACTAGCTATATTCAAACCCTCCGTTTTTATGGGCAATACATCATAAATTATTGGCAACCGCTTGATTAGTATGTCATCCAATTTATTCAACAGATTATTCCTGATGCATACATCTATCCAACTGATGAGCATCAGTTCTTCTACTCCGAGAAATCACCTCAGTATATTTTTACTGAGTATCACATTCCCTTGCCACCTACTTACATTCAAGACCACTAGTGCAGCATATTACACCAATATTCCAAATCTGCAACCACTAGGGGACAGTGTACAACAACGCCCCTTGGAAATTCGACAAGCAAGCACGCAATAATAAAAATCAAGTTGCGGCTGTCAAGTTTTAACAAGCGTGGCAGTCGTCAACCACTCAAAGTTGACCACCTACAACTATTGAAGACCAGTTACTATTCAAGATGCTTCAATAATTTTATCTTTTTATTATTTAGATGTCAGAAATATTATCGTGTTACTATTTCAATATCCAATACTGTACATTATTCTTTTTGGGTCTATATAAAGGCTTCACAGTTGTAATCCAAGGCATAGCTTACCCTCCTCTTTCTGTTGTATCATTTTCCTTTCCTACTTTCCTATCCTTATCTTCTACTTTTGCCTCATTGTTATCCGCAAAATTCATTCAACATCAGTAAGTTTAATCCAATTTATTCACTGTACTAATTTTATTCATATTTTCTGTGTGAATTCATTCTTACGTTACTATTCTTGCACTATTCATGCACTATTTAACAGTATTTATGTTGAATTAATTTCTCAAATTTTGCACTATTCATATTCATAAACTTTGTTTATGATTATTGCTTTAATCAATTGCTAATTAAGCTTTGTTCTTGATTAATTAACTTTTACTATTAATTAATCACGTTTTACAATTAACTTCAAAATTAAAAATTGTACCGGCATTGTCCCCAACTAGTGTTAGAGCCAAGTGTTTGGTCAAGTGTTAACCATGTAATAGCCTGAACCTAAATTATGTTAATTATTTTGGTTAATCTCCGTTTAAATTAATAGAGCCAAGCGCCGCATTTCAATTCAACATTCGTATAATTTATGCAGTTGCAGGTTGAGACAATGAAGTGGTCTCAAAATAAAAATGAATCATGCTCAGTACAAAGTCATTCAAAACTTCTAAGGAAATAGAAAGTTAGTCATTTATAAAAAGGGATAATGGCTATAATTTCCATGGAATATAGGTAAATAAAATCATAATATGAGTGAATAAAATATTAATAAATACAAATGCAAATGCTAATCAAATGGGTAAGTTTATAGTTTTTTTTTTCAAACAAACAAATAAATGATAATAATTCGAAGCTTATTATACCCGACTTTGTGATTGACATAAAAAGACAACAACAACAACAACAATAATAGTCAAATCAAGGCTTAATCCGACTCAAAAATAATTTTCACAAACCTTCAATACTTCACTCAACTATGTCATTATCTACAACGCTCTAAAACATTCCTCACATACCTAATCCTCAATCAACGTACACAAAGAACCCACAAATACACTAAACGTGGCAGCTTAACTCAAAAATTTGTAACTTAAAATATGTACATCAAAAATTCATGAAGAATTATATAAAATTGTAAAATACTATATAAAACCTACGGTAAAAAATTTTAGGATTTTTTTCCAAGCCAATAATTCCCAGAAATTAAAATGGTGGTTGAAAGTGTGAAAAATTTGAAAATTCTATTGTCACAATAATAATAAGAGTGATAAATAATTATGATACTAATAGCAAATCTCAGAAAAAAAGAAAAAAAGGTAATTATCTAGATTTTTTCTTCCAATTAATCGACATTTCCCCCCTCCCCTTTTATTTTACTTGAATTGAAATACCGCTCCTCATTCTCTCCAAAAAAACGTGAACACCACCTCCTCCACCAGCCCTGTTCTGTTTGGCTGGCCAGCAGCTAGTCGTCGTCTAGCCGTCCATCGCTGGCACCACCAAACCACACCCCCTCTCCTCTCCTCGTCCCCTTTTATTCTTCTGTTCATGGGTAAGTGCAAGGTAAGTTTCAAGAGTTCCCTTAATTGATTTCACCATCTTCCTCTTTAGTTTAGTTGATAAATTGTACTATTTTAGCATTAGATGAGTATGGTGGTGCTAATTTGTAGTTCTGATGATAAATTGTGTGGGCTAGAATAGCCAACTACTCGTGGATATCCAAGGAAGAGTGAGTTGAGCATAGGTGATGGAATTCAGCCCATATGAGTAAATTGTGTTGAAGTTTAATGGGATTTGTTGTGTTTTGAAAGACATTAGAGATTGATTATGGATGTGTTGAGTACTTACCATTGAAGAGATGAAAGAGGTGAATAAAGACTTGAGGTTGAGAAAAACAAAAGAGGTACCAAGGCTGTGAACAGATCCAAAAATAGGGCCAAATTCAGGAATAAACTGGCATATATTGACAAATCAAAGATTTGTAATTTTTGGTGTATAGGTAGGGCAACGAGTTATCTTTCAATTGCCTTTGGAATCGCTTAATTCCGAGTTTTGTGGACAAAGTTATGGTCGATTCATCGAGACCGCGCAGAAAAAAATGGGAGCCAGGCACGGTTTGGTTTAAGCTCAATTTTAGAGGTCATGTTGCATTGGTTGTGTTTTGTGTTGTGAATAAAAGTGTTGCGGGACTTTCTAAGATTTTCATATTGGAGTTTTAAGTCTCAATTTGAGGTCGGGAGAAAAAGATACGAAATTTCAAAGGTAAATCATAACCTGGTAATAAAATATCACGAAGTGGTGAATTATAATTATGTAGGGTCATCTTTGCATAAATGGTGAACTAATTTTTAATATGGAGCTAGAGAAGGATCTAAAATTTAGGATTAGGAGTGAGTTTGATGTCCAATTTAATCAAGTAGTGAAGATGATGAGTTATAATTACTGTAAAGATGACTAAAGGTGTAGGGATTGCCCGAGAATATAAATGAAAGTCGAGGGAGGTTCTTTTGAGTTAAAAATGACACATTTTCTGGGAGTTAATGACAATGCTTTTCTCAATAATAATAATGACGGTAATAATATTAACAATAGTGGTGACAACAGTGTTCATAAAAACAATAATAGCTTTAGCACTATTAATAATGATAACAACAATTGGGTTATAAAGGGGAAACGAAATTATTTTGCTGGTTAAATAAGTGAGGATGAGTGCCTTGGTAATTAAAAGAAATGACAAGGTGAACAATGAATTAATTATTAATTATATAACCAGCAAATATTATGTGAAACTTCACTAACCATTAAAATATATATATTTGGAGCAAAAACGAGGTCAGTCTTGTCATCATCAAGCCATGAATAACTATTTTGCAAAAGGGGAGGAATTTTAAAAATTCTGGGTACATTTACTGCTTATACCCTTCAAAAGTTCACATGTTTTCGTAAATATCAAAGTCTCATAATATATAATTATTTAATGAATCATTTTCAATTATTGCTTTGCCACATAATCAAGTGGACCCACCAATTATCAATCATTCGAGCTTACGCCCTTCAATTCACTCGCGCAGCCTCAAGTCAGGCTATTTGATCGGCCTGGTAGGTTACACCTATTCAATGATCACAATATATATAAATGAGCTCATCGGGTTCCACTTTCTGATAATAATCAGTAACAGTTTTATTTTGATTCTCTCTCTCCCTAAGTTCGAATTAAAATGAATTGAAATGCGGTCGGTCAATTAAAAAAAATGAATTTATTTCTTTACTGTATAGGAGTATGCATATTAAGATTCGACTCATAATTTGAATGTTTTTATGTTTTATGTTTTAGGTTAACAAGTTGTGAAGTCCTTATTTGACAACACCAAAAGAGCAAGAGGACAATTGAGGAAGTCTAGACAAGCTCACAGTGACACTTCAAGGAGTCATGGGCTGTTATAATGTAAGCTACGAGGTTGCTGGACTTTCAACAAGGGCGAGAATGTTTGAATGGTGTACCATTTGGTTTCCATGTAAGTTAGAACGTTCTCGCACATATATTAAGTAAGTCAGTTGAGCCTTGTCCTTCTGGGATGTCGATAACGTCCTAATGTCGACACTTCCATTGTACTGACCACTAGTGGTTAGTTAATTAAAACTAATATTATGATTAAAAGTTGGGGCGTTACAGTTGTGGTATCAGAGGCGAGGTTCAAAGGTCACTGTGAGCTATAGGGTATTTATGAGTTATATTGGGCTCTACTTAAATGAGGTGTTGGTTATGAGTTCACATGTATGATGTATAATGAGGTTGCTTTCGCAAATATTTACCTTGCCCTCAGGCCTTGGTATTTAGGCCAGCCTAGCAGAGCTCCAAAACATTCAGTTGACCTCCTGTTATCTTGCGTTTCCCCGGGTAGCATACCAAGCTCATAGCAAAAATTATGTGAAGTTTGGAATTCCCCGTTGTTTTATAAGGATGACTTTAATCTAGAGGTTCTCTTAAGACATTTAGACATACTTAATGCTTGGTTATTTCACTATTTAACTGCTTGGGTATAGGATCAACATGAAACAGACATTGCAATAGCATATATGTCTGAGGGCCTATCACCATGTCATACGTGATTTGCAACAATAATTCACTGTGATGAAGTATGTGACGACACTCCAATAGCTCATGGCATACAACTTGGCAGTATATGGGTGGTATGTGGCAAGATTAGGTTATCATGCAAAGAAAGTGTTATCATCAGTTTGTTTCAAGATTATGTGAACATATGTAAGTTGTCATAAGTTAGATACATATATAAGTCATTGTATCTTAAGCATGTTCTGCAACTACGTATGTATTGGATGTTAGTTATAAGTGGACAATATGATTCTGGTCCATTTGCTGAGGTAATGAGAGGAAACATGCCTTAACTAAGGTATCAATTAGGGTAATGAGTCTCTGGGGGATTTTCAAAGCAGATAGAAAGAAAGGACGCCATAGAAACTTGATATTGGGTGATGTATTTGAGGACGTTGTGTACTCATTATGAGGTTAAAATAGACCGTAAGATCATATGAGGATTATTAAACAATGGACTTGATGGCAAAATGCCCATTGGGGGAACCCAAATATATTAGGTCGAGGAAGATTTGGCTTTATAGGATATAAAATGCTAAATAAGTCATTGAGCTTGGCAAGGACTAGGGAAAACAATGAAAGAAGAAATAGGGAAGAATAAATGAAAGCTTGGGCTTCAGTTATTCATCCACCAAGGGTAGAAGACCTCATATTATTATGGTCTTGGGAGTATAGCAATGCCTCATGAAATGGGAAATATGTGAACTAATCGAGGAAGTAAATAAACTACTAATATAATGGAATCATTAGGGTAGCAAGAGCAGTGGTTGATAGCCTCAAGCATACTGACTTCACTAGGAGCATCAAGGTGTACAAGTGAAATCTAAGGGAAAGAACTTGAGGAAGTAAAATATATATATGTACACGTATTATATACTTTTGCATTCATATTCTAAGGAATTCAGAGGGTCATAATTCATATTCTAGCATATGAGTGGATATAACCGATGCTTATGGTTTGGCGAGCATGTGAGGAGTGGAGAAGTACTATAAAGCTATAATCTTTATCTTGCTTGAATTCAATATTTGGCCATAATTTTCCTGCAATGCCATTTGCTAAGGAATCCCTACTATGGGCCAGCATTGCATAGGCTGCATAGGGCTATACTTGATGACTACACAAGCGTCCTATTCAAGAATGCGTCACTTCGACTCAACCCTGGACATGGCAGTAGAGTTATAGAGTAAGTAGGAGATGGGGAGCTATTGAGTTAGAATTGAGAAACTTAGGCAACCTTCTTTTAAGCATTTCAACTCAGGCAATCGTAGTTATCTAAATCTCGGTATCAATTTAGAAGAGCCTATATAAAAAAAAAAAACTGACCAACTAACTTGAAGCATCCCTTATAAGCTATGTATCATTGTATATGTTGTAGCCTTTTACCCATAACTTTTGACCTCTTTCCAAATACAACTCGATCTTAGCTGTGCTTAGACCCTATTCCAGCACGATCTGATCCATAGTTCATGTTTGAATCTTATTCACTTATTGTTTATGAGATTTCCTAGTTATCTTAACAATAACTTGATAAATATCCTTCCAACCCTTGAATGGTTTCATGATGTTACTCTTTTATGGAATCCTAACCATTGGTTGGCGTGTTATCCTCTTGCTTTGATTAGTCATCTTTACTTAAGTTGATACTAGGTTCCTTCTTTCTCTACTAATTAGTGCTCATCCTGATTATGACAAACCTTGATTCTTGTTATCCTTTTTTGATAGCATTTTGGAATCTAGCAAGTCTACCCAAGATTGTTCCTTAAATGATTGAGAATTATCATTTAAATAAGCAAGTGAACACAGTCTTTCCTCCCATGTGGTACATGCACCTCTTTAGTTCTTTCTACTTTTGGCTACCATATCATCTTCTAAGTACTACCTTGGGTTTACTTGGTAGTTCTTTGTATATGGGAATAGCTGTTTTCCAAATTGTTGATACTCTTACAACCGTTTTTATCTTATAACCTTGATCCTTCATTTTGTCATCACAATCCTTATGAATAAATTAGAAACCATCATGACTCACTCTTCTTGTAATCACCCAACCCATATGCATGTCTTTCTATGGTTGATAAAGGAGACCATTGTAAGAGTCCTATTTTGCGTAATTGCTCCCTTTCTGCTTCAAATTCCTACCTCAAGCTAGGGGAAAAAAAATGGTATCACTGTCACTTCAATTCTCGGTGACCAATAAGTGTTTGGGTGTTGCAACCCTGGTGAATCCTAAAAAGAGAACCCTCATGTAGATGAATAAATCTTTTGTCTATTCATGAGTTAATACCTTATACAATCTATTCCTTGTAGACACCAACATTGCCATGCTCTAAACATTTGATCACAATTAAATTATCTATTTTTACTATTCGTCTTGCCTTCAAACTAATATCAATCGCTCTTTTCTCGCGTAACTAATGTTTAAAACCCTTGGTTCTCACTAACCTCATTTCTTGAGCTTACACTAACATTCATTTCCATCTTACTTGTGTCATAGTACTATCTTCCCCTCTTATCATTTTATTATATGCCATTTGTGATTTTCATTGAAATCTCACATCAGCAACCTCCCAATTATTTCTAGTTATTGATTCACTTCTCATTTAATCCTCTCAACTTGTTTATTAGCATCTCCTTTGCTGTAACATCTCTTCCTAGTCTCGAGCATTTGCCCATAAGATCCTAACTAATATCCGTATCTTATCAATTAGAGTTTGTCTTACATAGTAATGCTATTTCTTTCAACATTTCACATGCTAGTCTAATTTGTCTTATTCCTAATAGTTGTTTCATTCCAACATTATTTAATTTCCCTGTTTCATTTCAAATCGTTGGAGTTTTGTGGATTCTCAAAATGTTCATACCTCCTTTCTATCATGATTGACCATGTTTTTGAAACCTGTCATTAAATAAGGGGTATGTTCCTAATTGACTAAATGGTTTCCCATGTTGCGATATTTTTGATCCTCATCATCTTATTCTTTATTCCGTTGAAAGCATACTTGCACGTATATGTTGCGCTCCGTTTATTCCACATTTCTCTTGTTAATTAAGGATATGATTCACCTCTCACTAGTGAAGATGAGTGTTGGTTGTTGTATCCAATCATTTCTCTTGTTTCTGAATTGCACTCCTCAAACATGAACTATGCCTTTTTGTCCAATTTAGTTGTTTTACTTGAACTTGCTTCATGAGAGCCAAGCCATATCCCTGCAAATCCAATTTATAGTCAATTCGAGATGTTATATACTTTTCTCGTTCAAATTTGTCTATCACATTCATCATATTCATCGAGATTACTATTTTGTTTGTAATTCAACTGGTAAATCCAATTATATCCAACCATCTCTCCTTCTTGAACTGCTTCAAACGTTTCACATCAAACCTTTCTTTGCATTTAACTACACTTTAGGACGAAGATTATAAGAACAATCCACCTCTTATTTTCAATATTCCTTTTCATTTTGGATGCCCTAATCTTTTTATATTATAATTTAATCTGTAATTTAACCTTTTAACTATCCATCTTGTTTGAAATAATGTGAAGTACTCGTCATTGTTATTCATATGGCTCAAGAGATGCCGACTACTCGTTGGTTTCCCTTGGGATCAACACTTGCGAACTTTGACACTTATGACCTTCTATTTGATTATAACTTCTTAATAGACTCACAACAGCCTTTGTTAAACCCTCCTTTATGTATCATTTATGATATTGCTTACCATTCCTTCCTTCCTATCATTGGATATGTTTATCTTAAATGCCAAATTCGAACCTAGGGAGACCTTTGACTAATCTGATGAGGGGAGGTTGCGTAATTAAGCAAGATAGAGCTTAAAGACACAATACAAAATATCCTATCAATGCTAACCCAAAAGGGACCATAGACTCAAAAGCAACTTGACATTAAACCTCATGATATAACCAATCATTCGTTCATTTGGTTGTGTAATACAACTAGGGACACAAAATAAGGACCTTTTAATAAGAGCATAATCTCACCGAATGCCTAGACATATTGGAGCGAGTTATAATGAAACATTAGTTACAAGGTCGAAGCTAACCCAACGGTTTTATATTGGTTCTACCAATAGAATTTGAGCACAAGCAGAGTGTTTCTTATATTCTACACCTGAATGCCCTAAACTCAAATTATGCCATCGTGAATGAGCCTATAGAGATGGGCAAGGACTTGGGTTATGAGAAGGCACATGGGAGACTGGTATTGATATAAAGAGCACATATCCACACTTATTTGGAGGCTAATTAGGTAACTCTTTGAAAGTTGCAAGTTTCAAGGATGAAACTTATTTTTAGGGGGAAATGATGTAATGGCCCGAACCTAAATTATGTTAATTACTTTGGTTAATCTCCTTTTAAATTAATAAAGCTGAGCGCCACATTTCAATTCAACAATCGTATAATTTATGCAATTGAAGGTTGAGACGATGAAGTGGTTTCGAAATAAAAATGAATCATGCTCAGTACAAAGTCATTCAAAACTTCAAGGAAATAGAAAGTTAGTCATTTATAAAAAGGGATAATGGTATAATTTACATGGAATATAGGTAAATAAAACCATAATATGAGTGAATAAAATATTAATAAATACAAAAGCAAATGCTAGCCAAGTGGGTAAGTTTATAGTTTTTTTTTCAAATAAACAAATAAATGACAATAATTCAAATCTTATTATACCAGACTTTGTGATTGACATAAAAAGACAACAACAACAAAAACAATAGTCAAATCAAGGCTTAATTTGACTTAAAATACTTTTCACAAACTTTTAATACTTCACTCAACTATGTTGTTATCTACAACACTCAAAAACATTCATCACACACCCGATCCTCAATCAACGTATACAAAGAACCCACAAATGCACTAAACGTGTACTGTTACTCAAAAATTCGTAACTTAGAATATACACATCAAAAATTCATGAAAAATTATAGAAACTGTAAAATACTATATAAATCATACAGTAAAATGTTTAGAATTTTTCGCCAAGCGAGTAATTCCTGGAAATTAAAACGGTGGTCAAAAGTGTGAAAAACTCAAAAATTCTATTGTCTCAATAATAATACGAATGATAAATAATTATGATACTAATAGCAAACCTCAGAAAAAAGAAAAAAAGGTAATTATCTAGATTTTTTCTTCCAATTAATCGACATTTTCCCTCCCTTTTTACTTCACTTGAAATGAAATACCCCTCCCCATTCTCTCCAAAAAAAACGTGAACAACCCTCCTCCACCAGCCCTGTTTTTTTGGCCCCCTGCTGGCCAGCCAGCCGCCAATCGTCGACCAGCTGTCCGTCGCCGGCACCACCCAGCCACACCCCCTTTCCTCTCCTCTTTCCCTTTTCTTCTTTGTTCATGGGTAATTGCAAGGTAAGTTTCAAGACTTCCCTTAATTGATTTCA
The DNA here is from genome assembly GCA_017589665.1 of Selenicereus undatus. Lineage (NCBI taxonomy): Eukaryota > Viridiplantae > Streptophyta > Magnoliopsida > Caryophyllales > Cactaceae > Selenicereus > Selenicereus undatus. Next base: position 89,075,980 of record JACYFF010031952.1, on the reverse strand, counting down.
CCGCCTGCCTCTTTAATTTAGCTAATAAATTGTAGTCTTTTAGCATTAGATGAGTATGGTGGTGTTAATTTGTAATTGTGATGATAAATTGTGTGGGCTAGAATAGCTAATTACTGGTGGGTGTCCATGGAAGAGTGAGTTGAGCATGGGTGGTAGAATTGAGCCCATATGAGTAAATTATGTTGAAGTTTAAGGGGACTTGTTGTGCTTTGAAAGAAAGTAGAGATTGATTATGGATGTGTTGAGTACTTGCCATTGAAGAGATGAAAGAGGTGAATAAAGAATTGAGGTTGAGAAAAACAAAAGAGGTACCAAGGCTATGAGTAGATCCAAAAATACGACAAACTTCAGTAACAAACTGGCATGTATTGACATATCAAAAAATTATATTTTTTGGCGATACGTAGGGCAAGAGTTATCTTTAAATTGCCTTTAGAATCGCTTAATTCCGAGTTTTGTGGACAAAGTTATGGTCAATTTACCGAGACTACGTAGAAAAAAATGGGAGCTATGCACGGTTTGGTTTAAGCTCAATTTTAGAGGCCATGTTGCATTGGTTTGTTTTTGCTTCGTGAATGAAAGTATTGCGGAACTTCTGAAGCTTTTCATATTGGGGTTTTAAGTCTCAATTCGAGGTTGGGAGAAAAAGATACGAAATTTCAAAGGTAAATTGTAACCCGGTAATAAAATACCGCGAAGTGGTGAATTATAATTTTGGAGGGGTCATCTTTGCATAAATGGTGAATTAATTCTTAATATGGAACTAGAGAAAGATCTAAAACTTAGGAGTAGGAGTGAGTTTGATGGTCAATTTAATTAAGTAGTGAAGATGACGGGTCATAATTAATGTAAAGATGACTAAAAGTGTGGGCATTGCCTGAGAATATAAATGAAAGTGGAATGAGGTTCGATTGAGTTAAAAATGACATATTTTCTAGGAGTTAATGATAATGCTTTTCTCAATAATAATAATGATGGTAATAATATTAACAATAGTGGAGACAACAATATCAATGTTCATAAAAACAATAATAGCTTTATCACTATTAATAATGATAACAACTATTGGGTTATAAAGGGGAAACAAAATTATTTTTCTAGTTAAATAAGTGAGGATAGGTGCCTTGGTAATTAAAAGAAATGACAAGGTGAACTATGAATTAATTATTAACGATATAACCAGCAAATATTATGTGAAAATTCACTAAGCATTAAAATATATATATTTGGAGTAGAAACGAGGTCATTTTCATTGTCATCAAGCCATGAATAACTATTTTATAAAAGGGGAGGAATTTTAAAATTTTCAGGTACGTTTACTGCCTATGTCCTTCAAAAGTTCACATGTTTTTCATAAATATCAAAGTCTCATAATGTGTAATTATTTAATGAATCATTTTCAATTGTTGATTTGCCATATAATCAAGTGGACCCACCAATTATCAAACATCAGGGCTTACGCCCTTCAATTCACCTGGGCGGCCTGAAGTCAGGCTATTCGATCGGCCTGACAGGTATACACCTATTCAATGATCGTAATATATATATATATATATATATATATATATACATATA
>JACYFF010031952.1:89021247-89044405 GCA_017589665.1 Selenicereus undatus | reverse complement strand
ATATATATATATATATATATATATATATATATATATATATATATGTATGTATGTATGTATGTATGTATACATACATACATATATATATATATATATATATTTATATATATGTATGTATGTCTATGTATACATACATGCGTGTACACACACACACACACACACGTGCATACATACATATATGAATAGTGCCAAATAGTGCATGAATAGTGTATACGTATATGCCATTTTTATTGGCTATGATCAATGGCTAACAATGAATATGCCATTTTTATGCACTCTTATCGATGGCTATCAAGTTCATGGACTTCCTTTTTTTCATATTTAAAGATACTCAAATTTTACCGACTAGCTACATTTAAATGTTCCCACTGTCCTATCCTGATCTTCTGCTTCTGTGCACTTGTAAAGATATCCGCAAAATCGATGTCAGTAAGTTTTCTTTCAAACGGTTCACTATGCTAATTTTATTCATGTTTTTTGCGTGAATTCGTTGTTCTATTGCTATTCTAACACTATTCATGACTATTTAGCACTGTTCATATCGAATTAATTTCTCAAGTTTTACAGTATTCATTGCACTATTCATATTTGTGAACTTTGTTCATGATTATTGTTTAATCAATTGCTAATTAAGCTTTGTTCTTAATTAATTAAGTTTTACTATTAATTAATCAAGTTTTATAGTTAATTTCAAAATTTAAAATCATACTCGGTTAGGTCCCCAACTGGTATCATAATCAAGTGTCTAGTTAAGTGTTAACCAAGTGTCTGGTAATCCCTTAATTAGCTTTTTGTTTAACTTTACCATCATGATACACGGCTAAATCTCTAAGATTAGTCGAAGGACTAATCAACTAGCCTAAAGAAGATTAATTAACTCTTAATGACATATAATATCCTTCTTAAAGGCGGAGATAAGTCGGTTATTTGGCATGGAAGCTGTGTTGGTCTGCAGCGTTGGTCAGCCACCTGTACGTCCTTAGGGAACCCTTAATAAGTCAATTGGTCAGCTTTGGTGGTCCCAGCAGAAAAGGGTTGGAGTAGAGGTGGTCTCGCAATGTATTGCTGGGTACCTAGCGGTTTTCTGTCTACGATAAGTATATTTGTGTGTTAGTTCGTGTTGATTAATTTCTTTAGTTTATTTCATTATCCCGAGACTGGTCATCTCGACATCATCATGACATCATCTAACTCTCTTTTACATTTAAGCATAATGATTAATGAAAATTTAGATTCAAATGGAAACTGTTTCAAGCAAAATGATTTTTCTGAACCTGATAAATTAACCCCTTTTACTAATCAACCGTTAATGACATATAAATATTCTTATTAAAGACGTAAATAAGCTGGTTATATGGCGTGGAAGCTGTGTTGGTCAGCAGTGTTGGTCAGTCTCCTGTGAGTCCTTGGGTTACCCTTTATAAGTATATTGGTAAGCCTGGTGATTGGTGGTCCCCATAGTAAATGGTTGGAATGGAGGTGGTCCCGCTCTGTAATGCTGGGTATGTAACGATTTTCTATCTGAGATAAGTATGTTTGTGTGTTATTTCGTGCTGATTAATTTCTTTAGTTTAATTGATTATCCTAAGACTAGTCATTTCATCATCATCATGGCATCATCATCATCTCATCATCATGACATCATCTAACTCTTTTTTACATTCAAGCATAATAATTAATGAAATTTTAGAATCAAACGGAAACTGTGTCAAGCAAAATGATTTTTCCAAACCTGATAAATCAACCCCTTTTACTAATCAAACTTTTCAAGTTAATAGAGTTTGTGTTAATAAAGAATTCTATCAAGATTATTACCGGTCATAGCGCGACTAGTTCTTTTCCTATCTTCCTAAATATATGCAACAATTATTCAAAACTATTTATTATACTCAATTAGCTAAAATCAAAGAAAATATACCTTTCTTCAATTGGCTAAATGACTTTCTTCCAAAACATCAATTTTCTATTCCTAATTACAATAAATACTTGTGTGCGACTAAGCAAAACTTATGACACAGTCATCTCGCAAAAGAAACAACTGTTTCCATTCATTCCTCGTCTTCCATTACAAAGCAAGTAGATCAAAATACTTTTGAAAATTCTCCCTCAAAAGAAATACTTTGCCTGGCTAAGCCATCCTGCAGTGATCAACCTGAAAGCTCAGATTCTGAATCTAGCTTATCAAGTAATGCATATTTTATTCAAACAATTAAAGATAATTTCAATGAAACCCAAATTAATAAATTACGTTCTTAGAATAATAGATGGGGGATTCAGAATCCTAGTCAGCCATACTATTCTAGACGGACTCCTCCAGGTCTTCAACGTAAAACCAATAGATTATTAAACCAACCAAGTTATGGTGGAAATACTGTTCATTAATAGAACATATATAGAAAGTCAGATATGAAATTGCCAATACTCCTCAAGAAATGGGTATTTGTGCAACTTCATATATTGCAAAAGGAGTCTCTGTGGAAGATGCCGCTAAACTTCTTGGGTTTGGCTTTACAGGTCAATTAAAAAATCGGTGGGGAAATATTCTTATTGAACAAGATAGAATAAATATCTTACACCATCAATTACGAAATTCAACATAAACTATTCAAGGTCTATGAACTTCTAAGGTTACCATAAATCTGATGCAGTTGATGTTATCTTAAATTTACCGCAAGTGCACTGTGCCAGTTGTAGTTAGCAACGACAAGCACGGGTCGTGTCCACAGAGAATTTGGTTTTTGTCACCAGGTTAACTACAACACTCAATTTAGGTAAGAACAAATTTAGGTTGATTAAACTGAATACTATTGAAACTATTTAATTCAATGACAACAAAAATCCTAGATTGGAATTCACCACACTATTATGCTTTTTGGATCAAAACTAGGTCATGTGAATCTGCCCACTTGATTGACTGAAATGAAATGGTTACAAATTGAATTACATCTCCACCTATTTTCGACGGTCATTAGATTGGCTGACCAATCTTAGTTGTCTATTTTCATGAAATTAGATTCACAAAGCCACAAGATTGAGTAAGCCACAATTCTAAATTGAAACCCTAACTATTTTCATGTTAAGAAATCAATCGCTCACAAAATAGCTCTAAGTAGAGGATTCACCTTTCATTGATCTTCTAAACCCTAACTAAGAACATGAATACATCCCTCTTGGGCAATTCATCAAACATATGGCATGCTAAGTGAGAATTCAATCATGAACATGGGCATTCATTCACAAAGACCTAGAATATGATCCCAAATTGCATAGTAGGGGCTAATCCCAATCTAAGTTACGAGGTTTAGCTGCTAAAAATCATAACAACCATAATCGCAAATAAAGAACTGAAGAACATATTTAAAGGCACAAACTTTGATGAAAGTGACAAAGACAAGGGAAGGGAAATGTACTACAATCAATTGCAATCGATAATTCACAATTGGAACCCAGAATCTAAACTCTCAAATCAAGTCTAAATTAATGTGTAAAAGTATTCAACAAGAAAACCTACCTCTTCGCTTCCTCGTGCTCTCCCTAAAGGAAAACCTAGATGGCACCTTAATTGGCTCGAAAAAAGAAATTAAAGTCGTGATTAATTGAGGGATACACGGCCGTACACTTCTGCACGACTAGCCGTGCACTTTTGCAGGATTGTTTCTGCCTCCAGCGCAGGGCCGTGCTCGGTCTACACACCCGGCTGTGCACTTTTTTGGCTTCAATTCTAACTTGCACGACCATGCTTAAATGCACGACTGGCTATGCAAGTGTCTTCTCTTTAGTTCTTCAAGCCTTTGACCTGTCTAACTAATCCTTGAACGCTGCTCCTTCCCGTCGCATTGCTCCTCGCTCACTTTTGATTTCATTAGTGCTGAAATTCTTCCATTTAGGACCAACATACCTATAAAGAAGGAGAATTGATCCCAGATAATTGTGAGCAAAGGCGAGAAACTCTTACTAAATCTTTCACCAATTTTGAGAAATATGTGGAAGGAGTTAGCGAGATTGGAGGGCCAAAATAGTAAAACTAGAGGTTTCTCAACTCCCCCATGCTTGTCACTTGCTTGTCCCCAAGGAAGCCTATCAAAAAGACGATCAAAGAAGGAGAAACCTCTACACACCCCCTCAGGCAAGCCCAGATGGTAATCAATTAATCAGGCACAACCATACATGACAACAAGTTTGTTTAAGGCGTAAATGAATAGTTCAAACCCATTCTAAATCATTTGGAAAGATCACATCATCAAGGCTTGACATTCAGTTGACTCATAACAGCCCCATTCGATCAAGATACTCTCAATCTAGTGACGGACTAGAAGGTTTGGTAGCACCTCTCATAAGGGGGGAACGAATGGGGAATGCTCTCTCTCTCTCTCATGTGTTTGAAAATGCTAGGTTCTCTCTATCATCCTCCCAATCTAGCAACCTTACTGTAGGCTTGGTCATGCTCTCAATCCTCCACTACTGAAATGCACATGCACATGACAATCCAGAGGGCTTGTTGTGGGATGTAATGAGGCTTAGGTTAAAGGTGACGGAGCGGAAGACAATTTGGGGATGTGGAGCGACAACCAGGAGAATATGAAGCATCACAAACATTCTAGTCAGCACGTTACATTTCCATACTATCCCAAAGTTTTATTTTTATCTTCTTTTTTTTTCGTTCCCTTTATTTTTTTCTACTATTTTTTTTAGTGGCATGGGGTAAGCTTTTCACTAACTCAACATCAACTCGTTTCTCAACACAGTACCAGTCCAACAAGCACAAGTGAGGAGAATAATAAATCTCCCACCTTCAGTCAATACATCCAAACGAGACCAAACAAATAAGTAAAATTTACCCAACGCTACCTGGTATAAATCCGTGTAACAAAACTTCACTTTCCCCTCGGATAAAGGTAATAATTATTAGAAGGCCAAAGGGCAAGTGAGCGGATTTGCAACAATGAAATGGGTCAAAGGCACAAGGCGCTAACCGGGGGTATAATTAAATCACAGGAATGCCATTTAGCTATGTGGGTAATGATTTACCAAAGATTGCGTCTATCATATTGTCGAATGCATAGCATATGTATAGTCTTAGAGAGAGACAAACCAATTTCTAGAAGGAATGTATATGGAAAGGTCACACATGAAAAGAAACAATGAGATTATATGAATGAATAGTTTAATAGGCCCAAAAGTCTCACGGGACAAATTACCAGAATAAACAACTAGTTATAGGAATGCCCCACTCGAGGAAGAGTGATCAATCGCAAGAAAGGGTCTTTCAAGGCAACCAACATGCAAGACCAAGAAGTGCAATAAAAAAATTTCACATTTCTCATTCAAAAGAATTTCACTAAGAATAACTCACAGTTACACACAGTCGCACCCATTAATCGATCACCAATGCCATAGCTCATCATCATAGGAGGGGTTTTCGAATTCATTTTATTTTCCTTTTTTTTAAAGTGATAAAATTTAACTAGGAAAGCAGTAAAGCGCAATAGAGGACAGAGAAGAAAAGGGTAAGAATGATTACCTTGAAAGCTTATGCACGCCCAACTTGTTCAAGTCTCCTTTGCGATGGAAACATCTAACCTATATGCTTTAGACTGGATGCTCTACTAAATAGAAAGTGAAAATAAAATAAAAATACTACTAATGGGTCCTAAATATGTAACTAAATCCAAGATATGAAATAAAAAACTATATACAATTAAGCTGAATGCACCCTAAATGAAACTAATGTAAGGATGTATGTACACTACACTAGCGAATTTGCAAACTCGTTACTCCTATATCACACCTAAAATACATCAATCTCTCCCCCATGCTTGAACTTTTCATTGTCCCTAATGAAAGAAATAGACATGCAAATGTAGGAAAGGGGAATACTCACATTGCATCAATAGGGCCCAGGGGGGATAGGGTCACTGCAAGTGCTCGTAGGCATAGTACACGTGGTGCTCGAGGTTCCGTTATCGGCGGTCCCACTCATCTTACCTACGGAGAAGCTTGGCAAGCAAACTCGTCAAATAAGAACAGGCAGAGGGAAACCAAGGGGTTGGAGGGCCCAACCTCATCAGGAGTAGCACCAACATTAAGGAGCTGTGGTCGTGGACCGGGAGCTCCATAGGTATCCGACATTGCGACCTCATCTTGAGGGTGCGGGCCATGATCAGTGTCCTTGGCACCACCCTTACCATCAATATCATTATTGTAGCTCTAGTTGGCTTCATTGGTTACGGTGGTGTGGGGATGTTGTGTAAGGGAAAGAGGGCATGATCGTGATGGTTGACCCAGATTTCATTGCCCACCATTGTGAAAATCTCCATATGCACACAAGCTTCCAAGTTGAGGTGGGCACCATGACGAAGGATAGGCATAAGGGGAAAAAGGTTTCAAAGCCCTAAATTATGGGCAAGAGTGGTGACAAGGCCACCCACGGCAATGACTGAGGTGTGACTCTTAGCTTGCTCCTCCTGTTGGGTTATGATGTGGAAGGCAGTATAGGGGCAGACCCTATGAAATGAAACAAATGGAGCTAGCAATGCTGGTAGATCCTCACTATAGTCATGAGGCATTCATCACTTATGTGTTTGAAAAAGAAAAATATGAAGATTCCCTCAATTCTCATTCCATGTACTCAAATCTGCCATAAGCTTGACAAGACTCTGTAATTCACCATCACTAAAATGCAAACACACTAGACAATCATGAGGACTTTCATAAAGTTGTAATGGAGCCATGGGTAAAAGTAAGAAGGGAAAAAATGTTTTGAAAATGTGGAGCTAGAAGCCATAGACTAAGAGCTAAACGTTTTCAATGCATAATACAACATCCTCCCTAGACCAATACAATTCATCAACAAAATACATCCCTAATTGAAGAGACAAAGAGTTGAAAGTCATTAATATTTTACAATTCCTACAAGGCTAACACTCTTTTTATTATTCTCTTTTTTTCTCTTGTTTTCATTTTTTTTGTTTGTTTTTTGTGTGTTTTTTTTTCAAAAGAGTTAGCCAAGGGAAATCCATACCAAACTTTGAATATCAACTCTTCTCTAAACTTTGTACAAAAGGACAAGGAGTTTTCTTTTATCAAACAAGAACACACATCCCTTCACCAAATAACCAAATCCACTAAAAAGATCTCAATACACCTTGCTGGTTCCCAATCAAACTTGATGCAAAAGAATGAAATGCTCCTCTAGTCTTGACTTAAGGGTGAGATAATCATTTGGTCATAAGCTATAGTAGGAGGTTCAAATCAAGAAAAGTGGATATAAGCTCAAAAGGGCTAGCAAGGGATATAATATGAAACAAAGGTTGCTATCTGGTCACTAGGTTTAACAAGCTAAAGAATGCTTCAATCATATTGCCTAAATGCATATCCGAAATGTGATCTTCAATGAAAATCACAACAAGTTCTAGAGAAATGATGTCAAGGAAGAGTCGCGCATGAAAGAAACATCAGGCTAAATTGATAAATAGTCTTTAAAAGCTCAAAGCTGCACAGGACATCTACCAAGGTCATAACTAGCTCATTAGTAAACATATGCCAAAATCCATGTAAAAAGTCATGGGGTAGTTAACTCGCACTCAACATACGGTCAAAACATGAAGCTCATTTTTGCAAAGTCATTCTCAAACATTTTTATGCACAATTAGGCAAATTAAAGAATCAAACTAAACCAAAGAAGGCTACCTAGTATACAAAGATCATCATCAGAGGATTTTTTCCTTTTTGTGGTTCTTTTCATTTTTTTAAAATTTGTTTTGTGTTTTTTTTTTCATTCATGCTCCTAATAACAATGCAAAGGAAAAAAAAACAAAAACTATGAAAATAAACTAAAAAAACTAAAATGCAATCTAGAAAGGAAAAAAAACCCTAAATATACTTCTAAAATGTTCCTAACCAAATGGGATTAAAACCTATAATGAAACTCCAAAAACTATCACAAATTATATATTTAACACACAAGCACACCTAACCAAATTAGGCATCAAATGCCAAATATAATGACTAACTCCCCATGCTTGAATGACACATTGCCCTTAATGTGGGCGCATAGTTTAAAAAAAAGGGAAGGGGAGTAGCAAAAAGCAATCAGAAAGGAGGTAGGGGAAGGGGATGGGGTGGGTGGCCATAAGGGATATGCCAATCATGTCTAGTCTCTAAACAAGCCCTATAGTCCTGGAAATATTGAGTTTGGGTAGCAAGCATTTCATGGAGCTCGTCGTGGCACTCTGGGACAAAATCACGAAGAACGGCTTTCTCAGAAGCAACATAAGCTCGAAGGGATACTTGCTCCTCCTGGATAGACTTAAGGGTGGCTTGCATGTTGGCATGGTCAGTAAGGGGAGGTTAAGAGGAAGAGCTAGGTCTAGCTGACTAGAATAAGGGGGTGGAGGGCTGTGGGCTGAACAACCTTGACATCGCCAGGTACCCAATAAAGGTTAACCCGGTGAAGTAAGGTAGTTCGATCAACATTAGGAAGCGGCAAAAGCCGATCCCCACTGTAAATTCAGCACAAATGTCCAACCTCTACTTTACAAAAGTTCATGATCTGAAAGGCGGCTTGATCACACCGCTCTGGCCTAGAGACTCTATCCTTAAGGTTGGGCTTAATACCCAAAAATCGAGCAACCGTTATCACAATACCACCTATGACTATCCTACCCTTAGTGCTAACAACAGCACTATACAATTGCCTAGCCAAGAACGGCCCTAGGTCAAGCTGGACACCATCAAGCATACAAGACAAGAAATGAAACTCAGATAATCTTAGGACATTCAGACTATCATCCCGAGTAAAGAAATAGCAAGCTAAGATACGCTGAACTACCTAAATGCAAGGGTTCCTAATATGTGTGCACTTGGATGAACTAGTGTTGTACCTAACACTCCCTGAAAACTTGCCCCAAAATGTATTTGGGTTGAATTCGTAGGGGACTTGTCAGTTCGGTAAATCCATACTAGGTGGAAAACCGAATATACTATTGAAGGTTCAACTCATATAATTGTCCTTACAAATAAAATGAAATGTACCCAACTTGACATTGAGGCTCTCTCGTGACCTCAACATGAAGTGTACTTAGGAACTCTAAGGTAAGGTCCCGGTATGTCTGCTCTTTTATTTCTATGAAATGTCCCATACCACCCCATGCAAACAACCACCTGATATCATCTAACAATCCTAAACTTCCTAACAATTTCTCATCATAATAGCGACTTGCCACAGTTATGCGTTCATTCAGACAATTATTTCTAGCGACATGATTGGGGTTTGTTAAACCAGGGGATAAGGAATGTTACCTTGAGCGAGTGCATTGGCGGAGGTTTGGGAGGTCTGTTAAGACCAGGATGGTGTTTGGCTTGATGGTCCAACCTTTTTGACACTCCTCTGTCTTTTGGTAGGTGCCGTTGTTGCAAATATAGAACAAAAATTGAAGCTAAAACCTACATAATAAAATTTGAGGAAGAAAAATGAAGAATTTATGCAAAAAGAAAAAGAATTAGAGAGAGAAGAACATGGTTATGGAGGATGGGTGAAGGTGAGATGAGTTTGAAGAAGAAGAAGAAATGAAAAGAGATGAAATTTGTGGAAGAAAGAGAATGATTAAATGAAGAGGAAGGGTTTTGAGTGAAAATGGAGTAAAAATGAGAAGAAATGAGGAAGAATTAAAGGTTTAGTAATGGTGGGTTTAGAGAGAGAAAGAGGGAGGTAGAGAGAGAGTCGAATAAGAAGATGAATATGGGTGAGAATGAAGGGTCACCGCGATCAAAACCCTTGACCGCGGGCTGTAGCAGACCACTAAGGTCCGTGACAGTGGCCACGGGCGAACCGTGGTGTCTACTGACACTAAAAAATTTTGGTTTCCCGGTTTGGCACCCCGCGGCTGTGGTGCTAGGCTGTTGGCCGTGGTGCCAAATAATTTTATTATTATTATTTTTTTCTCTCTCTTTTTTTCTTGTTTTTGTTTTTTTTTTCCTTCATTCTATTCTTATCCTTCTCTCTTTTTTGTGTCTCTTTTTTGTTGTTTTTCTTTTTTTCTTTTTTTCCTTTTTTCTATAAAAAAACTACAAAAAATAATGAAAATCAAAGTTATGAAAAGAAAAAGGGCTTGGGTTGCCTCCCAAGATGCGCTCTTTTAAGGTCAAGAGCTTGACCATACTTTTATGCTTGATCCGAATCAGTAAGTGTATGGACATTAGCTTTATCAATAGGCTGTTCTACAAGATAAGGTTTTAACCACTGTCCATTGACTGTGAACACATCGGTGGACTCACTCCACACTTCAACTGCTACACTAGGTTGAATTTGGTCATTCGAAATGGTCCCAACCATCGGGATTTCATCTTGCCCAGAAAAATCTTAATCTCGGGTTGAACAATCGGACCATGTCACCTTTTTCGAATTTCTTCTTCATAATGTGTTTATCATGCCATTTCTTAGTTTACTCTCTGTAGATGCATGAACGCTCGTAGGCCTCCAGCCTTAGTTCATCTAGCTCATTCAATTGCAAGAATCTCCGTTCTCCTGCGGCTTTAAGATCGAAATTGAGTGTCTTGTAGCCCAATATACCTTATGTTCCATCTATACGGGCAAGGGACAAGACTTCCCAAATACCACCGGTATGGAGTGGTGCCTAGAGGAGTCTTATAGGCAATGCGATAGGCTTAAAGAGCATCATCAAGCTTGAGAGACCAATCTTTGTGGGACCGATCCACCGTTTTCTCCAACATGCTCTTCAATTCTCGATTCAAGAGCTCTACTTGCCCACTTATTTGGGGATGTTAAGGCATAGCAACCTTATGAAACACCCCATATCTTTTCAGTATTGACTCAAAAGGCTTGTTATAAAGGTGTGCTCCATTGTCACTAAGAAGAGCTCTTGGCATGCCAAACCTTATGGAAATATTCTTCTTGAGGAACTTGATGACAACCTTGGAAGCATTTGTCGGGGTGGCAACGGCTTTCACCCACTTGGAAACATAGTCAACCGCCACAAGAATGTAAAGGTTGTTACGACAAGGAGGAAAAGGACACATGAAGTCAATCCCTCATACATCAAACAACTCCACCTCAAGTATGCCACTTTGAGGCATCTCAGGCCTCTTGGAAATGTTCCCTGTTCTCTAACATTTATCACAAGTCATGACAAATTTTCTTGCATCCTTGAAAAGCGTGGGCCAATAGAAGCCTAGTTGGAATACTTTCTTAATCATTTCATCCAGTCCAAAGTGTCCGCCATAGGTTGAAGTATGACAATGGTGCAAGACACTACGGACCTCATCTTCAGGCTAGCATCTTCTATAGATCCCATCTCCACACAACCTGTAAACAAAAGGCTCTTCCACATATAGTATTTGGCATCAGAAAGGAATTTCTTCTTTGTTGGGAGGACAATCCTGGACGTAGCACCCCACACACTTTGAAGTTGACCAAATTAGCATACCAAGGGGTAGCTTGGTGGGAAATGGCGAAGAGTTGCTCAATGGGGAAGGAGTTGTCAATAGGGAGCTCTTTACTAGGAGTAGCCCCGGGACCTAGGCAAGATAGATGATCGGAAACCACATTTGCCAACCCGGCCTTGTCTTTGATCTCCAAATCAAACTCTTAAAGAAGGAGGACCCATCGGATGAGTTGGGATTTGGAGTCGGATTTCTTCATTAAGTGTTTCAAAGCGGCATGATCAGTAAAGACAATGAACTCGGAATTGATTAAGTAGGATCGAAATTTTTTCAAGGTAAAGACAACCACAAAGAATTCCTTTTCCCTCACGGCATGATTCACTTGAGCCTCATCAAGAGTGCGGCTCGCATAGCTTATGGCATATGGCTTATTATCCTTTCGTTGGCCAAGAACGACACCCATTGCATAGTCACTTGCATCACACATCACCTCAAAAGGTAGCTCCCAATCTAAATCTTGCATTACTGGAGTCGTGATTAATGTCGCTTTTAGCCTGTGAAAAGCACTTAAACATTCTTCACTAAACTCAAAAGGCACATCCTTGACAAGTAACTGGGTGAGTTTTGTAATTTTCAAAAAATCCTTTATGAACCGTTGGTAAAAACCAATATGTCCAAGAAAACTCCTCATACCCCTTGCAAAAGTTGGTGGTGGCAATTTTTCAATGGCCTCCACCATTGCTTTGTCAACTTTAATGCAATTTTATTAGAGGCAACATGACTAGAGACAACATGACCAATGACAACCCCTTCTTGCACCATAAAAGGGCACTTCTCTCAATTTAAGACCAAATTCACATATTCACATCTTTGCAAGACCTTGGACAAGTTGTTCAAGCTATGGTCATATAGATTGCACCATACACAGAAAAATTATCCATAAAGACTTCCATTACGTCCTCTATAAAATCTAAGAATATAGCCATCACACAACGTTGAAATGTAGCAGAGGCAGTGCATAGCCCAAACAACATCCTTCTATATTCATATGTACCATAGGGACATGTAAAAGTAGTCTTTGTTTTTTCATTAGGATGGATAGGGATTTTAAAGAATCCTAAATGTCTATCTAAGCAGCAAAAATATGAGTTCTTAGCAAACCTTTCAAGCATTTGGTCAATAAAGGGAAGGGGGAAGTGATCTTTATGGGTGGCTTTATTTAATTTCCAAAAATCAATGCACGTACGCCATCCCGTGACAGTCCTAGTGGGAATTAGCTCATTATTGTCATTTTTGACAACAGTCATCCCTCCTTTCTTAGGTACAACATGGAACAGGCTTACCGACGTACTATAGGAGGTAGGGTAGATAATGCCGGCTTTCAGCTGTTTTAAAATTTCCTTTTTGAACTCCTTTTGCATGTTAGGGTTCAACCTTCTTTGGTGTTTAATTGAGGGCTTATGGTCATCTTCCATTAAGATTCGATGCATACACAAAGAAAGATGAATTCCTTTTAAGTCATCAAGAGTGTATCCTATGACTTTACAATGCTCTCTAAGTACTCTAAGAAAAGAGTCAATTTGAGATGTATTCAAACTTACATTCATAATCACAGGATATGTAGAGTTGTGTCCAAGAAATTCATACCTCAAGGACGAAGGGAGAGGTTCCAGTTCTACCTTGGGAGCTTCTGCCTCATCAGACAAGGGCTTACTTTCATCTTTTAATGGTTCCACCCTAGCAAGGGAAGACGGAATTGGTGGAGAGGCTTCCAAAAGTTGAGCACATATGGCTACTTCGGGATTTTCATCCTTAGTAGTCATATTGTTCAACATGAAGTGCACAAAAGGATCATTAGAATCAAGCTTAGACACGGTTTCCCGTATCAATCCATCAACCACTTCAATCTTATTGCACTCATCAGAAAACAAAGGGAATTTAGCAGCTTTTAACAAGTTAAACTCCACATGATCATCCCTCACATGAAAAGATAACTTACCGTTTTTCACTTCAATACAGCACCCAGTGATGGCCAAGAATGGCCTCCCAAGAATGATGGGGGTGTGCATATCCTCTTCCATTTCTAAAATCACAAAGTCTATTGGCATATATAAATCTCCTACTTTAATAGGAATATCCTCTAAAACACCCACAGGGTATTTCATAGAACGATACGCCAATTGTAAAGAGATAGTAGTCGGTCTCATCTCTCCTAGTTTCAGTTTTTCACACATACAAAGGGGCATCAAGCTCACACTTGACCCTAAATCACATAAAGTACGGTCTATGGACACATTCCCTATGAGGCAGCAAATTGAAAAACTATCGGGATCTTTCAGTTTAGCAGGAAGCTTGTTTTGGATCGCTGCACTAAACTGTTCAATCAAAACTACAGTCTCATGCTCTTCTAACTTTCTTTTGTTAGATAGAATTTCTTTCAAAAATTTAGCATATGGAGGCATTTGAGTCAAAGCTTTAGTAAACGGATTGTTGATGTAGAGTTTCTTAAGGGCTTGTAAAAACTTCCCAGATTGCAAATCAAGTTTAGCTTTAGCCATCCTTTAAGGAAATGGTAAAGGTGAGGTGTAAGGTTTTGGGGAAGTGATCTTAGGGTCCTTAGGAACCTCGTCAGACTTATGCACAGTATCATCAATCACCTCCTTAGAGGGTGTAAACTCCTCTTTCTCAACATTCTCAACATGCTCATTCTTATCATACAAAGACTTATTATTAGTAACCCCTTATCTAGTTGTTTCCCTCTTCTCAAAATCATATCATTGCATTGCTCATGAGGGTTAGGTTTGGGCTTGCTAGGAAGTCTATCCGGGGCATAGATGAAAGGCTAGCTTGTTGGACAACTTGGGTTTCCAATATCTTGTTGTGAGTAGTAAGCACATCAACCTTAGAGGCTAATTGCTTAATATTCTCATCCTACTTTTGTTGTGCCATTAGCATACTTTTCACCATAGCCTCTAAATTGGACTTTTGACGTACGTGTGGAGGAAAAGGAGGTCCTTGAAAACTAGGGGGGGTAGCATTCATCGAGGGCATATTTGGAGGGTTTGGATTATACCTATATGAGAAATTCGGGTGACTCCTGTAACCCGAATTATAGGTACTAGAGTAAGGGTCATTGGCCGGTCTCGGGTTGAAGTTTTGGACATAATTGACTTCACTAGAGTCTTGGGAAAAAGGACTCCCAACTTGATAATTCAAAGTCACATGTTCAATAGAACCACAAATTTCACATAGGCAAGGGGCACTAGAATTCACAGTATTAACATTTATATGGTCCAACCTTTAAGTCATAGCACCAATTTTAGCAGAAAGCAAAGTAAGTGCATCAACTTCAAGCTTACCCCCAACCTGTTTGCGTTGCCCTCGTTTGTTTGACCATTGGAAATTGTTGAGTATCATCTCCTCAATCAAATTATAGGTTCATATTTAGTTTTACTCATCAAAGTTCCTCCTGCCGCCGCATTGATAGTGGACCTTACAGGTTGGGTCACACCATTATAAAAAGTTTGAATAATCATCCATCATTGAAGACCATGATGGGGGCATAAACGCAGCAGATCCTTAAACAACTCCCAAGCCTCATAGAGCATCTTATCATCCTTTTGCGTGCTGTTTTGCTCAGTGGGAAGAGCTTAGCGAGGAAAGGTCTAGTAAGCTCATCCCACGTGGTGATGCATCTTGAAGGCAAAAAATGTAGCCAAGCTCTTGCCTTATTCCTTAGTGAGAAGGGAAATAATCACAGTTGGATGGCATCGGTGGAGACTCTGTTAAGCTTCAACGTGTCGCACACCTCTAAAAAGACCGAAAGGTGTAAATTCGTGTTTTCTAAAGGAGTGCCTACAAACTGGGATTTTGCACTATAGAAATGAAAGCTAGCTTGAGCTCAAAAATATTCGTGTCAACATTAGGGCGGGCGATGCTTGAGGCGATTCCTTGGACTCCAGGGGTAACAAAGTCCCTAAGGGTACTTCTTTGGTTACCTCCTCCTCTGGCCATATTTGTTGAAGTTCTTCTACCCTTGCGTCTTTGTTCTTCAATCTTTTGCTTCGTCCTCCTTAAGAGGAAAGTCCTTTCAATCTGGGGATTGGGTTCGTATAGAAATGGACTTCGCATAAACGAGGAAGATTCTAGGAAGCACTATCACTAACACTACCAACGCAATCAAACCAAAAAAATAAATAAAAGAAAAAAAATAAAATACTTAGTCACTTTCGTAAGACTAACTCAATGGTTAACAATTAGGTCCCCAACAACGGTGCCAAAAACTTGACCACTGCCGCAAGTGCATAGGTGTCGTAGTATAGATAAAATATCATCCTCAGGGACCAAAGTAATCTACCGAGTTCTTTCCATTAGAAAATGCTAAGCAATAACTTAATAAAGGAATTTTGATTTAACAACTTCTAATCAACTTATTCTAAATTTAATCAAGGAGAAACGCCTAGAGATTTATTTAGTTAAAAAAGGTGTTGGATCAATATGATTAACATGCGCTTTTCTCTAATTGGATAATTTTGAGGAATTGCAATCTATTTAGAATTTAGTCTATTCCTTCGAAATCAACCAAATTGCTTAAACTAAGCCAAAGTCGTTCTATCAAACTAATTGGTCTTAATCTAAGTTTAATATTTTTGATTACTTTCTCGTCCTCCTACCATGCAAATCTATCTTTTGAATCATCGCTATACTAGGTCCTACTAAGCAGTCTAACAATCAAATTTCACATTTCAGTTCTTCATTCAATTGTTTCAAGGATGCAAGCAAAATTTGGCCAAAACCCACTCACAACATGATAATCACTTGATAAAACAAAATCAAACTAATCATGACTCAAAAGTGCAATTCTATTGAATATAACATGATCCAACTAAACTTCTATTAACAAACAAATCCCTAGACAAAATAAACTACTCACTCATGATTAAAAATTAAACAACTAACCAATGATTCAGCGAGATCTGAGAGGGAAGGGCTTGAATATGACAACCTTTAATAAAGTTTTCAAACCGCCAACATAACCAAATTTCTCACTTGCACAAAAATAAAACTAAATCCCTAACTACAAAGAGTAAAATCTTAGGAAGGAAAAATGGCTATCTATGATATGCCCTCTCTTTTTGCTGCTGAGGGACGAGTTTATAATGAAGAACACGAGCATTTTCAGCCACACAGTCAAAGAAAAACGAAGAGGCCACAGTTACACAGTTTACCATATCCCGTGGCAGGCACCATGGTTGGTCCGTGGTCTTGGCTAGAACCAAATTTTCTATGTTTCTCTTGTTCCACAGGCAGAACATCTTATGGGCATCCGTGGGGGTCAAAATACACTCAAATGAGGGTCAAATGATGGGTCAAAATGGTCCAAATTCCTATAACAATAAGCAAACAACCATAACCAAGCATAGATCGAGTATAGGAGTATAAATGGTAACTTGAAGCATATAATTCTCCTAAAAATATAGCAAAATGACCCCAAAATTATATATACGATAAGCACTTATAAAACAATTTGCTAAATCGGGCGAGATTCATCTCATGTGTGAGATCGCCCAATTAAAAACGAATGTAACAATGCCCATTGTGGTACTCCTCCGCAGTATTGATAGTAAAAGAGCTAAAGAACTCTCACACCAGTTTTTTATACACGGGAAATTTCAATTGCACATAGTCACGCCACCCCAAATGACCTAGTAAGGTATGTATATCATCCCACATACCTAGTGCGTGGAACACTTCAACATCCATATACTTAGGTGCACTAATCTTTCGAGCGACCAAGGCATCGTATCTTTCACATTGCACATCATCCACAAACACAATACCATGCTTATTAAATCAAATGTGGAAGATAAGATTGAGCACGGTTGCATCAGGTGGGAACCGATGAGCGGCTAGAGGAGGTATTGGTCACCTTGGTGCCGTGCTTGGGAGCCGAGAAGGATGAACCACCCTTAGTTTTTGGGGCCATGCTTATGGAGGTGGATAAACAAAGCAAACTAACCCAAATTTCAAATCAAATCAACCAAATTGCACCAATTCAATTGAAATCAACGCAATTAAGCACCCAATTGCACAAAATCAACCCAAATTGATGAACAAGTTGGATTAGAGGTGGGTGAGGGTTAGGGTTTGGTGTGGAGGTTGAATTGGAGGAGAAGGAGTCGGGGAAATTTGTGGAGGGGAGAGAGAAGGGGGGTTGGCCGTCGCCGACAACTGGTGGGGCGGGTTGCGGTCGCAGGGTGCGGTGACGAGGGCCAGTTGTCACCTGCGTGAAGAGGGTGCAAGAGGGACAGTGGCACTGAAAATGAGAGAGGGAAAGAAAGAGAAACCAAGGGGGTGAGAAAGGGTGAGGAGCGCTAGTGTGAAGGAGAAACGGACAACCGGTGGTCGGAGCGACGACGATGTCAACGATGGCTAAGGTGGTGGGGTGGGGAGGAGAGTAAGACAGAGAGAGAAGGAAAAAGGGAAGGAGAACCAGTCAGCCGCGATTTTAAATCCAGGTGCACGGTCTTGCATAAACGCACGGTAGTGCGTGCAAATCTGCATGGAACTTTTTGTCAAGAATGCACAACCATGCAAAAATGTGGACAGCAAGCAGCGTATCTGAGGAAATATGCACGATTGTGCAAAAATGCACAATTGGCTGTGTGTATAGAAGAAGGCCTCTTTGTCCAGGATGCATGGATGTGCAAAATGTGCACGACTAGCCGTGCATTTGGCCAGAACTCTAACTCAACTCTCCCGCTCCCTTTTTTCTGTTAAATAGAGGTTTTTTTTAGAAAGCAGTAAAACTTGGGTTGCCTCCCAAAAAGCGCTTGTTTTAGGTCCCGAGCTTGACCATTACCTTAAGCAGGAGTAGAGGCGGACGAGGAGAGAGGGAGTGGGTTCACCACTTCTTCTAAACATGCAGGACTGTATCCAAGGCTAGCTGAGATCAACGGGTGGGACTCAGATGTAGTAGATAGCCTTCCTTAGGGCATTTGATCCCCATCAGAGGACCCTATTCTGGTAACAACTAAAGAGGCAACGCATGCGATGCGAACTGCAGGAGATGGGGGCGCTGTAGGAGCCGAGACAACCATGGGTGTAAGGAGGCAAAAATCAGTCTTCTCACCACAGAATTGGAAGGAGATTCTCCCTACTGCCACATCAATTATTGCTCCCCCAGTGGATAAGAATGACCTCTCTGGAATGATAGGGGCCTGCAAGCTGTCATCGATATTGATAACTATGAAATCACATGTGATGACAAACTTGTCCAACTGAATTGGAATGTCTTCCAGTATACTTGTAGGGCTTCTGATAGAGTGGTCTGCTAGTAGGATGGTGTTGTTAGTAAGCTTCAGATCAGGTAACCACAGCCTCCTACTAAGGAAGAGGGGCGTCAAACTCACGCTGGTCCCCAAGTCACAAAGGGTTCTCTCAATCTTCATATCCCTAATGAAACAGGGAATGGAGAAACTGCCTGGATCAGGCAGTTTTGATGGTGATTGGCACTTAAGAATTACACTACATACTTCCCCAATGCGAGTCACTGAAGGCTCCTTAGGTTCGTCTTTCTTATAAAGAAGACCCCTCAAAAATATCAAATGGGAGGGCGCTTCTTTGAGAGCTTTCAAGAAAGAGATATCTACATATTTCCTCCGCAACAAATCTAGAAACCTTATAAACCTGGGCTCAAGCTTGGATCTGGCCACCCTTTGAGGGTATGGAGTAGGTGGCTAGTAAGGGCAGAGTAGAGGTGACTGAACGCTCCTCCCCTCTAAACTCTTATTCCCCCATTTCCTCTCAATTGGTCCTATAGGTACAGGAATGAGAGCAGCCTCTTGAAGCACCATCACAGGACTCTCCACTAATCCATCATCTCTTGTATAAACAACATTGATGTGACCCTTAGGGCTAGTCTCGGGCTAGCTTAGTAGTTGCCCCTGCGATCGGGACAAACTGCTAGCCTGTTGAGCGATCAATGTGATCTGAGTGTCCATCACCTTCTGATGGGGGGCCATGGCATCTGTAACACCCCGGGTTTCAAAATTCATTTCTTTATTACTAACCTTATGCTATATGGCAGCAGAACATGAAATGGGGTGTTATCGCAGTATTTCCTTCTTGAAAATACCAGGCTGGATATCGAATAGCAATTAATACAAACGTTCCTTAATAATACTTCAAACTTGAAAGAGTTCAAATATTATTGTCAACTACGTACTAAATTAAACAATTGTTCATGTTTATCTTTGCTTAAAACAATTAAGCTTTCATCTTCTTTGGTTTAGGCATCAGGGTCGCACTCTACTTTCGGTCCCCCAGTCCCATGCATAACTAGGTCACCTGAAAACAAAACATTTTATAAAAGTGAGATAAACTCAGTAAACAATCACCCTTAACAATCAACTAAGCACACAAATTCATTTTGAAAACATTTTAAGGGGGTAGGGGAACAACAAGACCTCAAGGACACGTTTCCCACTCATGTGACCGTCCATGCTTACAAGATCGCAGTGATGCACATTTATAATCCATGATCAACCACAACGTCAAATTTAAAGGAGAGTGACCCCACTGGGTCTCATGGCCTGCACTTGGGTTCAACGTAGCTGTTTAACTCTATCCTGGTCTATAGCTTGCTATGGAGGTCACCGTTTAAACCTTTCCAGGGGATGGTTACCACTAACCTGACCCACTTCCCAATAGGGTAATGGCCTTCAATTCAGTCAGCATGATTAGTTCAAGTCTCACCCAGCTCAACCTTTACAATTGCTGTTACACTTCTCTATATTAGAGGTCGATTTAACCTGCAATATTCATTCTGTTCCCACCCACTTCCCCAAGGACATCATCACAATGAATAATCTCTGAAGCGCCAACATAATGTTATCAAGTCTCAAATTCACAACATAGCAAATCATGCAGATTCTACTACGCAGTCACATTCAGTTGACTTATACTTTCATTCCATCCAAACAGCATAAACAGAATCGGTTCTTACCATGTTCAATGCACATGCTGTTTTTAAACAGCTCGGGGAAGGGTTAGGGCATGACTGTTACCAAGATACCGTACAAATTATGGGCTCGGCTACTATTTTGAGCTTACGGCTCCGCACTTGGGCCAAAACATAGCCCACACCCAGTCCAAAATAGAATAGACTACGTCCCTAGCCTCTGCCTTACTACGAATTTTTTTTCTAGAATTTTACTCATATTTTAGGGCTCCCAACTAAAACCCAATCCTGGATCTAGATTCGACTAGAATCTGGGTCAGCCTTTCAGAACCCATAACTTTTACTCCCAACATCCAAATCCTAGTTTCTTGCCCAATATAGAAAGTTTGGTTCGCCATCTACACTTTTCATGTGTAGGGTTTTCCCGAATTCGAGGTGTCACTGACTGTCCCGGTCTGGTTAGTCTACTGTAATTTGACCATAACTTGGGCTAAGCTACTTCAATTCATTCGATTCAAAAACTAGATTATGCAGTACATTCTGACACATCTACCCTAAAAATTTCATAATTTTTGAAAAACTGACCCATCCTGGCCGAATTTCCAAAATTAATGTGAGGGCATCCCCCTTCCAACCCAGTAGGTTTTGCCCCTCTTTTCTAATTCAGATTCCCAACCCCATAACTTTAACTCCCAATGTCAAAAATTAAATTTCTTGCCCATTATAAAAAGATCAGTGTGTCTGCTACAACTTTTACGTTTAGTGATTTCACAAACTCGAACAGGTACTAGGTTAATTCTCCTAAAATGCAAAGACTATCCCTGACTGCCCCAATTTGGACAATTTGGACAGTCTTCAAAAAATGAACCGTAACTCATCCATTACAAGTCAAAATTCCTTGATTCAAAAGGCGTAGTGTAGGGGACATCTCGGCCCATCTACTCAAATTTTCATGATTTGTAGATAAGTAGAACAACATAAATAAATTTTTAAAGACACTTAAGTTTTCTGACTCTAATCAGTGGCGTGTTCTTCCCCAAACCCAAGATCTGATCTTTTCGCCTTAACACCCATGATGCTAATTCTCATAACACCCCAACATGAAATCTAATGACCCTTCCCCTCCCCCAAGTCATCCAAGTCAAGGAAAGTCTAAAATTTGTATCAAGAATGCAAGAAAACCGTTACACACTCACCTTGATGCGATTCCTCAAAGGAGTGTTCAGGAATGTCCTCACCCACAGGATTCAAATCTGAAATTTATAAACCCATCACAAAATTAGTGATTTAAATCTTTAAAATTGAAATTTACAAGGAAAAACGAAGAAAACCTCAACCTTGGATGTTTGGTGCCAGAGTCTTGCATGGGTGTGCATGGTATGCAAGTACTCATCACAATAGAGAGGAGAAGGAGGAGGAGGAACGGCGGCGCAGCGGTGTCGGGGGGCGCCGCCGATGCATGGTGGTGTGAGGGAGGCAGCGAAGGGGAGGGGGAGAGAGAGAGCGCGCGTGTAGAGAGAGAGGGGGCGGTTTCGGAGAGGAAGAGAGAGAGTGAGGAGAGGAAGAGAGGGAGTGTGGATTATAGGTTTAGGGTTTAATAGGGGATAACTTGGTTGGGCCGAGTAGGGGGAGGAGGGAGAGGGGTGTAGGGTTTCCATGGCTTCACGGAGAAGAACCCCAAATATATGTATGTATATATATGTATGTATATATATATATATATATATATATATATATATATATATATATATATTTAAAAACTTTGAATCCAAAATTTTAGCGAAAATGAAAATAAATAGTGGTCGCATTGAATTGGATTAACTTGAGGAGGATCCCAGGTTGGTCACTGTCAAATATGAATTTTTAGGGTTTTACAGCATCAAACTTGGAGTTCAGCTAATTAATTTGCTCATCGAGAGCTTCATTAGTTTTGGTTTGAGTCTGAATGAAACGCTCCATAAGACTCACCAAGTTTGATTTCTGTTGGGGGTGGATTGTAGGGGGTCTTGTACTGGAAACCTAGGGGTTGATTTGCAGTGGGTGGTATAGGATTACTATTTCTGTAGGAGAAATTAGGATGATTTCTCCACCCCGGGCTATATGTGTTTGAGTATGGGTTGTTTTGTGGGTATGGGTTAAAGTTTTGTATGACATTAGCTTGTTCTACTCCCTAGAAGTGGGCTTGACACTCAGCAACTATATCCCCTTGGATACCACAAGCGTCACATAACACACCGACCTCATACAGCATACCAGAAGAAGTCCTAGAATTAGAAGTCCCTAACTTGTCGAACCTCTGAGCAAGGGCATCAACTTTGCTAGCCAACATATCCACAACATTGATATCATACTTGCCATTACCCCTCTTCGAAGTAGCTCACTCACTGGACCAATGGTAGTTATTGGTAGCCATGTCTTCCAGGATAGCCTTTGCAGCATCAATCGATTTCCCTATAAGAGCCCCTCCAGCTGCAGCGTCAATGGACATTTTTAAGTTTTGCTCTAGTCCATTGTAGAATGTTTGAATCAAGAGCCAATCGAGGACTCCATGGTGTGGACATTGGCGCTAAAGATATTTGAACCTCTCCCAAGCCTCAGATAGTGATTCCCCATGCATCTGGGCGAATGAGGTGATATCTACCCTTAACTTGATAGTCTTTCCTAGAGGGAAGTACTTGCTGAGGAAGGCTTAGGAGAGTGCGTCCTAAGTGGTAAAGGCATTTGGCTCCTCATTCTGAAGCTAATCTGTAGCTCTATCTCTCTGAGAGAACGGGAAGAGCCTTAGTCAAACAGTGT
>JACYFF010031952.1:88975457-88987620 GCA_017589665.1 Selenicereus undatus | reverse complement strand
TGTGTGTGTGTGTGTGTGTGTGTGTGTGTGTGTGTGTGCGTGTGTGTGTGTGTGTGTGTTGATATATATGCTGACCAAAGTTCGTACTTTACCTACTCCTCCAAGCTAGTCTTTACGGGGATGCAGGCCTAACTGCTACATAAAAAGGGTTGGTTTTGCTTTCCTCATTTGCAGTGCAAGTAACTGCTACAATCGGCTTGGGGTTCGCATTTTCCTCGTAAGCCTACACGAATTTATGCCATGACACATCCAATGAGAACAAATAATAACATGGCCTGCTGTCAAAGTAGCATGTGAATTTGTATGTTAGTTTTTAAAAAAATATTGACCACTTATTAACCATAGTGCAACTCCATGTAGGCCTGCGTTGACTATGTAAACACAGTGGCAAATCCAATGGGTTCCTCCATCTTGGTCTTTGTGGGGGATGCACTCACAACTGCTGCATGGGAAGGGGTGGGTGCACTGTTCTTATCTACAATGCAAACCACCACTACAATGGGCTTAGAATTCCCATATTTCTCGTAAGCCTACACAAATTCAGAACAGAATACAGCCAATGTGAACAAACAATAGCATGGCCTGCTATCAAAGTAGCAACTAAATTTGTAGATTGGTTTTTTAAAAAATATTTAGGACTTGTTAACCACAGTACAACCCCATGTGTATCTAGGTTGCCTATGTGAGCACAGCGGCAGATCCATAGATAGATACCAAAGTTAGTACATTACCCGCTCTTTCACACTGGTCTTTGTGAGGGATCCACTGAGAACTGGTGCACAGGAAGAGGGGGTTCACTGTCCTTAGGTACAGTGCAAACCACCGCTACAATGGGTTTGGGATTCCCATCTCCTTTGCAAGCCTACACGAATTTGTACCACAACAAAGCCAATGAGAATAAATAATAGCATGGCCTACAGTTAAAGTAGAATGTGAATTTCTAGATTGGTTGTAAAGCATTACAAATTTCATTACTTCTTCACCACAAACAGGCAAGTGAATCCCTAATATTGCATGGCTAACATCAGCCACTATGTAATGTGCATGTCATTCACACATCAAGGCTCAGCAAATTGTGTACATTCAACTGCTAACGGTGCAAAATTGGGGGGGGGGGGGAACCTAAAGTGCTTGCCTTGTATGTACCTAGCCAGGACATCATGTTTACCATGGTGCATTCTAAGTAGGACACAGCTAGACAAGTGAATCTCTAACATTGCATACCTAACATCAACCACTATGTAATGTGTATGTCATTCACACATCAAGGATCATTAAATTAGGTGCATTCAACTACTAACGGTGCAAAATTGGGGGAGGTGAAGTGCGTGCCCTCTATTGACCTAGCCAGGACATCGTGTTTACCATGGTGTACTGTGAGTACGACACAGGTAAACAATTAAATCCCTAACTGCTACTTGTGGCAAAGTGGGGGTTCATCACTTATTGGTAGTCTATGTACCTAGGATAGCCATCATGTGTAGCATGTGATACGGACCTTATCAAGCCTGGCTTCTACGATCGGGGAACCTAGATCGGATGGACCCAGACTGATGTTGTCCGCCTACGTTGTAGGAGGCTCACAACCTATGCCATCAACCAGATTCACCGTAGTTGCTTCAAACGTGCCACCCTACAAAATATAGGGCCAGACCACTTAACACCAACATCACAACAAGTATCCCCCTCAATGGATAATAACAGGAAGTTTGGGAACCTTCCTATCCCGCCCCCATTAGCACTTGCACTTGACATACCATGTGCGTATGAATTTAAGGCATATGCACTGACCTTTTCAAGGTAGGTGGCCACTTTCGTATTATGCTCAGCAACAAGAACGAGTATGTGGTCATCGATCGTGATCGCATGACCTTCAATGACCACTTCATGAGGAGAACTCTGACAAGCATTTCCTCGTTGCAAAACGTTGGCTAGTTTGTGGAATCTTTTCTACGAGATTACTAAATACACACCAAACTCCATAACATAGTCAACTCGCCTAATCAATACAAGTCTCTACATTGGGGACACTTCTGTCCCCACTAACTCTGGTGGGTACAGCATCTTCATTTGCACCTTCCTGTCCACTCTAGATCGAAAGCAAGATGTCAAAATTATTATTCCAAATTTCTACTGGGACATTATACCAATAGAAATATTTACTATAGAAATGCACCTTGTCTACCATGGTAAGATACCAAATATTCCGCTCTAATAAACACTAACATACAAAAAAAATGTTCTCAACTAATGGCAATGTTTTCCAAGATACGAGAAACCCGAAAACAAATATTGGTTTTGTTGTCATTCAGGTCAAACATATCTACCAAGGTATATACACAATGGTTTTTTGAGGTTAGCTACTGATTGACACCAACAATAACATGTGAAGTTGTAGCAAACTCTACTATATAATACAGTCATGTATACCACGATCAACACACATGGCAGGTAAGGGAAACTCTTTAATCACTAACTGATGTTTTAACACAGTATATACTATAGCCAAACTGCACATTTACACAAAGACAACTATCAAGTACTTGTTGAACGTCTAAGGGTTGTTATAAAGTACTTTTCCAGTTGTTCACCAACCACACAACGGATGTTTACCATGATTAGTAAAGCTTCTAATTTAGGTAAACACTTGAATCAAGAAATGGTTACAACAACCAGCATTCAATGATGTGAAATCATTAAGTTTAATTAACTATTCATGAAGTTTCAATATATGCTTCAACAAAAGCGGCTCACTGCAAGAAGTATTGTGTTGTTTACCATACATACAGTACTGATGTTGAGGGCAGCTGCCACCATCTCGTCGGCCGCGACAATGTCCTCCAATGGGATTTCCCCAGTCCGAGAGCCCTCATTTGCCTGTGTTCGGACGTCAAGGACCACACTTGCACCCACAATGTCCTCCTTAGGGCTACCCATTGCAATATTGGTTCCTTTTTTAGGAACATCCTTCAACTCCACATCATTTGGTTTGGTCCCAAACCGTTGCATTCTAGCAAACTCTAGGATATAGTTTGAAAAAGCACCCAAGGCACAAAGGGTTCTGATGCACGAAGCGCAAGGCAAAGGCATGCACCTCAAGGATGCAATCCTTTTATTTTAGCCAAAAAAGGTTTGAAAACAATTTTCATGACTTATTTATGATAATGGACTAAAATAGTGTGTTGAGATTTTTGTAACAATTAAGTTTTAACCACAAGTACATGGTTTGATCGTTGTAATACTTACGGGTCGATCCTCAGGGATGGCATATGAGATCACGTAACCTAATAACCTAAATTTCCTATGCTACAATAAACTATTACATACTAATAGAACTAATTGTGTAGAAAATTTGTAATAGCAACTAAGGAAGACAGGAGGCTTAAACACCACAAGAACTCTGTCAAATTGTAAGCCAATATTGCAAATAATTGAAATTAGGAAGCCTCAAAATTCAAATGGTGCATCACAAAATTTGAGTTACTAAACTGCTGACTTGATG
The DNA here is from genome assembly GCA_017589665.1 of Selenicereus undatus. Classification (NCBI taxonomy): domain Eukaryota; kingdom Viridiplantae; phylum Streptophyta; class Magnoliopsida; order Caryophyllales; family Cactaceae; genus Selenicereus; species Selenicereus undatus. The sequence goes on along the minus strand of JACYFF010031952.1, from coordinate 88,984,118 downwards.
GAGGGCAAAATAAACCTACAACCAAGACAAGTCATGAGCAGTGCAGTTCTTAGGGGACGAGATTGAAGATCAGAACTAAGTCCAACAGTAGCAACCCAGTTGACCAATACTCAAGCAATTGTATATCTTCCAGTAAGGGAGAAGTAATGAACTGAAATTTGGATCAATTGTGTATAATTCCTACTTCAAGACTTCACACAACTCACTCCAATACAGATAATCTCAACATATATATGAGTCTTGAATTCCGGAAAATGAGATTAAAGAAAATAAACTAAATCTCAAAACCTAAGTTATGAAACTGATGAAAAATAAAACTGAATCCTCATCTCTATGCTACTACTCTATTCTCTCCCTTGCCGCCAGTGTTCTTCGACCTCCCCCCATAAAAATGCATCCCCCTTGTTGCTTCCATAAACTCTTCGAATTCACTCTTTGCAAACAGCCGAATTGATGATTAGCAATTAAGGGAGAGAAGAATTAATGGCCTTGAGCGTTTCTGGGCAGCCAAAGAAGACGGTTATGGTGAGGAGGAGAAACGCAACTGACATACTCTGCTCTATTTTGCTCTACTTTCGAGTTCTTTTCAAGGCTCCCCGGAATGCTTGAAACCGTCCCTTTATTGATAACAATGAACGACAACAGTTAGTAGGATTAATGGGATGAATGATGGAGGAAGATGAAGGGAAAGAGCGTCGATTATTATGAGGAAGAAGAAGGCCAACGGTTCTTTATTTTTTTGCCTATGCTTTTTCGGTTTGCTGGGCATGAAGAAGAAGAGGAAAGGTTGGATAGAACAGTTTGGACTGCACCGGAAGCAAGGAAGAAAATGAATGGACCGGCCCACAGAAGAAAAGAAAGGAAGGAAAAAAAAGGAGGAAGGAGGGGCACGCTGGGCTTCGGTCTAGGTAGGCCACGTCCTGGTACAAGAGAAGAGAGAGAATGGCCAAAAGGAGGGAGAAATCGGGCTGGGCCGACATGTGGGTCTGTCTCATCTTTTCCTTTTGTATCTTCTACTTGATCTAACCCTTGAGTTGTTTGTTTAATTTTTCCAATTTTTCAAATTCATACAAAATAAACAAAAAAAAAACATTAAGATCCTAATTTAATAATTTATTTCGAGCAAATATTAGATAATAAAGGGCATAAAACATCATAATTCCATATTGAACATAGTGGCATCAAAGAATTAGACATCAATATCAGTACTAAAAGTATCGTAAATAGTCCCAATACGTGAATTTAGCATGACAATATGCTAAGAAGTAAAAACACACACATAACAACTTAGTAGAAGTTTAGAAACAAAGAAACAAGCACAGTCATGAAAGAAAACATGGACAACATATAATATAGTTCTTAAAGCGATCTAAGATCAACTAGACGTCATCATCATCATCATCATCTAACACCACGTGCTCAGGATCAACGTCATCAAATCCACCAACATCATCATCTCCTATGTCCTCATCCTCCTCATCTTGATATACTGCACCATCCTCATTCTCATCTTCATCCTCATCTTCATCTTCATCAACTAACTAAAATCGTCCCCGAGGGCTAGAAGATGAGGAAGGCGCCATTTCTTTATCCTTATTAGAAGTAGAGCCTTGCTTAGCAGTGCTTCCTTGAGATGCTCTACAACTAGTGTAATAACTAGGCTCATTTGCCTTAGAGGCTCGGGCAACAGCAACCCATATCAAATTATCATCCTCGAATACAAGAGTATCACCATCTGAATCACGATCCATCCTTCCAAGCAACCACTCATTACTTTCATCAATGTCCTTTAAGAGGATGAGATCTATGGAGGTACTCTCTTCACGTCTACTCCTCAAAGCACGATTCGGTTTGCCAAAAACTAGGTCATTCAAGCGAAATTGTGCTAATCGATTTCTCTTTTTGGTGTAAAGCTGGTAAGAAGAAAATAGGTTTCATTATACTTCATTATTAATAAGTGTAAACGACAAATTACTAAAAGGATTAACGTTCGATTGCTCTAACTTACATGTTGAAACACAGCCCTGTCTCTTTCACACCCAGTTGCACTACAAGTAAGGCTAAGAACACAAATGGCAAACTTCTTCAAATTAGGTGCTTTAGCTACATAATTACTCCACCAATCAGCTAGTAGAAAATAAAATAGAAAAAGTATCTTCTATAATAATATTTTTTTAAGGAAAACAAAAGAGAAAAATATAAGCAAGCTTATCTAATATTCACACCAAGAGCTAGTGCATTCCTTTGTCTTTTAGCCATGTTCATCCCAAAGAGAACTTGAGAATTTTTGTACAAGTTCAATTGTTGGAGAATCTTATCTTGAGTTCCCAAATCCGAAACCAAACTAGCTATGCAATAATATAAACCCTGGAAAACTTCCCTACAATATTCAATGCTTGGGTTTGAATAATAAAGTTTCAGATTTAAGAAATGCCCGACTGCATGCAAACGTTGGTGAAGCTGGCATTCCCATCTTGCATCAATAAACTTAAATGCCATTTCATAATTCTCTTCTTTATGTCCAAAGCTTTTAACAATGACTTCCTTAGCTCTATCCATGGCCTCATAAATATAACCCATCGGAGGCTTCTTTTCTCCATCAACAATGCGAAGAATCCTCACAAGAGGACCTGTAAACTTAAGAGAATCAAGAATATTTTTCCAAGAGCTCTCTTGTAGAAGGTAGGATACCATCTTCTTCCCTTGTGCTTCCTTAGACCATTTGCTTTCATTCCATTCTTGCGAAGTTACCATCTTTTTGTAGGTGTTTCTTTACTTGTGAAAACAAGAAAGAGTGATGAAGGAAGTGGCAAATCTTGTGATAGCCGATCTATGGAAAATTTTTTTTACTCGTGAACCGCCTCATCATGTTAAGAAGAGGAACGGAGCTATGGATATAAGCACTGATGAACATGCTCTTCATTATGCAATCTTGACCTTTGGAACTTGATTTTCAATATATTCTAAGATGAGATCATGACAATGTGTGATACATAGAGTCCAATATAGATGTGGCCTCTTAGCCATTAGTAATTTCCCTACATAAATTTATTTTAACAATAATGAAGTTAGAAACTAAAAATGTAACAAGGAGTAATTTAAGTCATTCAAAAAGAAAAGAAGGATTCTTACCTGCCTTGACATAATTAGATGCATTGTCCGTCACCACTCGCATCACATTCTCCTTTGCAACTTCTTCCACTAAATCATAAAGAATTTTGACTAGAAGATTTGCATCGATCTAACAAAGACAGAACCCTTAGGAGAGTTCACAAGAAAGTTCACTATGTCTTTTTGAACCGTGGTATCACGTCATCCATTGGATTTAAGATTGAACAACCCTTTTGAACCCATTCTTTCTTGTTCTTTATCATTGCTTTCTCGATATCCTCCACTTTTTTCTTGAGGAGAGGAACCCTTGCCTTATACATTGAAGGTTGTTTTAATCCCAGCCAATTTAACCAATATACTCACACATGACATGAAAACTATCAAGTGTAAGTAAATTAAAAGGAATAGCATCATCATAGAAGAATCTAGCAATATCCCTACAAACTTTGTTCCTTAGCTCTTTCCTACACATCTCATTTAGAGTCTTTTGCCTTCCTTGATCCCTGCCTTCCTCCTTTCTTGCCTTCACAACATCGTTGGGATTAGGACTAAAGAACATATCCAATGGACCTTTTGTCTTTGGTCTCTTTGAAGGTATGCTATTACTACCTTTTGACCCACTACCTGTGAATTTTCCACCCTTAGCCTTAGGCATCTCAACACACTCATCATCATCCTACTGTTCATCAAAATAACTTTGTAGCAAGCTTTTAGACATATCATGAGCTTCTTTACTTGCCTTTTTTTGTGTCCATGTATTCTTGAATTTCTTTTCTAACATGTTCGGGGACCTTTTGACAAGACAGTGTGTTTTGATGTCCACCAACTAAATGTTGTTTGAGACGAAAAACACACCTGGTAGTTCTCACTCCACAAAAGTTGCAAAAGAAATTATTCTTATTTGTTGGATCTTGTTTTCCATACTTCCTTCCTGGGTCCAAAGATTCAGAGGAAGCCGAACCCGAAGCATTACCGGTTGGGGTTGAATCCTCCATTTAACTCAAAGTCCTAACTAACAACAACAAAACAACAACAAACTCCCAGTGTGGGTTCCGCTTTCACGGGGTCTGAGGAGATCTAGTTGTAGGCAACCTTACCTCTACCGGTATTCCCACCCATAGAGAGGTTGATTCCATAAGACCCACAAAACAGTTTGGTGAAAAAGGTTTATAGAGAAAACAGTTGCAAAACCATTTACCGAGTGAGAGAGAGACGAAGAGAAAAGGTTCCGGATAACAAATAAAGAGGGAGCAGAGACATACCTCAACAAACCAGGGGCGTTTGGTGCCGTCACATCCCAGAAAAAGCATGACCTGCAGGCAAGCAAACCAAAAACCCTACCCGCCCCACCCCGCCTAAGCAACAGCCTCCTACGTAGCCGATCCCCTACAATCAGAGACCTTAATCCTATCCCGCCACTGCCTCCTATCCTGAGCCATGTCCTTCATCAGACCGATAACTTTCAGGTCCTCTCTAACCACTTCTTCTAGGCTCTTCTTCGGTCTACCCCTCCCTCTCTTACCACCGGGGGGGTTGATCCTCTCACACCTCCGCACTGGGGCGGCCACACTTCTCCTCTTCGCGTGATCGAACCATCTGAGCCTCGATTCCCTCATCTTCTCCTCTATGGGGGCCACTTCATCTAAGCCCCTGATTACTCCATTTCTAATTTTGTCCAATCTCATAAAACCACACATCCACCTGACCATTCTCATCTCAGCTACCATCAACCTTTGGACCTGCATCTTTTTTAGAGGCCAACACTCCGATCCATAGAGAACAGCCAGTCTAACTACCATCCGATAGACTTTGCCTTTCAAACCCATGGGCACTCTCTTGTCACACAGCACTCCTGACGCTGACTTCCACTTTTGCCTGCCCACTTTAATTCGGTGGCTAATATCCTCGTCAATGTCCCCATTCTGCTGGATGATCGAGCCCAGATACTTAAATTTAGCGACCTTCGGTATTGCCCTCCCATCTAGTACAATTTCTCCCCCCTCTTCTATCCTCCCGCTGAAACAACAGTGGAGGTATTCCGTGTTCAATCTACTCAACCGAAAGCCCGTAGCCTCCAGCGTATGCCTCCAACTTTCCAACCTGTCATTCACCCCCTGCCTGGTCACATCAATAAGAACGATTTCATCTGCAAATAACATGCACCAAGGCACCTCGTCTTGGATTTCTCTCGTGAGTTCGTGCAGAACTAATGTGAAAAGAAACGGGCTTACGGCGGAGCCCTGATGCAGGCCCAAACTAATAGCAAAGGCATTGGAGACCCCTCCCAGAGTCCTAACACTCGTCCGCCCTCCCTCGTACATATCCTTGATTACACGAATGTACGCGGGCGACACCATTTTCTCTTCCAAACACCTCCACAAAACCCACCTTGGAACTCTATCATACGCTTTCTTCATGTCAATAAACACCATATGGAGATCCACCTTTCTGTCCCTGAACAAGCCCATGAGCCCTCTGAGGAGGTAGATCACCTCAATGGTCGTCCTGTCTGGCATGAAACCAAATTGGTTCTCTGAAATCTGTACTTCCTCTCGCAGCCTTCTCTCAATCACCCTCTCCCACAGCTTCATAGTGTGGCTGAGCAACTTGATGCCCCTAAAGTCCTAACTAAAACTAATTCAATAACAAATTAACAATCAATATCAATAAATGAATAATCAGATATTACAATTAACTAATTACATTTTTTAAATCAAAAGAAAAAAACCTGCAAAGAAAAATACATACGCTTAGTCACATACTCACAGTCACATAAAGAATCAGTCACTCACTCACAAACACGAAAAGGAAAAAAAAACAGCACAAACTCGAAGAAGAAACAAAGCCGCCATTAGAGATGAAAAAGAAGAGGGGTTAAAGAGAGCAAAAGGCTACAGAAGATGGATAGACAGAGCCATTAAAGAGAATAAGAGAAGAAGATTAAAGCAATCAACCGAAGAACAAATTCGGCCAAAGAGCTAAAGCAGGGGAGAAGAAGAAGTGAAGAACAAGAACAAGAAGGAGAGAAAGCAAAGGCGAAGGGAAGCATACCTTGTAGAAGATGGATAGAGAGAGTCGATAGAAGCACTGAAGCAGCATGACAGTCGATAGAAGCACAGAAGCAAGCAAGCAAGATGGAGGCACACTGAAGCTCTCTAGAGTTTTGAATTAGGGAAGAAGCTCGTTAAGTCTTTAGTTGTGGCTCGTGAGGAAGAAGAAGGAACAAGCTAAAATCACCATTTTTTTAATTTTTCTTTTTTGTTCACCAAAAACATTAAGATCTTCTGGGATTGCGCCTTAGCTACCTTGTACCTGGACTTAAGGTGCCCTAAAGCGCTCGCCTCTGGTGGCTTCGAGAATGTGCTGTACTTGGGTATAGGTGAGGCAACCGGTCGTGTGTCTCCCGCCTAGGCACACCTTACGTTCGCCTTTTCAAACTAAGAGTGAAATTACTTCCTTCATCTCTTCTAGCTCGTTCTTGGTAGCAACATGTGATTCTTTTTCCTTGCATAGGCGTCTGTCACCCTTCGCAGGCATTCCTCTATGCTGATCACACCCTGCAACAAATATCGAACCACATCAAACCATCATACAGCCAACCACGTGCAATGTGAAGCTTAGACCTAAACCTACCGTGCCTACAGTAAACTACGTAAGTATCATACTTACAAACCTAACTATGTGACATACCTACGCATCCTCCACGTAGGCATATACTTTTGTGTTTTAATAAATGCCTCCACAGCTACTAGGGTTCTTTCCACATCCTGAATTTCAATTACTAAAATTATCTGCAAAATTGTACATTGCACATATAAAACTGATTCCATACACCATTGATTTCAACAACCATTTGTGTGAAAATGTCCCTACCCCGCTGTCCTTAATGTTATGAACCACAACCCCTCAATCATACTTCTTGCCTTTGTAGAAGTTTACCCAACTACTCAATCTTGGCACCCTCTTCTCATTAGCTAAGGCATATATACTATTGTGTTTATAAAACCATACCTACATTGTACAACAATTATCGTCAGATTCAAAAAATAACACATCACATCTTTCCCATAAATTTATATCATACCAGCAACATCATCGGGAACCCATTTATTGGCAAGGTCTTGTTGTCCATATCTTCTCCTTTGGTTTCCTCCATAGCCTCCACCAAAAACTCCAATAATACTTCTAACCAATTATACTCACCCACCCCGTCCACATCCTCAACCACAGAAATCAAATCTCATGCGACATCCTCCGTAAACAATGGAAAGAACAACCAAGTCACAACCAACAAGGTGTACAATTTCCTAAACAAACCAACCGCCTCCACTATATTATGCATCTTGCACAATTCAAGTAAGACCGATACATAGTTTTTGTACATGCGCATGTCCTTGTGTACAGTCTTTCACCTTTGCCTCTCCCGATACACACGCTCCTCCATTGCTTCCTTCAACACCTCCTCTACCACACTGGTACCCTTACTCCTCTCGAATGCAACACACTTCCTAGTGGCTAGGAGCCCCATTAGCAAAGCCACGTCAAAATATGATAACGGTACCTCTCTCCGCCCTATCTTGAAGCACTTCATTTTTGGGTTCCATACTTTTATAAGGGTCTGCACCATGTATCGATCCATTGCAAACGTCTTGTAGTCTAACACCGAACTCCACATAGCTCCCCTAATACGTTCCTTCTATGTGTCCAACAACTAATCGTTGAGAGCACACACTACTCCAAGTGCACAACTATGCCTAATTAGGACATCAACTCCTCCCACTGCCTATTTTGGGCCTTGGCTTCTCTTTTGAACTTCCTCCACCTTCCCCTTAACCTTAACTTCGACCCCTTCCCATGCCCCATAACTCGTGTCCCCCCCTCTCTACTGCCTTCTCACTGCCTTATTCCCTTGTATCATTCCGCACCTGCCGTTTTGCATGGCCTACATCATCCCTTTTCTTTGAGTACATTTCCCTCTTAAGGTGCTCACTACTGCTTGTAGTGACCTCATTATCTCCAGACGACTGTGAACTACAGTGCACACTTCCCCCTTCTTCCCTGTAAGATTCACGATCACTTTCTTTGCGCATCCTCCCTAATGTTTCTGGAGTCACAAGTGACTGGAGTCGTTTCTGCCCACTTCGCAACTCCATTTCAGATCCTGCAAAGTATACAACAATTCAACCGATTGCACAAGTCTGATAATTTACTTCTCATGAGCTTTAGCTTCACCTTCCCTTACCCCACACTCACTTCTTGTAGGAAAGGATTTATCCTAAACAACCAGACGACTGTGAACTACAGTGCGCACTTCCCCCTTCTTCACTGTAAGATTCACGATCGCTTTCTTTGCTCATCCTCCCTGATGTTTCTAGAGTCACAGGTGACTGGAGTCGTTTCTGCCCACTTTGCAACTCCATTTCAGATCCTGCAAAGCAGACAACAATTCAATCGATTGCACAAGTCTGATAATTTACTTCTTATGAGCTTTAGCTTCACTTTCCCTTACCCCACACTCACTTCTTGTAGGAAAGGATTTATCCTAAACAA
>JACYFF010031952.1:88959189-88975447 GCA_017589665.1 Selenicereus undatus | reverse complement strand
CCTTACCCCACACTCACTTCTTGTAGGAAAGGATTTATCCTAAACAATGCATCCATTGGTTTTCCAAAAGCATATAAGGTTTACCACCATCAGCATACGTTGAAATTAAGGTAAACTTATCATTCACACCATTATTCCCAGTGACTCTTGTTATCCATGGGAAAGGTGTTGCTTCATACAAAGCAGTTATTTGTTTACCTCTACTACATATTCATGTCTACTCTCAATCACTAACAATTACTTCGTTCAACAATCAACATTCAATACTGGTAGTAGTCAATGACACTTCAATTGCCAGTCCTTAATGTACCATTATCTTTTATAAGGGAATAGGTTGCTATAAACAAAGCTTCCACTTGGTTATCATACAAATCAACATTGGTTACCAGCGTCACCAATACTGCAACTTAAGTTACCTTTTAAATGACTAAGCTTTACTACCTTCAATAGGCAATATTCAATGGTTCCACTCGACAGCAAAATTAAATGTTACAACTACGCCTATATCTTTTTCAAGTTAATGGGTTGCACACACAACGACTATAACAGTTTCCAGAAGTGCTCCAACATGTCCACCATGGTATGCAAAATTTTCATTTAGGTTATCAATTCAATAACTAACAGTTACTACATTGATTATAGGTGAGTCAATTGTTGTACGAATTTACACTTCAATTCTAAATACATGTCCCAATTATAATTCGCCAGCCTAAATAGTCAGTCCAATTCTCTTGGGTATACACATGTGCCTACCTAGGTCATCAGCAATCTCTATTTTACAAAACCTTCGACTTTACATGGCATGCAAAGTCAACTTCACATAAATTGTGTAATTCCAACTTCACAATTACGTACCCACTTCCATAACATCTCCACCCATTCTTTTCACCAAGAAATTCCACAATGCTCACTACATTTAGGAAATTCGAACAACTCACCTTAAATTGAACTTGAATTAACCTTTATATTGCATTGTTCTGGCATTGTTAGCGTTGTTCCGATCTCCTTTACTCTTGTCGTCGTCTCAATCTGCACTCTTTTTCTTCTTCTACCCTGATCTTTCGCTCTCACTTTCTCTCTCTACTTCTACCTTGTCTCTCTCTAAACTGCCAAGATTAAGCAACCTAATATCGTCGTCTTCAGCCTTGCTGTCGTTGCTCTTCTCCTTCAACCTCTTTCTTTTGATTTTACTTTCTCTCTCTGCTCGTGGCCTAGTCTTTCTTTACTGTTGTAATGATGATCTTTATTGTTTGGTAAGTACTCCTTTAACTACTTTCTTTAACTACAAACCCATTCACCCTCCCACTAACTGCCAAAGCAATCTCATTAAGGATAATGTCGCTATTCAACTTGCTTTCTATTTTTCAGCCACTTGCCTTTCCCTCCAAAAATAACACTCATTTATTGCAAAAAAAAAATTAATTGAAGGCTTCTTAATGTTTAACTCACTTGTAAATTTGTCATACAGATATATGGGGGGTTTTGATATAGAAAACCCGTCAACATGGAATAAGACAAAATAATAATAAGATAATTAAAGATCAAAATGCATTTTAACTAATAGTACACTAGTTTATCATATTTTACCAAAAATACCCTTATTATCGTGATTTTTTTTTTAAAAAAAAACCCTCAATATCACAAGGTAGGAAAAGTCCTAACTCAAGCAATTAACAACGGTAACCTCACCGTGTACCACTGTCATGCACCATCGATCGCACCCCTGTCACATCTGCCACGCCTTTCACCGTCACCATCTTGGCAGCCATATATAGTAGCACTGCCACCACCGCCAGCGGCAGCAGCACCCCATCACATTTCAACAACGTCGTGCTGAGAAGGCGAAGTCGACTGATCAAAAAACAACCAGTGAGGTTGGCTTCGCAGGCAAATTTAGTGAACCCTGAACTCCAAGGTAATTGAAAAAAAATCTACATTTTGGGTTCTAATTCAGATTTCAGGTTCGGATTTTCAGTTGTTGAAAATTCAAATTATAAAACCTAAATTTTTAATCGACTTAATCTCTGGGATTTGATTATTCCTAATTCTCCTGAAACCCACATTCTGTAAAAGAGCCTTTTGGATATATGGTTAAGCCTTGTACTTCAATGGTTGCAGATCTGGATTCTAATTCAATTGATCTTAAATATGGTGGATTTGAATGCCCAATTAATGATGTTAAATATGGCGATTGGGGCGCTGATGGCGATAGAAAAATTTGAATTTGAATTCGATCGATGATGGTCATACTTTTGAGCAAGGGGGATGCCGGCATATATGATGGGTCATAATACAACGACTGTACGAGGGAAGGGGCTTACTGACTGATGATTGATGCTTGAAGATGGTTTGGTGGAAATTGTTGATTTGTGGCTTATTTTTTAAATCCCACATCGGTGGGCTATCTCTTTGGGGGGGAGGTTGAGAGTTATTTAAGCACTCCTCCTCCTCCCATTGGTTTCATCCCAAAAAATTTGTAATCTCTTCTCCCATATTAATAAAAGCGTGTTGTTTGAGCGGTGCTCGGAGATTAGGCTTACTTGGTCGAACTCCGTTAACAAAGTTTCGGGTGTATTTCTCTATGCTTATCTCTTTATTATTTCACTCTATTTACACATGTTATGTTGTTTTCTTTTCAATGGTAGTATAAGATTCAATATTATTTGTCGGGTATCTTTGTTCGTGTTTTGTTCGGTTCATTTGTTCTGAACTGGTTCATTTCACTAGTCGTTGTCTTAGTGGAAAGAATTACCTGATTCTCCCAACAAGTGGTATCAGAGCCGAAGGTTCGCCCTTGGGTTGTCTGAAATTTGTTATAATATTGAATCTTATATTTTGAGTCTGTAATGGCAAGTAAAGATCAAGACGGAAAGGATACTGGCTCCTCATCATCATGGTCGAGGTTCCCAGTGTCCAGTTTGAAATTGGCGGTAGAAGTATTTGACGGTACTGACCATTTTGGCATGTGGCAAGGAGAGGTTTTGGACTCTCTTTTCCAGCAGGGTGTCTTGATATTGCTATTGAAGAAAAGAAACCAGAAGATATAGAAGATAAAGATTGGAGTATCATTAATCGATTGGCATGCGGAACTATTCGATCCTGCCTGTCCAAAGAGCAGAAGTATGCTTTTAAGAATGAGACTTCTGCACACAAACTGTGGAAGGCATTGGAGGACAAATTTCTGAAAAAAAAAAAGGTCAGAACAAGCTCCTGATGAAGAAAAGATTGTTTCGATTTGATTACCAACCAGGTACTACTATGAATGAACACATCACTATGTTTAATCAATTAGTAGCAGACCTGTTGAATCTAGATGTGAAATTTGAGGATGAGGATCTGGCTTTGATGTTGTTATCATCACTTCCCGATGAATTTGAACATTTGGAAACTACGTTACTTCACAGGAAGGAGAATGTGTCGTTAGATGTTGTTTGTTCTGCTTTATATAGTCATGAACTGAGAAAGCAAGATAAGATGAAAACCAAATCAACGATGTCAGAGGAAGCATTGGTGGCAAGAGGTCATCAGCAAAGCTAGTCAAAGGGGAGAAGAGGAAGGTCCAAATCCAAAGGTCGATCCATTGCCAAAGACGAGTGTGCTTTCTGTCATGAGAAAGGGCACTGGAAGAAAGACTGTCCAAAGTTGAAGAAGAAGGGGAAGACTCCGCAAGATGCAAATGTTGCAGAATGCAAAAGTGATGCGGAATCAGATATCTCTTTGATAGACTCGCCTTCAGCATCATTGCATCTAGATGAGTGGATATTGGATTCAGGTTGTACCTATCATATGTGTCCCATTCGGGAATGGTTCTTTGAATTTTAGGAACTCGATGGTGGGGTTGTTTACATGGGTAATGATAATCCATGTAAGACAACCGGGATAGGTTCAATCAAGCTGCGAAATCATGATGGATCCACCAGAATTTTGCGGGATGTGCGGTACGTGCCAAAGCTGAAGAAGAATCTCATCTCATTGGGGGCCTTAGAATCTAAAGGCCTAGTGGTGACGATGCGAGATGGAGTTCTTAAAGCAACTTTAGGAGCACTAGTAATGTTGAAAGGCGTGAGGAAGAACAATCTGTACTACTACCAAGGTAGTACAGTGGTGGGGCCAGTAACAGCAGCAACTTCTAGTACAAAGAATGATGCTGAGGCAACGAAGCTATGGCATATGAGGTTGGGACATGCTGGTGAAAAATCCTTGCAAATTCTTGCCAAGCAGGGATTGTTGAAAGGTACGAAGGCTTGCAAACTTGAATTTTGTGAGCATTGTGTTCTGGGAAAACAACGAAGAGTGAAGTTTGGCACTGCAATTCATAATACCAAGGGTATTCTGGATTATGTGCATTCAGATGTGTGGGGACCTGCCAAGACTTCATCCATTGGAGGTAGGCATTATTTTGTCACTTTTGTTGATGATTTTTCTAGGAGAGTTTGGGTGTATACAATGAAGAACAAAAATGATGTGCTTGACATTTTCCTTAAGTGGAAAGCTCAAGTTGAAAACCAGACAGGGAGGAAGATCAAGGTTCTCCGAACAGATAATGGAGGAGAATACAAGAGTGATCCATTCCTGAAGGTATGCCAAGACTGTGGCATAGTTCGGCACTTCACTGTTAAAAAAACACCGCAGCAGAATGGGGTGTCAGAGCGTATGAACAAGACACTTGTGGAGAAAGCTCGTTGTATGCTGTCTAATGCTAAGTTAGGCAGAAAATGTTGGGCTGAGGCTGTGACGTACGCTCAACATCTCGTCCATCGTTTGCCATCATCTGCTATAGATGGCAAAACTCCGTTAGAGGTATGGTCCGGAAACCCTGTGAGTGATTATGATTCTTTGCATGTTTTTGGTTCTATTGCATATTATCATGTGGTTGAATCAAAGTTGGATCCACGGGCAAAGAAGGCTCTATTCATGGGCTTCAATCCTACAGTGAAGGGATACCGTTTATGGTGTCTGGAGGCAAAGAAGACAATTATCAGCAGAGATGTTACCTTTAATGAATCTGCCATGTTGAACAAGGTAAATCAAGAAGGAGTTGATAGTACTCCGCAGCAGGTGGAGTGTACTCCGAAGCAGGAGGAGTTTGAGCAGAGAGTGGTGATTCCAGCACGAAGCACCACCAGTGACTCTCCTATGGCAGAACAAGAGTCAGATGAGGAAGAGATTTCTACCCAAGAACCTAAACAGCAATCGGCGCCAATTGCAGTTAGAAGGCAGAGACGAGAAATTCAGAAGCCTGCTCATTTCACTGACATGGTAGCCTATGCACTTCCAGTTGTTGATGACATTCCATCCACCTACACAGAAGTTATTCTAAGTTCATAGAGTGGAAGCTGGGCAGGTGCAATGGAAGAAGAAATGCAATCTCTTAAGAAGAACAAGACGTGGAAGCTGGCACAACTACCGGAAGGAAAGAAGGCAATTGGGTGCAAATGGGTATTTGCGAAGAAAGAAGGATTTCCTCATAAAGAAGATGTTCGCTACAAGGCAAGATTGGTGGCTAAAGGCTTTGCTCAGAGGGAGGGAATTGATTATAATGAGGTATTTTCTCCAGTTGTTAAACATTCCTCCATTATAATTTCATTGGCCTTGGTAGCGCAGTTGAATTTGGAGCTAGCTCAACTTGATGTGAAGACCGCGTTCTTACACAGTGATTTGAAGGAGGAAATCTACATGACTCAGCCAGAAGGATACAAGGTTGCTGGTAAAGAAGATTGGGTTTTTAAACTTAGCAAATCGTTGTACGGACTGAAACAATCTCCGAGACAGTGGTACAAACGATTTGATAAGTTCATGAAGGGTCAGAAGTACAAGAGGAACAAATACGACCACTGTGTGTATTTGTGCATATTTCAATATGGTTCCTACATCTACTTACTCTTATATGTTGATGATATGCTGATTGCAGCAAAGAGCCAAGTTGACATTGACAGGTTGAAGGCTCAGTTGTGTAAAGAGTTCGAGATGAAGGATTTGGGGGAAGCCGAGAAGATTCTCGGCATGGAGATAAGCAGAGACAGAGAGAGGGGCAAACTTTGGCTGTCACGGACGCAATATTTGAAAAAGGTACTACAACATTTTGGTATGCACAAAGATACAAAACCTGTAAGTACCCCACTTGCTCCTCATTTGAAAATGAGTAGCCGTTTGTCTCCGACGACTGATGAAGAACGAGAATACATGGCAAAAGTCTCGTATGCAAATGCAGTTGGAAGCTTGATGTATGCAATCGTGTGTACGAGACCAGATATTTCACAGGTTGTTAGTGCTGTTAGCAGGTACATGCATGATCCAGGCAAGGGTCATTGACAAGCTGTGAAATGGATTCTACGGTACCTCCAAAATACCGTAGATGTTGGATTGGCATTTGAGAGGGATGAATCACTTGGTCAATGGTGATATTGTGATTCTGATCATGCAGGTGATTTGGATAAGCGACGGTCCACAACTGGCTATTTGTTCACTTTAGCAAAAGCGCCAGTTAGTTGGAAGTCTACCTTGCAGTCAACGGTGGCTTTGTCTACAACAGAGGCAGAGTATATGGCAATTACAAAGGCTGTGAAGGAAGCAATTTGGCTTTATGGGTTGCTTAAAGACTTGGGAGTTGGTCAGAAACAACTTGAGGTATATTCTGACAGTCAGAGTGCTATTCATTTAGCAAAGAATCAAGTCTTTCATTTCACGGACGAAGCACATAGACGTTCGCTATCATTTTGTGCGGGAAATTCTTGAAGAAGAGGAGATACTTCTCCAGAAGATTCATACTACAGAGAATCTTGCAGATATGTTGACCAAGGTGGTTACAAGGGCCAAGTTTGAACACTGTTTAGACTTGGTTAATATCTTGCGCATTTGAGTTGGCGCCTCATGGCCCAGCATTTGGAAGCACCGCGAAGACTGTTTTTTATTATTTTGTTTGTTTGAGAAGATTTGTTTTTGGTGGGATTTGAAATTAAGCCAAGGTGGAGATTTGTTGATTTGTGGCTTATTTTTTAAATCCCACATCGGTGGGCTATCTCTTTGGGGGGGAGGTTGAGAGTTATTTAAGCACTCCTCCTCCTCCCATTTGTTTCATCCCAAAAAAATTGTAATCTCTTCTCCCATATTAATAAAAGCGGGTTGTTTGAGCGGTGCTCGGAGATTAGGCTTACTTGGTCGAACTCTGTTAACAAAGTTCCGGGTGTATTTCTCTATCCTTATCTCTTTATTATTTCGCTCTATTTACACATGTTATGTTGTTTTCTTTTCAATGGTAGTATAAGATTCAATATTATTTGTCAGGTATCTTTGTTCGTGTTTTGTTCGGTTCATTTGTTCTGAACCAGTTCATTTCACTAGTCGTTGTCTTAGTGGGAAGAATTATCCGATTCTCCCAACAGAAATAGGATAGAGAAAGGAATTGTATGTTTGTAAATGTGAAATTTAATGTGACTGTCTAATAGTTAAATTACATAGGTTTCTTTATTGATTAGGAGCTTAGGATCGTTGTTAGCAAAAGCCCGTAAAATAAGACAACAGAAAATTACAACTTCGCAATTTGTATGGGTACTCCCCCGTACTGCAGCTTACCTATTTACTTTTCCAAATTGCTGTCAACGCTGCTTCTGAATCACAGTTCCTGGTACGTCGCATGAGAAAAACCTTTTTCATTTGTTCACTTTTTCTTTTCTTTTTTTGTGAGTAGTACTTCATATGTACATCGCACAATTCATAGAAGTAATGTGTTCTGATTTATTACAGATTTTCGCTATAAATATATATCGTCCTTTTGATTAGGTATGCCGTCCAAGTTAACATTTGGAACACGTTAAAAGTAATAAATTCAAATTCCATACAAGTTAGGTATTGATATATACCATTTGTAAGTTGCTCATCATATTCTGCACTTGTTTGTTACAGATTCCCACACTTTTCAACTGCACTTCCTAGTCAGGTATGCTCCCCAATGTTTGAGGTTTTTGAATATGCAATTTGATTGTTGTTTTTATTTTTTGAAATATGGCAATAATGAGCAGTGCTTTCACACTTATAGAACAGTTTGCATTTTAAGTTCAAAATTTGTTTCATTTTACTAGTCTTTGTTTAAGAGTCAAATGCTTGTTTAGTAATTTCAATTGGTTCAGAAAATCGAGAGAAATCACAACAATGAAACAAAGATACACAGATGTAGATGATCGTTGCTAGACCCACTTTAAAGATAGAGGAAAACCCCAATCTCAGCAAGTGTAAAGTTTTACCTATTCGTAGTATTATATAGGTGTTCTCTTCTGTTGTCACTAATCTTTCCTTTTCAAAATTCTTTCCCTTATTACTTTCGCTAATGACAATAAGTTCAGTTAATCCCATGAAGTAGGTCCATTTACTCTTTTCTTTTCTATGTCCGACCATAATTGTAAATATGAATCTAATCAATCTCATTGCCAAAATCTATCCCAGTGGTTTTTCCGATCTCTTCTTAAACTATTGATTACAGCCTTGACCCCATTCAAAGAATCACTAACTCATCAATCAAATACCTCAAAATGGGATGCAAATCAGAGCACAATGATTCAGGACTTCGGTGTCTTATAAAAAGACTACAAAGTGCTGCTCATGTACTGTTTAATAGCAGAATACTGATCGAAACAAATATCATAAGATGACCAGTTGACCACTCAATTTTTTCTTTCATGTTTCTCCTGTCAATTAAGTTGGTTATATATGTCACGACCTGTTATTGGTCACATATTGTGTACTCTATTTCATTTTCTACGCAAACAATAGTTGTTCAAGAGTTTCACATATAGGCACGTTCACATGTGTCTTTTCTTCTCAGATTTCTGATGCTCTGATTGATTCTACATGCAACAGACACCTACTTCTGATGATGCTCCTATAATTGATTTAACGTTTTTTAAAAAATACTTGCATAAAAGTTTGAAGTGCAAAACTGAAATGTGGGAAATATTTGGACAGTGATATTAATGTTGGGGTTTTCTTGCTACCTTGTCGGTGTGATTGTTTTTCATTAATTAAGCAGTTAATTTGTTTCTCTTTCCATTGCATATCTGAATTGCAAGTTATCACTTATCACTCCTTTAAGGTAGGTAATTTTTTTCAAATAAATCACTGAGGTCTCATTCTAATACATCTGGTAATACTACGATGTTAGTTTTTCTCTTTTTTTTTGCTTTTAAATCAGTAATATATATATATGGATATACTTCTGACTTTATATATTGCCTTATTAGTCTCCTGAACGCAACACATTGGCAAAAGTATTCTTATTGCCTTCTTTGGTTGAGTAGTAGTGTAGTATTGTCTGGAACATTTTTTCAGTCATGGATTTTTCCACAAACAGCCACATTTACAATTGGTTGATAGTAGACTGGCATTTCTTTTACCTTCTATTCCCAGTTGAAATGTTGGCGATGAAGTGAAGAGTGCTAAATCGAAATTCACCCGGGAAAAAAGGGGGGAACATGGAAGTGAAATAGACACTTTTTAATGTGACTCTCTGCCTCCTTCCATATTAGCAATCTGCGCTTCTAGAGATCACTTAGAGGAAATGTGGGTGGATAAGTCTGATGGAAGGAAGAATGCTCTTTTTTTCTTTTTTGTGGTGATTAAAGCGCTTGAAGGAGAATTGATTACGAGGACAACATCTCTTATGTTTCTTCTTGTTCCCTTTAGTTTTTTTGTTTTTTTTTCCACATGCACTTTGACATGTCTACTTTCTATCTTGTGGTCATCCTACTGCTATTTTAAATTTATATGTTCTTTATATTATATTGGATATTGAGCTACGACTTAACACGTAATGAGAATTATAATTTCAATTGATTTTTTATTCTGTTTTAGAGTTTGAGGAAGAGAGCAATGGTCTATGTATCCCATCACATGAAATTTTGGAATTAGGGAGGCAAAGCTTTTCATCCCCATTTTTTGCGCTTTTTAAATAATATAATGTACTAAATAATAATTTTGTTCCCCCAGGAAGCCAATAATTAAGATCTTTCTTTTCTTTTAATAATGGAGCAACTTGTGAGGGGAATAAGGGAAAAGATTACATGATTTAATTGCCTTTTCTCCTCATTATTTTCTCAGTTGTTTGATTATTTCGTATCAGAAAGTGGAGGTTGAAATATATGGGAGAGACAAGTGATTACAGGCCAACCCATTTCGAATTGAATATGGGTTCAAGGATCCCGTCAGTGGGCCTTGGCACATGGAAAGCTTCTCCTGGTGAAGTAGGTCAAGCTGTAATTCAAGCTGTTCAGGTATCTGCCTGTTCTATTTCGGCCCTCAAATCTATTTAGTTCTCGTTAAGTAGCAAATTGTGCAACTGGTTTTTAATTCTTGTGAATTTCATGATAAAGACAGTAGATGATATTTTATATGATAGATTTATTTAAGTAATGTCCAATTAGGAGAAGGGGCAAATTGTTCAATATTATAATTCTTTCTTTAATTATTGATCTCCGAATTAAAATTTTCATGTGCAGGCTGGGTATAGGCACATTGACTGTGCTGCTGTTTATGGCAACGAACAAGAGGTAAGATTTTCATCTGTCTTCCAGAATTTCAAAGCTAAGATTTACATTGTAAATAAATGCTTAATGGTTCAAATTTGTGCAGAAACTAGTTTCTTGCTCCTTATTGATTTTAGAACCGCTTTTTTTTCTAGTTCCGCTAAAGCTTATGTGGGTTAAAGTGTATAGTAACCATATATATTTTTAATAATCATCGCATAAAACTTAGGGGAGAGTGGTTGGTATGTTTTCCTTCAAAGTTGATCGACAACTACAAATTTATGACTAGCATTGCTGAATTTTTGCAGAAACTTTTCAACTAAAGTTGTAACGTCCCTTCTCTAAGCACACATTCGCCCTCAATAGGTAGGCACATTAGCCATGGATGTTATAAATTCGATCAATTAGAATAATGGATTGGCTTTATCAAATAATTATATTTATAGACATATTCTCGAGAGAGCATAGCATCCCCCCAGGATAATTTAAATAAAAATTGATTCAAGGGAATAATTTGAAAAAAAAAATCAATAATAGAGTTTAGTGAGTATGAGCAATCTGGATACAGAAAATGTTTGGGGAAATGCAAAGGTAGTATGGAGATTCAATGGTCAAATGGTCCAGTAATGACAAATTTGAAGGAAAGCAGATGAAGAGACAATAAACCAACAAGCATTGAGTATAAATATGAGTGAGAATAGACGAGGTCAAATAAAAGTTGACTGCCATTGAATCATCTAACAGTACCATGGATGGCAAGTACATCAATCTAAAACAAGAATCAGATGGCCTAAGGATCAAGGGAAAAAAAGAAGAAGATATATTACTTAAAAGTTATCATACACAAATGCAGATAGGAGGGATGGCTTTATTACACCTAAGCTCTTTAAAAACTATGCCTTTATTACACATAAACTGATTAAGAACTATGTTCATGAAAGAGGGGTATTTTTTCCCCTTTATGAATGCTTTGTCATTGGTATTGATGTACCTGTGGGGGAGAATCACGGACAATCAAACCTGAATTCAAAAGCTAAAAACAAGCAAGCTGAATTCAAGCTAAACTTTGAGTGTAGCTGTGTATGAATGAGTGAATGAAGGATAATCTAAACCCTCTCTTAGATACAGAAACAACACTAAGAGGGCCCTTAACCTCAATTAGGATACAGAAACACCACCTAATTAAGAGTTAATACTTACTTGATCACCCCCATAATCGGCCTAATTAAGGATAAGGGAACGAAAGCACAATGCTCTCAATTCTGGTTTTCATTCAAAATCAAAGTGTGTGTTACAAAGTGGCCGTGCCTTACATATTAATACATGCCTAGCAAGCACCTAAACAAGCAAGCTAGCTGGTGGAGGTTTCCTCCTTAGGAAGGAAACATATTAGCTTGCTAATCTATGCGCTTAGTACAAAACCAAATTACAAGCTTGCTTAACTTAAGCTAATTACAACCAGAATTCTAGGAAAGCAAAACAAATGATATAATTAACTTAATACATCCTTAACTAAGCTTATACAGCAGCATTACTTAGCAAAATGTAGAGAAAAGCAGCCATAAAGTACTCCTTTTCGGCTATCCAATCAGGTTGCAAGGTGCTAATTTTCCCTTTGTTTTCTCATTGGTTCATACATTTCAAAGCTTCTTCAGCAGAAAATCATTGTGTTCCCAGGCTGCTTGACTAGTAAAGGTAACAGGCAAGCAAGGAGAGAGCTGAGGAAACCCTTAGAGTGAGGAAAATACACATTGCACTCAACTGGGTTCACAGGGCAGTTTTTAGCCTGGTTTTGTGCCTTCCTTTAACCCAATCAAAACTGGGCATGATTTCGTTTCTAGTCCATGGGGGGACTCCTTAGGGTGTGTAAAAACCCCTCATGCAAAGAAATCAAGGTTAAATCATGTTTAAGTAGAAGATTTCTACTAAAACATTTTACCGTGCAGATTTGGACCAAAACTGGCAGGTTGAGCAAAATGGCCTGATTTCTTCACTTCGACTGAGCATGATTGGTTTTTATTACTTGGACCTGAAATTTAACATCTAGGGGAACCCAAAAATGCAAAAATCCAAGACTTAAACCATAATGTAGCTTAAGAAATTACATACTCAAAACCGGGTACATTCTGGCTCAACTGGGCAGTTTGGATAGCTTGGGTTTATTGGCTGGGTTGGATGGGTAAATGAAGTCCAAATGAGCTGAAACTTGTTTTGCTAGAAATCTAACTTCTTGAAATTCAATTCCATTGCAAAATATTAGACTTAAACCTCAAAGAGGCCTAAGTAATTAAGCTCTCAAAAATCGGGTTTGCTGCTGGAATTAACCCGTGACCTGTTGTTTTGCTTCTTAAACAAAATGTGGATGATTTATTCAACTTGGGGCCAGAAAAATAAGATTACCTTGACTGATTTGATTCTCTAAATTAAGGGGCATGGAGAGATCTCCATCAGGTATAGACTTCCACCACCTCAGATAGTATAGCCTTAGGCAATGACTTAGCGGTTTATGCGTAATAAGGAATTGTTGAGTCATCAATGGTACAATGTTCCATTTTCCTTATTTCCTTTCATCATCATTCAATTCCCTTGCTTGATGGCAAAATCCGACTCTCTTTCCTCTCAAACAAGTCAATGCCACTGGAAAGTTCAATTTCTTGACTACTCATGAAGCGATACTGATAAGTGATAACTGTAGAAATTTTATTATGAGAAAGAAAGAGTTTAGAGAGAGCATCAGTTAAGAAGAAATGAAGCTATCATTATTCATGCAAATATCAAGCTCTGGAGGCATCTTCTAACAACCATGCCACCTCTTCGTGATTCCTAACTAACTGGCCACCTCAGCAGTCTATTATAACAACCTCTAACAACCATCGACTCACTAATAAGCTCCTCATTGCACTTTATAGATACACTAATATCCCTAATTTTCATGTTTTCCCAGCACTTCATATCTATTTTAGATCACCTCTTAACTAAATCCTCTTTAATTTCCCTAAATATTTGTACTTTTGCAGTTTGCTATTATTTATCTTCTGTACTCTAGCCTCAGAAAAATGTCATCAGATTTTTGTGTTGTATATCTTCCTTACTTGCCATGAGTGTATTAGCTAATAAAAGACTAATTGAGATTTTATCCTTACCCATTAGCTTATGTCATGATATATGTTTATTAGCTTCATATTAGGTTGTTCAAACCATCTTTAAAAAGAGACCACTGATTCTGCTTGGACTTGATGGAGTACGAATGTCAAGAACCCATTGCAACTTTAAGTGCCGAGTTAGGGCAATTTTTAAGTCTTTTAGATGTGCGTTTTGTGTTAAAAGAAATGTCAAATGTATTTACCCACATTAGCATGTCCAATATCCAACATAGATACATGAGCTAAATGATGCCAACATATCACATAAGGAATTACTGGTTTTAAACTAGTACATGTTAATTGATTTTTTCTGTGATAGTTAAAGATTCCTTAGTGAGCTTTTTGTTTTTTATTTATTGTGAATCTGTGATTGTCAGCTTTGATTCTCATGGAGGGGTAATTGAGGTGTTCTGCTTCCCTCTTTGTAAGCCTGACTAGAAATATTTACAGGTTGGAGCTGCTCTTAAGGAACTATTCGACACTGGTATAGTGAAGCGAGAGGAACTTTGGATCACATCAAAGCTATGGTGATTGTTTTATACTTTTGTACATGATTTTCTTGTAAGATTGGAAGAAAAGATTTGTGGTGATAGGAGATTAATGTGTTGTCAAATAACTGTGGACAATCTTTATGATAAGTAAAATGCTAATTCAATCAATTTGTTTTCAGTGTTCTTATTCACTAATTTTGCGTTATACAGGTGTAGTGATCATGCCCCAGAGGATGTTCCCAAAGCACTGAGCAAA
The DNA here is from genome assembly GCA_017589665.1 of Selenicereus undatus. Lineage (NCBI taxonomy): Eukaryota > Viridiplantae > Streptophyta > Magnoliopsida > Caryophyllales > Cactaceae > Selenicereus > Selenicereus undatus. The sequence continues at coordinate 88,961,043 of JACYFF010031952.1, read as the reverse complement.
ACTTTGAAGGATTTGCAACTTGATTATATTGACCTTTATCTTGTATGCCCCATCTGCCAAACTCTAATTTAAGAATTCAGCTATATTTATTAACAAATGAACTCAAGATTGTTGCTAGGTAGTGGTCACATTCCTGTCTGTGCCTTGTCTTGCAAAAATGTGCAGGTTTTAATGTATTGACACTGCTCATGTGTAATTCAGATTCATTGGCCAATTAGAACAAAACCTGGAGCGCAAAGTTTTAGTGCTGAAAATATGCTTCCTTTATGTTTACCTAAAACATGGGCTGCAATGGAGGATTTGTATGCATCTGGCCAGGCACGTGCCATTGGAGTGAGCAACTTTTCGTCCAAGAAGCTTCAAAATCTGCTTCAATATGCCAAGGTGCCTCCTGCTGTTAACCAAGTTGAATGCCACCTAGCCTGGCAGCAGCCTGCCGTTCACAACCTCTGCAAATCTACTGGCATTCACCTCTCTGTAAGAATCTTATCTCAAATATCTATTCTTCCATATGTAGCAAAATTGCTTGATTCCTGTTTATGCCTTGTGGTCTTCTTTTTCGAAGACGGATGCGCAGAAAGGGTGTTGAATGACAGATACATTAGAACTTCCTTTGTAGCATATCTTTGTGAAGAGAATGAATTGAAAATAGATATGTTTCCAGTGCGTGCCACAAGTCAGCTTGGGTGAATCCTTGTTGCTTGAGATTGGCCTTGTCTTTTATCTCCATGACCAAGACGCTAAAAGCTCGACTTTGAGAAAATTTGAATTAAATCCCAAGTGCATCTCTGATTCATATTGGGGTCTGAGATTTGTGTTGACCTTAGCAGTAAATGATGTTCAATTTTTATATGTTGTGTAATGTGAAATAGGTGATGCCTTAGAATGTCATAGGCTCATAAATTTATTGGGCAGTTGGTTTAGTATTGTGGATCTTTGTTGAACTCAGGCTAGGCTTAACTATGGAGTTAAGCTGTGTCAGCCTGGCCTTCAAACAAATGAGATACATTATTGGCAAAACATGGTTAAGCGCAAATCCTTTAATGTCGTCTCCGCCAGTTTGCTAGAACGATTAAAATCATGACTTCTTGCAGGCGTATTCTCCATTGGGCTCTCCGGGAACATTTCTTAAAGGAGAAATCTTAAAAGAACCTGTGGTGCTTGAGATTGCTGAGAAGCTTAACAAAACACCTGGACAAATTGCCCTTCGGTGGGGAATACAGAGTGGTCATAGTGTCCTTCCTAAGAGTGTAAATGAGAAAAGGATTAAAGAAAACTTTGATATTTTTGGCTGGTCAATTCCTCTGGAGGACATGTCCAAGTTTTCCACGATTCCACAGGTTAGTATGTCCCTCAGAATTTCATACCATATAAGAGTCCCAAAATCAACATCTGTTCTGTTTTCACATGTTAATTATTGTACTAACAACAATTATTGCTATTACTTGCAGAAAAGGCTTCTACGCGGGGATTTCGTAGTTCATGAAACAGGGCCATACAAAAGTGTTGAGGAGTTATGGGATGATGAAATATAACAGTGAATGGAGGCTATACGTTTGAAATCATCTTCTTCTTTTTTTCTGACCTCAAGAAACCTAGAGAGCTAGACAACTATCCATGGTGATGATTTACTTATTCAAAATTTGATGTTGGAATATAATTTGATTTGTGGGATTTTAGATAAAATAAATATTGTTGCGTCCAAACAAAGGGCTTACAGGAAATCTCACATTCCTCTGCTTCATTGCTTACCTTAGCTAGCTTTATCATATTACCATCAAGCACATTCTAATGTATTCATACACCTAACAATGATATGTAGATTCTTTTTTATGCATACTTTTTTTTGGTTGG
>JACYFF010031952.1:88915321-88932821 GCA_017589665.1 Selenicereus undatus | reverse complement strand
TATTTTGGACATTTGTTCTCGTATTCACTTAACTTGGTTCAACTTCTTGATTCATAGATGGTTTAACATTGATTTGAGAAATGAGGATAATCGTATCGAGATTATGGTTAGCAAGGTAAAGGAGACAGGGAACAAGAGGGCAAAGGTTATCTTGGCCTTCCATTGTACATGGTGTGGTCCTACCGACAGAAAACGATTAAAGCGGTGACATGGGTAGTTGTGCTGAATAGTAGCTATTGCATGATACACAAGGATATATGTAATTTTAATTGTATGTATTCCACTATATATACAATGCCAATTTTCTAATTTTGCTCTACTGATCCTCTCACGTCCGCCGGTAGGGTTATTTTTGGGCTTTCTTGCTTACAAAGCAATTCATGTCTCTCTCTTCCTTCTTCTCCTTAGCGAAACCCTACTCATTACCCATTGCTCCACCACTGAGTTCCGATGGCTTAGCTTCCTCTTTTCTAGTTGTTCGTTCCTCACAACCCCTCCCAGAGTCATTGTCCATTGACGTTTCCAAGTTGGTATTACCTCGGTCCCTCCCTGCGAGGGTTTCTATACACCACCACAACCACCCTTCTCCATGGTTCCTTCCATACTCTAGACCCTGCCCTTCGTAGCGTCCGCTGGGGCAGGCCTATTGTACTTTTCCTGGATGTTAACACTACAACCGTCCCTCCCCTATTCGTTCACCGAACTCGGGTGCTCCAGTGTTGTTCATGTCCTTTTCGTGCCATACTACAGCAAGCCACCACACTCCACCCCATCCGAGTCCTCTTTTCTGCCTGACTCAACTTGGTCCACAACTATGGGCTTTAAGCTCGACACCTTGGCGGGTCTAGCACCACTACCGCCCTTTATTTAGAAGGTCAATGTCACCACTTGTGTGACAAATGTGTTGGCTTTGGTCTATGACTTCTTTTTATGGCGTACACAATTCATGAGGTTCATTCTTATGTATCAGTTGTATGGTATGCTTGGTGGCTCCATATTGTAGTGACATCTTACATTCTTAGTCCTCATGGCAAACTACAACTGAATCCCGTCTACAACTATGGGCTTCAGGTTGATCAGTTAATTTGAGCCTGGCTGTTTGCTACTATTTCCAAAGACATTCTCAGTGAGGTACGTAATTTGACGCACTTTATTCTGGTTTGGCAATGTCTTGAGTCAAGGTTTAATATGGCTAATTTAGCTCGAGCACTTGACTTAAAAAATCACGTTGACCAATATTACTTTAGATCCTTATTAGTATATGGATTCATATTTACGTTCCATCAAAACCACTGCTGATGCTTTGGTGGCTATTCAATCACCTATTTTTGATCTGGAATTAATTCTATTTTCTACTGGTGGACTACTTGATGACTATGACTCCTTTGTCACTACCTTTCCTATGCTTCCTGGGTCTATAATATTTGATGATTTAAGGCCTAAGTTGCTTTTCTATAAGCTACGCCTCATATGCAAAAAGGATTGTAGTCAATCTATTCATCAAGCCTTTGTTACTACTACTGACGATGCTCAAGGTCACGGAGGTGGCTGTAGTTACTGCTTAATGGTAATTATAAAGGAAATCGAAACAATGGGCACCATGGTCAAAACAACAAAAACAACAAAGGTTCTTCATCATAGCCTGCTCAAACATAATCAGCATCCTTCAAGGGTGGGTCTACAGGTATCGCCATATGTAATGCAGTTAATTCATTGTTTGGTATTATTTTTTTCTCATACTTCGCTACTAATCACTTTTCTGTAGGAACCAACCAATCTAAGGGAATCTTAGGTTATTCTCCTAACGTTGTCTACCATATTTGTCATGCTCACAGGCATTCTGCTCAGCATTGCCCAAAAAAATATTCTCCTCGCCCTAAGTAAGTTCTTAAAGCATATGCTACATTCAATCCTATGTCTATTGATGAATAAGTCTGGTTCCCTGCTCTAGCTGCAGCTGCTATATGAAACTAGATGACAGTAATTTAATTTCAAAATCTGTTTATTCTGGCAATGCTTTGGTTAAAGTTGGTGATGGTACTCTTCTTCTAGTAACACGCATTGGCAATTCTAGTCTTCCCTCTAAAAAGCATCCACTCACCCTTAAGAGTGCTCTCCAAGTCCTTAAACCTCTACATAGTTTACTCTCAGTCAGACAGTTGTCTGTCGGGATAACAATTCTATTTTGTGTTTGACTTGTCTTCTATTCGTGTCAACGGCAACACCATGGGTGATGGTCTTTTGCACGCTTCTAGTTCAGGTCCTGTCTACACTGTCATTGTTCCTGCATTTCCAGTCACTGTGCCTACCAATGTAGCCTTGATAGAGTATGCTGATCTTCGGCACCATCGGTTGAGTCATTGTGGTGCTAGTGTTTTAGACACATTAACGAAGAACAGTTTGTTCAATTTAAATCAATTTCCTCCGATATATGTATACTTGCAACTTAGCTAAATCTCATAGACTTCCGTTTCCTACTGTTGAACATAGAACTAATTCTCCTTTGTAGTTGATTCATTCTTATGTTTAGCAGTCCCCTATACTTTCTCATCATGATTTCAGATATTATGTTTCTTTTATTTATGATTGTTCTGGCTTTAATTGGCTTTATCGAATGAAACACAAGTTTGAAGTCTATGAAATATTTACTCAGTTTCAGGTGTTGGTAGAAAACTTGTTTGACTGTAAAATTAAAATGTTTCAAAGCAATAGGGGATAAGAGTTTGATAACTCTCCTATGCTTGACTAGTTTCATAAACGTGACATTTATTTTTAAAAGTCGTGTCCTGAAACTCAATAATAAAATGGGGTTGCTAAAAGAAAGCATTCGTCATATTGTCGAAATGGTTCATACGTTTCTTATCGATGCTTCTATGCCTTCTTAATTTTGGGTTGATACTACACATGCTGCAATTCCACCATTAACGAGTTACCTACCCTTATTTTACAACAAAAGACACCATTAGAAGTTTTATTTCAAAGAGTGCCTGACTACTCTTTCCTAAACACTTTGGATGTGCATGTTTTCCGAACTTTATGACCTCTTTAGAAATAAACTTCAACCCTGGTATGTGCTCTATTTCTTCTTAGGATATGCAATGCACCTATGTAAGTCGGCATGTTCGTTTTCATGAAACAAGCTATCCCTTTCCCCATTGGATTCGTCAATCTCCATGTATGACTACTCTGTACACCTTCAATCCTAAGCACATTGTAGATCTTACTCACATCATGCCTTTTTGTGAGCTTCCTGATCTGCATGTCCCCTCATCACTTCCTTCTACTAATCCTTCCTCCTCTTCGCAGCCCACAAATCCTAGGCCTAGCCCAGGTGTCTCTTCTCCTAGTCTCGCGGTCTCTAGTCATTTGGGTACTCAATAGCCTTAGCCCAGTCCGTCTACTATGCTTGCTTGCTGGGCCACTCTCTCCCACCTCCGTGGACCCTAAGTCAGACCCGCATTTTCACTCCCTCTCATTTCTATCTTCTTCTTCTACTTGGTCAGACCCGCCTTCCTCTTCTGCTCGATCAGGCCCGCCTTCCCTGTCTGCTAGGTCCGGTCTATCAAACCCCTCCTGTGTCTGACCCCATATTCATCATGGAATCCACCCCGCTTCTCCACTCTAGTATTACTATTGGACCTCGATCCACCAATGTCCATCCAATGCAAATTCGGGCCAAATCTGACATTGTTAAACCTAAACAGATATTATCCATTGCTTCCTTGCTTATTGAAACTGAACCTACATCCTCCGCTACTGCTTCTAAACATTCTAAGTGGGTGGATGCTATGGCACAGGAATATAAAGCTTTAATTCCGAATGATACATAGGACTTGGTATCACCTAATTCTAACCAAAATATTATTGCGTGTAAATGGGTTTAAAAAAACATTCAATCCTATTATTAAACCTGTTACAATTCCATTTCTTTCTGTTGACCTATTTGACAGTTAGATGTCAAGAATGCGTTCTTTGATGGCAGTTTGACTGAGGAAGTTTACATGAAACAACCCCCTGGGTTTGTTCACTCCAATTTTTTAAGGCATGTTTGTAAACTCAAAAAGGCCATATATGGTTTGAAACAAGCTCCTTGAGCTGGTTTCACTGATTTTACAGCTTTCGTTTGTCTCATAGTTTTGTGTGTAGTCATGCTTATACATCCATGTTCGTTTCTCGCACTAGCTCTCACATTCTTATTCTTCTGCTTTATGTTGATGACATTGTTCTGACAGACAATTCTGAAGCTACACTTCATCACTATATTGCCCATCTTTCTTGGTAGTTTGCAATGAAAGCTAAGATTTTGGAGATTTTTATTAGTTTTTGGGTGTTTAGGTGGTTCGCTTGCCTACGGGCATTTTCTTAACTCAACTAAAGTATGTCGTTGACCTACTTCACAAGTTTCAGCTTCAAACCTATAAACCTGTTAAAGCTCCTTTTGCTACGTAGAGCACCTTTTTCTTCTCAGATGGTGAGTTACTTACAGATCCCTCATAGTATAGGAGTATGGTAGAAGCTTTACAGTATTTGACTATGATTCGACCTAACATTGCATATACGATCCAATGTCGTTTCCCAACTTATGCATGCTCCGTGAACTACTCACCTCCACGCTATTAAGTGTATTTTTTAATATTTGCATGATCGTTAGGAGCATGGTTTATGGTTTTATCCGTTGCGTTCTCCATCTCTAGTTGTTGCATACTCTAATGCTGATTGGGCAGGTTATAGAGATTCATGTCACTCCACTACTGGCTATGCTATCTTTCTTGTCCTGAACCTTATTACTTGGCACTCCAATAAGCAACCCACTATTTCCAAGTCTTCTACTAGGGGTGCGTACAGGGCTATTAGTTATACAGTTGCTGAGACCATTTGGATTTGGAAGCTACTATATGATCTTGGTGTGCCCATTTTGACGCCAATTCACCTTTATTGTTACAACCTTAGTGCTACATGTTTGTCTGCCAATCCTATGCAACATGATCGTAGCAAACACGTTACTGTGGATTACCACTTTGTTCGGGAATGGGTTACTGATGGAGATCTTGTAGTTCGATATATCTCTATTAGCTTGCAAGTTGCTAATATTTTAACTAAAGGGTTGTCTTCTCAACAATTTTTGTTACTTAGAACCAATTTGTTCGTTCGTCACTCCAATCAAATTGAGGGGGTGTAATGGAGGATATATAACGTATATATGTAATTTTACTTGTACATTTTCCACTATATATATATAATGCCAGGCTCCCAAGTTTCAGTGAGGAATTCTCTCCCTAAATCTCACACAGGTCCATGCAATAAGACTGCACGATTTTGGTTGAAATTCAAGAGGTGACATGGCAATGTCGTGCTAAATAACATGGTCGTGCTATGGATAGTTTAGACGACACGGTATGCAGTGCTAAACAACACAGTTGTGTTGTATTTGTTTTCAACCGACTCTCTTTTGTTTAAATACGATGCTTTGGAATTGTTTTACAATAAGGTTTTACACTATAAAGCTTTAGGTTTAGAGAGTTATTTTGAAGAGTTTAGTACTTAATAATAGAGTATAGGGATATAATTGTAATTTTAGATCTTGTACAGTTAATATAAATATATGTCAAAGCCTCCCAGGTAGGGTGAGCGGTTCATGCACTTATTCTCAAATGGTATCAGAGCAGGTTTGGTTCTAACCCTAAAGACAAATTTTTCTCTTTCTTCCTCCTCAAGTCTTCAACCCTAGCTAAACCCTACCCTACTCGTAGCTCCATGGACTCCTCCCCTACCTCGGCTGCCTCCACCCCTGCCCCAGTCTCATCTGCTTCCCCAGTCACGCCAGTGCATGGTGAGGATTCTCCCTCTTTTGCCTTCAATTTTCCGCCACCACCGCCGCCACCCCGTCGTCTACTCCGGTGGTTCTCGTCTCCCTCTGCCTGACCTGGCCCAAGGCACAACCTTCATTCCCCGATGACTCTGCTTCTTCGTTGTGGCTCTCCAAGAGTATGGGTGAGCTCTACTCGGGTCCCTTCGACCCGCCACACCCACCCTCCTTCTCCTCGGCCTACCCACATTACGATGGTGGCCTCGGTGTCTCATGGCCCTCATCTGACATCCTGCCCAGCCATAGTGGTGCTACGCTGCCTCCTCCTTTTTTTCTCCTCCTCATCTTAGTCACCTCACGGTGGTGTCTCGGATTGCTCTTGGTCACCCATCGGTACCTTGACCACCCATGGTGGTGATTTGCTGCCTAGCCATGGTAGTGGCCTTTCGCCACTCCCCCCTACCCTTTGGACTGTGAATATTACCACATATGTTACTACGATTCTCGCATCTATTGAGGATTATTTGTCATGGGAGACCCAGTTTACCTCCTTCGTTATTATGCATCAGTTGCACGGAATGCTGGATGGTTCAATCTCGCAACCTCCCCCTACGATTTTGGTGGCTCTCGGTTTTACTCAACCTAATCATGCGTACTCATATTGGCTTCACGTTGACCGGCTTATTCGAGCGTGGAGTTTTGTAACTATCTCTAAGGACATGTTATGTGAGGTACGCAACATATCTCATGCTTTACCAATCTGGCGCCATCTTGGTCATCGTTTTAACATTGCCAATTTGGCAAGGGCATTAGATCTCAAATGCATGCTCACTAATGTGTCTAAGAGTCCTGACCAGTCAATGGATGATTAATTGCGGCATATTAAAAATTTAGCTGATTCACTTGCTGCTATTCAGAGTCCTGTCTCTGATCTTGAGTTAATTTAGTATACTACATTTGGTTTGCCACCTGACTATCACCACTTTGTCACTACTTACTCTATGATGCCTAGTAGTCACACCTTTGATGATTTATGCTCTAAGTTGATCTTTTATAAGCAATGATTAAAGTTTCAGTCTAACTGCAAAACTACTGTTCATCAAGCACTAGTCAATTCTGTGAGTTCTGGTAGTAATAACCAAGGGAGCGGTTCTCACAATCAAAATTCCTAGCATAATAGCAATAAAGGGAAAAATAATGGTGGTCGCCATCATTGGAATAACAATGGTGGTGGTCGCAACAATAAGGGTGGTAACAGGAACAACTCCACAAACTCTCGGCAAAATAACTCATCCCCCAAGATTATGCTTACTGGTATCGTATATGGTGGTATAGATGTTTCATCGTCATCTACTTTTTGCACCCCTGTTTTGGATACTCACTGTTTTTCTGTAGGCACAAATAAGTCAAAAGGGATTCTAGGTTCTCACCTAAATGTCATCTGCCAAATCTGTCATGCCCCAGGTCACTCTGCTGATACGTGTCTTAGCCGCTACCAACCTCGCCAGCAACCAGTGCTTCTTGCTTATGCTACCTTCAATTCTGTTGATGCTGATGAACAAATTTGGTATCTTGACTCTGCAGCTGCCTCTCACATGACCCCAGACGATGTTAAATCTATTTACTCTGGATCGAGTCTTGTTAAGGTTGGGAATGGAACCTTACTGCCTATCAAACATGTTGGTCATAGTGTTATTACTACTCCTGTTAAGCCATTGCGCCTTAGCCGTGTCCTCCATGTTCCCCAGTTGCGTCATAACCTCCTATATGTTCGGCAACTGTGTCGTGACAACAACTATTGTGTGGTCTTTGACTTTGATTCTATTCTTTTTAAGGACAAAACCACGAGTGATGTTCTTCTGCAGGCCCCTAGCGTTGGTAATGTCTACTCGGTCAGTCTTCGTGCTGAAAGCCCTGTGGTTCCTACCTACCTGGTGTTCAGTTCCTCGGGAGATTACTGGCATCGCCGTCTAGGGCATTGTGGAGCTCATGTTCTTAACATTTTAAAGAAACAAAACCTTTCGAATGTTTCTAGTTCTTTTCATGATAATTGTACGACTTGTCGCTTAGCTAAGTCTCATCGACTTCCTTTTACTTTGGTTGAACATTTTTCTCATTTTCCTCTTGAGTTGATACATTCTGATGTTTGGCAGTCATGTGTTTTTTCTCATCAGGGATATAAGTACTATGTTTCATTTATTAATGACTTTTCTCATTTTACATGGATTTATCCTATGCAGCAAAAGTCGGAAGTCTACCATCTTTTTGTTACACTCAACTGTTTGGTTGAAAATCTTTTTAATCACAAAATCAAAATGTTCCAAAGTGACGGTGGAAAGGAAGTTGATCAAAAATCCATGCATCAACTTTTTCTTAGCAATGGCATCTATTTTCGTAAGTCTTGCCCTGGTACATAGCAACAAAATGGAGTGGTTAAACGAAAGCACAGACATCTTTTAGAAATGACTCATTCTTTTCTCATTGATGCCTTTCTTCCTGCCTCTTTTTGGTTAAATGCACTGTATGTTGCAGTCTTCACCATTAATAGGCTTGCCACTCCTCTTCTCCATGAAAAATCGCCCTATGAAACTTTTTAGCAAAAGTACCCGATTATAAGTTTCTTAAACCCTTTGGGTGTGCTTGTTTTCCTCATCTGATTGCTACTTCTGCAAATAAACTGTCTCCTCAGTCAGTTGCTTGTGTGTTCTTAGGCTACGCCTCTCACTACAAGGGATATAGATGTTTTGATCCTATTACCAAACGTATTTACATCATTCGGCATGTGGTTTTTCATGAAAATGAATTTCCTTTTCTATCTCTCACTTCTCGAGCTCTTGCTTCTAGCAATTCGCCCTTGTTTGTCCTGCATGAGGTCTTGATTCTTACACCCACAGCCGATGTTGTTGCATCCTCATTGCCTAGCCTATCTCCTGTTGTGGCCCAAGCCTCTCCCGCTGCTCCCTTGCTCTTGCCCACACCTGTGTCTTCCCCAACCAGTGTCACACCTAAGTCTCCTCCTGCTAGCCCCACACTACAGCCTTCTCCTGCCTTGGATTCACCTGTTTCCCTGCCACACGCTTCCCCGATCTCCTCCCCTCCTATCCCCCCTAACCCTGTTTCCCCACAGGTTAGCTCCTCTTCTTCTAGGCCTCTCTCTAGTGGTCTGGCCTCGAGCTCTGCTGTTATACCCGATACCACTTTCCCTGTTTCCTCCTCTAATACCTATAGGATGCATACTCAGTCGAAGTCGGGTATTTTTAAACCAAAGCGTCTTCTTTCCTTATCTGTTGCCTTGGCTGAGTCTGAGCCTACTTCATTTACCTAAGCCTCCAAATTTCCCCATTGGCACGATGCAATGGCTGAGGAGTATATTGCATTAATGGCTAACCGTACATAGGATTTGGTTTCATCCCATCCTAAACAAAATCTTATTAGGAGTAAATGGGTTTATCGGGTTAAATACCGTTCTGATGGTACTGTGGAAAGGCACAAAGCACGTCCGGTAGTCCAAGGGTTTCACCAACAAGCTGGACTTGACTACCATGAGGCATTCTGTCCTATTGCCACACCTGCTACTATTCGCCTCATTCTTTTCTTAGCTGTTTCATCTCAATGGACTATCTGTCAGTTAGATGTTAAAAATGCATTCCCGCATAGGCATCTGACTAAGGAAGTCTATATGAAACAGCCTCATGGCTTTATCCACCCCAATTATCCCCACTATGTTTGCAAGCTTAAGAAAGCTCTATACGGTTTGAAACAAGCTCCATAGGCTTGGTTCTACCGCTTTAGTAGTTTTCTCCTGTCTCATGGGTTTGTGTGCAGCACTGTTGAACCCTCCATGTTTATTCTTCGCACTGGTTCCCATATTCTGGTTCTCCTTCTTTATGTGGATGACATAAGTTTGACTGGAAGTTCTACTACCCTTCTTCATTCCTTTCTCTCCATTTTGTTTAACCAGTTTGCCATGAAGGATATTGGGGATCTTCATTATTTCCTTGGTATTCAGGTTACTCGTACATCCTCCACAAATTTCATCTCCACACTACCAAACCTGTTATCACTCCCTCTGTTGCCCGCACTACCTTATCCCTGACTGACGGTGAACTGCTTGCAGATGCCATTGAGTACCGCAACATGGTAGGTGCATTACAGTATTTGACTATGACACGTCCTGATATTGCTTATGCGGTCCATGTAGTTTCCCAGTTTATGCATGCTCCCTGCACTACTAACCTCCACGCTGTAAAACGCATTTTCAGGTACTTGTAGGGTACACAAACACATGGCTTGTTCCTGCTGCTGTCTACCTCTTCTTCCATTGTCATTGCCTATTCTGATGCTGATTGGGATGGTTGCAAGGATTCCTGTTGTTCTACCATAGGCCTTGCTGCTTATCTTGGCCCCAACCTGATTGCCTGACGTTCCAAGAAGTAACCTACCGTTTCTAAGTCCTCTACCGAAGCTAAGTATCCTGCTCTCGGTTATATAGTTGCTGAGATGGTCTAGATTCAAAAGCTTCTCTATGATTTTATCATTGTTCTCCCTGTTCCTGTTCGCTTATATTGTGATAACATTAGTGCCACGTATATGTCTGCTAATCCCATTCACCATGATCGCAGCAAGCATATAGCAGTGGACTATCACTTTGTTCATGAGCGGGTTGCTGCTGGTGATCTTGTAGTGCGTTATATTCCTACTAGCTTGCAGATTGCTGACATTTTCACCAAAGGATTATTCTCTAAACAGTTTCTTTTCTTAAAGTCCAATCTGTCCGTGCATTCCCCCGACCAGATTGACGGGCCATAATAGAGTATAGGGATATAATTGTAATTTTACATCTTGTATAGTTAATATAAATATACGTCAAAGGCTCCCAGGTTCGGTGAGCGGTTCATTCACTTATTCTCACACTTAAAGTTGATTGAAGATTGTTTATCGGTTTGTTTTAAGAATCGCACGCCTGTAGATTTGTACTTTTTGTGTTTGTTGTTCTCAATCTCTGTATCTCTATGTTGATTATTGTGTTGTGATTTCCACCATGTTTAGTAGTGAAATCTTCCGACTTTGGTTGGAATAGACCCTGATTATGCTTAGTTGGATTATAGCCCCAATTCTTGTTCTATCTTTGCGTTGTTGAACCGAACTCCCCTCACTATATGTTCTATGAATTGTTCGAAAGACCGTTCATCTATTTTTATTTAGGTTTAGGGAAGTTTTAAAAGACAAAACCTTTACCTGGCATGACTTAGTGGACAAATAGTATTTTGATATAAAAAAATACTTTGGGTTCTAAATGGATTTGAGACTGTGTATCTTGTAATCTTTTGCCTTTTAGCCTCGTGAAAGACGGCAATAGTTTTGGGATTAGTCTTTGACCCTTGAAAGAGAGAGGGGAAAAGCTAAATTGACAATCCACCAATTCAAGTCGCATGCTTCACCAAGTTCGATGGGGTTAGTAATTGATTTGTGCGAGGACCTGATGACTCCGCATGACTTATCCCCGGTCATAGTCCCCTAAGAATGGTCAAACTTGTTTTTGGGGTATTGATTATTGTTTTTCAAAACTGGTTGTTAATATGCTTTTTATAAAAAAATCAAATTCTGGCAGATTAGAAAATTGCTTGATAATTGTAATTCAGGAATCTAACCGCATTTTTGGGCCAGAATCAGGTCCAATTGTCGAATCAGATCCTAGCAATACTTACCACCTAAACTAGGACTTGAGTAGCCAGCCTGATCTAGGAATGTGGTAGGGTTCCTAGGCCAAGATTCTAGTCCAGCAAAACTATCTTGGATCCAAAATCTATCTGCCGAAAAATAAAAATGAGAGTAAATGCAAGTAAAAAAAGATGAAAACAATAATTAATTAATACAGCGGCCATGGATTTTTAAGAAAAACTTACGAACTAAATTTACTTTTTGAAGGGAATTATAAATCGATAGGGGTAACTGAAGGGACGCCAAAAGAAACAACTGATTTGACTTCAAAAACGTTTTCAAAAGGCCCCCGAGTAATCCCTACTACAGGAACTATCTTGACTTCTTAGTGTCGTAGTAAGGATCCAAATTTGAGGGTGATGGTATGGTGTTATGATTGGATGCATCACATCACTTCCCATCATCACTGACGGCCTTTACTATTCAATATGAAAAATCAAATCTTAATTACGTTACCACACAGTCATGCAGCAAATTAGTATGAATCATACTAGATGATGTAAAAAGATATAATATTTGATCTGACAAAAGCCCAAAAAACATAAACAACTACGGGGAGCAGGAAACTACCTGAAGATTACGTCTTTGGCAATTTGAGATCAAAAATCACAAAAAAAGAATAAAGTAAGATGACAGAAGGAGGATGTAAATTATGCCCTCAAGATAACCCACTTGATTTACCAAGAAACCTAGCAAAGTGACACTTTTTAACCATCAATCAGATCTCTACTTCTTGAAGCTCTAAATATGCTACTCGAGATTTTACCCCTCTAATTTTTGGAATCATTCTACTGGAAATCTCTCGCCATTTTCTAACTCAAATGCAATGCTAGTTTATGGTGTCTAGCTTATGCAAATTTTCCAATCCATAACTCATTCTTCTAACCCCCGGGGTAGAACCCTTTTTATAGTGGTTGAGAGGATAATTCGAATCAGTTTAGAGAAAAGATACCTACTCCTAGTCTTACTAAGCTTAATCTAAATTGGTGTGCTAACTCAACTAGGAGTCTAACTAATTAAAGACAATAAACTGTTTAGTTTCAAACTCAAACTACTTCATTCCCATAGCACGGGAAAGAGAGGAGCCCGATCGGGTTCCCATGCTTAACCAGGCCCATTGGGCCAACTTGCACACACTTTCTTCTGCTTTTTTATTTACTAATTCATACTCTATTTTTATTAATCATTTTTATGGACCCCCAAGTACACTAGTTAGGGCATCGGGCAATTAAATAAAGATGCCATTTTTAGGCGTCAATAATTTGTCGACATAATTGTGCTATTAATTCCAACTTAAGTGTTTTAGTACTCTGATTCCATATTCATATTCTTAGTTGTTATCATGTTCTTAGTTGTTGATTGAATCTCTAAATTCAATGTGCCTAGGTTAAGTAGCTTAATTAGTTTTGGTAGTTGAAAGCAAGTTTCTATAGATACGACTCGTACTTGTCGGTTGCTAGTTATACCTATGACATGCAATTATGGCAGTTAACTGAACAAACGCACACATACACACACACACACACACACAAAGTTCAGCAATAGAAATTGCATAATTTTGGCAGCTGACAGGACTCTTGATTGATTTTTTAGTTCTCGAATTTTGAGAATAGGATTACAACACGACCTTTTATGAAACAACATCATGGTATTGCCCCTCTATGTCATCACGGGAGTCTACGCTCTCATGTTTATCGCATAATAATTGTTAGTTAATATGGTGTCAACCAAAATCTATATTAAATATTGGTAAAAGTTTAGAATTTTAAAATGACTACAATTACTACATTTAATATATGAAACCAAAAATACCCCTCAATCAACAACTTTATTTATTGCTCAGAAGATTTTTTTTTAACGAGAAAATCTCATATCCATTGTTGTCAAATCCATCAATGAATTCAACTTGGCAACAACTAGCATCATCTCTGGCAATAGAAATCCAAGCTTTGAAAACAAACACTCAATTCCGACCACCATTATTTTCTGAAACCCACCTGACATTGCGAAACCTGACTATGCGTCATTTGCAAAGCCAGTGACACCAAAGACACCTTACTGGGACTCGCTTTGCTAGGAGATGGTTAAATGATAACCCCTAACATTAAAACATTCAAAATTAAAAACGGAAGTCCTAAAAATAATATCAAGAGTTCATAATCTTGATCAATAATTCGGCCCAACCCCAAAGATTTGAAGTCCCATTTGTGGATTGTGCAAAAGGAGGGACAAGAGAAAACCTATATCTTTATAACTAGTAGATCAATGAGCTTTCTATGTGGGTTCTTATTGAAAGTGCCTTCAGAGAAACAAAAACGTGAGGCGAGGATGATGAGGGAAATGGATCTTATTGTTTTCCTTGTGACCCTACGTATGGTGGCAATGGTGATGGTAATGATAGGAGGGGAAGAGTGGCCTAGTATTGAAGTAATTTTTTGATTAAAAAATGAGAAGGAGGCAAGATGCACCTAGTCATGACATCATGAGAAAGATGAAAGTTGAATGGATGAAAATGGTGTTGTAGTGATATGGGTAAGGAGAGAGAATTTCTGGGTAAAGGTAAATTTAACCTTATGAGTATTTTTGACGTAAAAAATGTGCAAGTGTGAAAGGATTTCAATAACAACAATTGCTGCCAAATTAATTATGTTAATCCTTATACTTTAAAAAGGAATAAGGTGTTTTAGTATTCCTATGAATAATAATGACGATTATGTAATTTTTTTCAAGTTTTGCCGAGCTTATACTCAAAGCTTGGCTTTTCTTGTATGTGTGTGTATGTGTTTTTGTTTTGGTCTATTTACCTTTTTGCCCATGTGGAATTCTTTACTTGTTTTCCCTTACAATTTTGTCACATATGTTTTCTTTCCATTCCACAAAAATTGCAACTTTGTGTTTTTGATTCAGTAAATCATATTCATATGATTTTTTAAATATTCTTTTCTTATTCAACGAGTCATATTTTGACCCCAAAAGAATCTCATCATCAAATATTTTTTGTGTTCACAACTCTCAGGGCCTAAATGCATTTGCTACTAACATAATTTTAAGTTCTCATAGTGAAATGAGGGTTTTGCTTTTACTATTTGTTCTTCCATTTGGGGTATTCTGTGCGAAGTTTTCCCCTTTTTTTGGGTAGGGGTCTAAACTCTATTTATCAATGTTACCAAACCATTGTGTTTTCATTTTCAATGTTTTAATTTCCAAAAGTTGTTTATCCTTGGCGTATACTTTCTATTATCTACATCATAAATTGCACGGATTAGAATTTTCATTGTAAGATCTCTTTCAATCCATTATATAATATTACTAATCAAACTATTAGTGTCATTACTATCTAATAAGTCAAACTTGTCTCCTAATACTTAACAATGATAGTCATCCCTTTTATTGTATGATCAACATTTTATTTTTGCTATTGTGAAAAGGCCGCAGAGCTGGAAAAGCTTACTCAATACCTGAAACTCAAATCGAACAAGTTGAATCTATACGTGACTCAACACCTAAAATAGGCTCACTCTGAAAGTGGACATGAAACTTGAATTGACCCGAAATGAATCATATATGACCCAAAAAATTTTAACAAATTTGTTTCTTTGTTTATGAAAAACTTATTAAACCAAAAATTATTGACCTGAGATGACTCGAACCAAAATCACCCCCAAATCTAATCGACTCGAAATGTTGTTCAACCCAAAATATGACTTGACTTCAACTTAATACAACCCGACCCAAACTGAATGACCCGTTTTCAAATGACCCATTTGGCAAGTCTATAAGAGGTAGTTCAGTAATTCATATGTATTAAACACGAAAATTAAGCTTTTGTTAATCTTTATCTGTCTATATTTCTTATCAATATTGTGCCTCTTTCAATGATCACATTTTCAAATTTTAAAAAAAACTTAAGATAAGAAAATGAATAGGGAAGACAAAGGACACAAATACATCGCGTAGAGTTTCCAAGACTAGTAAACATACTAAAATATTGAGAGGAGTGTTCAATGTGATCGTAAAGCGAGGTTTTACCAATTTGATCACCACTCATTGGAGGATGCTTTATCTTGCTCTGTGATTTAGTATGAGGTGATTCGTGTGTTACAGATAGGTAGCATGATTTCTTGGTTTGCGGCGTATGTGTTTTACTGAAAACGTTTTGTCACACCTATTCAACTACCTTTGGTGTGGGGCTTGTTTGATTGGTTTATTATTATTCCATTCCCTAAGGAGGGCATGATTAGAGGTTCATCTCCTTCCGTTGATTTATCATGAGCTTAGCAGGAGGTAAGGAAGGTAGAGTTTCAAGCCTCTATTTTCACTATTTTCTTCCCATTAATCCTCGCCATTTTTTAGCTTTTATTGATTTATCTAAGGTTGAGGATATTTCACACATTTTTCCTCCTGTTCACTTAACTTGGTTCAACTTCTCGATTTGTTGATGGTTTAGTGTTGATTTAAGACATTGAGGATGATCTTAGCGAGATTGTGCTTAGCAAACCAAGTTAGAGATGCCAAGGAACAAGAGGGTAAGGGTTAACATGGCGTACCATGCTAACTGGCACAGTCATGCTAATAGAAAGTAGAGTTAAAGCTGTGATACGGGTAGTTGTGCTGAATAGTAGGGTTGTACAACAACACTGCATGATTTTGGTTAAAATCCAAGAGGTGACATGGTAATGTTATGCTAAACAGCATGGTCGTGCTGGCCAGGTCAGATTTTGGAAAGTAAGATGACACGACATGTCCCGTGAAACAACACAATTGTGCTATATGTGTTTTCAACCAACTCTCTTTTTCTTTAAATACAATGCTTTGGAATTGTTTTAGAACAAGCTTTCACATTACAAAACTTTAGGCTTAAAGAGTTATTCTCAAGCATTTAGTACTTAGTGTCGATTGAAGATTGTTTCTTAGTTTGTTTCAAGATTCGTGTGCCTTCAGATTTGTAGTTCATGAGTTTATTTTTCTCAATCCCTCTCTCTATGTTGATTATTGTGTTGTGATTCCATCATATTTAGCAGCTAAATCTTCTAACTGGGTTGGAATAGACATCAATCATGCTCAGTTCGACCACAGACTCCATGTTTACTTGTTCCATCTCTATGTTATTGAATTATCTTCGATCACATGCTCTATGAATTGTTCAAAAAACTGTTCATCTATTTTTATTTAGGTTTAGGGAAGTTTTGAAAGACGAAATCTTTACCTAGCATGACTTAGTAGACAAATAGGATTTCGATATGAAAAAGACTGAGGTTCCAACTGGGATTTGAGATTTTGGGCTTGTTCTTTTCGTGGGTCAATCCACTTTTACCCACTTCAACCTACTTCAACCCATTTCAACCTACTTCAACCCACTTGAAAAAAAAATACCAACTTCAACCCAATTCAACCTATCTCAACCTACTTCAACCCACTTTAACCAACTTCAACCCACTTCAACCCACCCCTTCATAATTTTAATAATTTGTAAAGTATCATGTGAGATTTAGGGTCTGTTGTTTTCGTAGGTAAATTAGGTAGGTAAAAGGGTGAAGTAGGTTGAAGTTGGTTGAGGTGAGTTAAGGTAGGTTGAAGTTGGTATTTTTTTTTTAGAAGTGAGTTGAAATAGGTTGAAGTAGGCTGAACTGAGTTAATGTTGGTTGAATTTGGTATATTTTATATGTGGTAGGTTGAAATGGATGAAAATAATGAGAACGTCATTAATGTGTGAGAATTTATGAAGTTATCCAAATTTTGTGAAATTTTTGTTTGTTGTTTTTTATTTTCCATTTTTTTGATTTTTAATTTTTAATTTTTCATTTTTAGTTTTTATTTTTCATTTTTTATTTTTTATTTTTTTTGTTTTTAATTTTTAATTTTTTAATTTTTTAATTTTTAATTTTTTATATTTTTTATATTTTATTTTTCATTTTTTTATTTTTTTATTTTTATTTTTATTTTTTATTTTTTATTTTTTATTTTCTATTTTTT
>JACYFF010031952.1:88877351-88910321 GCA_017589665.1 Selenicereus undatus | reverse complement strand
ATGAAAATTAAAAAATTAAAAATTAAAAATTAAAAATTAAATATCAAAAGAATGAAAAATGAAAAATAAAAAGCAAAAATTTAACAAAAGTTGGATAACTTCATAAATTATCACACATTAATTATATTCTTGTTATTTTAACCCATTTCAACCCACCACATAAAAAATATACCCACTTCAACCTACTTCAACCAACATCAACCCACTTCAACCTATTTCAACCCACCTAAAAAAAAAAAATACCAACTTCAACTCATCTCAACCCACCTGAACCAACTTCAACCTACTTCACCCTTTTGACCCACCCAATTTACCTACAAAAAGAACAGGCCCTTTGCATCTTGCATCTTGCAGTCCTTTGACCATTACTCCCGTGAAAGGCGACTACGGTTTTACCATTAGTTTTTGACCCTTGATAGAGGGAGGGGATAGGCTAAATTGACAACCTACCTATTCATGTTGCACGCTTGGGCAAGTTCGACGGGGCCGCGGTTCCCAACGATTGGTCAGACTTGTTTGCTAGGTATTGAGGTTTTTTTTTTTCAAACTGGTTGTTAATATGCTTTTTTCAAAAAAAAATAGAACTTAGCAGATCAAGAAATTGGGCCATAATTATGATCCAGGATCCTGGCCAAAATTAGGTCCAATTGTTAGATTCAGATCCTAGCAGTATTTACTACCTAAACCAAGATTTGGGCAACCAGCTCGATCTAGTTGTTGGGCTAGTGCTAGCCCAGATCCTAGTCTAGACAGTAAAACTGTCTCAGATCCAAAATCTTTCTACCAAAAAATAAAAAAGAAAATAAATGCAAGTAACAAAGATGAAAGCAATTAACTAATAAAGTAGCCACTGAGTTTTAGGAAAAACTTACAAACTAAAATTACTTTTTGAAGCAATGATAAACTGATAGGGCAACTGAAAGGACACCAAAAGTGACAAGTGATATTGCTTCAAAAAAGTTTTCGAAAGGCCCCCGAGTAATCTATAGTGTAGAGATCATCTTGACTCCCAAGTTTCGCACGGACGATCCAGATTCAGGGGCATTGGTACAATGATACGATGAGATATATGACATCACTGCTTGTCATCACTAACAGCCTGTACTATTCTATATG
The DNA here is from genome assembly GCA_017589665.1 of Selenicereus undatus. Classification (NCBI taxonomy): domain Eukaryota; kingdom Viridiplantae; phylum Streptophyta; class Magnoliopsida; order Caryophyllales; family Cactaceae; genus Selenicereus; species Selenicereus undatus. Next base: position 88,909,205 of record JACYFF010031952.1, on the reverse strand, counting down.
AGAAATCAAATCTTAATTACACTATCCGACACTCATACAATAGATTAGTATGAATCATATTTGATAATGCAAAAAGATACAATTTTTAGTTCGACAAAAACGAAAAAACGTAACAATTAAAGTGGATAGGGACTACCTAAAGATTTTATCTTTGGTAATTTGAGATCAAAAATCACAAAAAGAGAATGAAGTAAGCGGCTAGAGGGAGGATGCAAATTACGCCCTTAAGATAACCCACCTGATTCACCTAGAAACCTAGCAAAGTGACACCTTTTAACGATCAATCACATCTCTCCTTCTTAAAGCTCTCAATATGATACTCAGAATTTTGCCTCTTTAAGTTCTGGAATTATTCTACTAGAAATTTGCTGCTATTTTCTAACTCTCCCACAATGCTAGTTTCTGGTGTCCAGTTGGTACAATTTTTTGATGCTTAATGCATGCCTCTAACCCCTGGGGCTGGCCCCTTTTTATAGTGGTTGAGGGGACAGTTCGAATCAATTTAGAGAAAAGAGACCTACTTCTAGTCTTACTAAGCTTAGTATAAAATGGTGTGCTAATTCAACCCGGATTTTGACTAATTGAACATGATATACTAGTTGGTTTTAGACTCAAACTAATTTATTCTCGAAGCAAGGGAGAGAGAGGAACCCGGCCGGGGTGAACCAACTAGTTCTCGTGCTTAAGCAGGCCCATTGGGCCAGCTTGCACACGCTTTCTACGACTTTTTTATTTCCCAATTCACACTCTATTTTTATTAATCATTTTGCTGAGTCCCCCAGTACACAAGTTAGGGTGTTTTCTTCATCGAGCAATTAAAACAAAGACGTCATTTTTAGGCATCTACAATTTGCCGTCATAATTGTGCTATTAATTCCAACCTGAGTGTTTTAGTATTCTGATTCCAAATTTGTATTCTTAGTGGTTATCATACTCTTAGTTGTCGATTGAATCTCTAAATCCGATATGCCTAGGTTGAACAACTTAATTAGTTTTAGCAATTGAAAGCAAGCTCCCTGTAGATACGATTCATAGTTATTGGTTGCTAGTTATAGCCATGTTACGCAATTGTGGTAGCTAACCCGAACCTAAAATCTCCCCTAAATCTAATCGACCTAAAATGTTGTTCAATGCAAAATATGACTCGACTTAAACTTAATCCAACCCATTCTCAAACGAAATGACCCGTTCGATAAGTCTAGAAGAGGTAGTTCAACGATTCATTTGTATACACAAAAATTATGTTTTCGTTAATCTTTATCTTTCTATATTTCTTATCAGTATTGTGTCTCTCTCAATGATCTTATTCCTTGAAAAAAATTAAGATAAGAAAATGAATAGGGAAAACAAAGTGAGCAAATACATCGTCTAAAGTTTCCAAGACTATTAAACGTGCTAAAACACTTCCTTCATGATAGTAAGGGCCTAAATGTACAAATCATATATCTTTATCATTTTTTACCAAGAAAACAATTCCAGTTTGAATAAGCAGTCCACAAACATCCCATGTCAGATTTTCTATTTGTTCATGAATGAACGCTATGGATGACAACGGGTTGGATTTGAATTGCATGTCTAGACATTCAAATTTAAATTAATTAATAAACTGTCCAAATCCCACTCCATCGAGGTTAGAGGCTAAATCTAATTCGGATTGGATTAAATCTAGATATAATTCGATTGTACATTGTCTTTCCACATTTGCATTTTTGTTCACTTATAAATGCAACATTAAACACATTTTTAATGCCAAACACCTTTTCATATTAGACATTTCAATATGTTAAAGTAAACAGGTGTTGGAAAAAGAGAAAGTGAAGTCACTCAAAAGGGAGACAGATAGATAGTAGCAGTGCAGCTGGAAGGAAAGGGAAGAAACTACAACTTTAGTTGACAAAGAGGAGGCGAGAGGGAGATTTAGAGGGGAGAGGAAACTAGTTAGCAAAGAAGAGGGTATTGCATACACGATATATACCTTATACAATTGTTTTTAGAATTGGGATATTAAAATTTTTCTAAATTCAAAAAAAGGTAAAAACTTTTAAAAAATGTTATCAGATAGGATGATAATTGGATAAGATGGATTCTTCTTCAAATTCGATTGGATCGGAATCATATTCGAATTATTTTTTACAGGATTCAAATCGGATTATTTTTCTGAATTCCAATTGGACAATTTTGTACAAGATATGATCGAATTTGCATCGAATTCGGATTACAATGCCATCCTTAATAAACCATAACTTGTGTTGTGCCTGCTTTCACGCCTTTTTTTGAATAGGATGCTATTTAATTCTTATGATTAACAAGTTTAATTTGTCACCCCAAATACAACTTTTATCATTTGTCCATTGAAAATCCCAATCATCGATAAAGATTGAAATTCTTCCCAAACTATGAGCACTTTTTTCATATGGAAAATTATATGACAGTTCATCTTCAACTATGGTGCAAAAATTTATTTTTTTTATAACAAACTAGTGTTGCTTTTGGAGTGAAAGTTTAGTGGGTGAAAAAGCAAATGGGAGTTGAATTACCTTGTTGCCCTTAAGTGAGAATTGGAGTTTGGAGTCAGTTCAGTTGGGCATTTATTCATGTGGGCATTGCTCTCTATCTCTCTATGTGTATGAACTCACCGTGTAAGGTCGTTTGTTTGTTTCTCTCTCTATCTTCTATCTCAGCTACTCCTTCTCCTCATCTTACGACCTCTGCACCTGGTTAGTCAGAATTAAGTGCTTTCATTATCGACCTGGTAGTGCATAAGAAGAATTGGGTGAGGTATGCCCCTTAGTTGTTCCAGCAATGGAGGACAAGGCGGAGGCAGCCGAGGAGTTGTATGTGTCAGTTGCAGTTAACAATGACCAGTGAAGCTGACGACAGTAGGAAGGGGAGTATCTAAGACAGGTATATGACAACAACATCCTGGGTAAACAACACGTATGTGGTAGTTGGTCGTAAATCGAGTTAATGGTTAGAGAAATGAGGCAATGGTCTTTCATGTTGGTGTTGTGAATGTTTATTGTTAGGGTATCCACGTATACCATCATGTTCTTGATTGTTTACCATGTTGTTAGGGTATTTACATATACCATCGTGTTCTTGATTGTTTACCAGAGTAATGACACTGTGGTTGTTGTGTAATAAAAATTATATGGAAATGTGGCGAGCGTAGCATATCATAATAGTAAGAGGGAAGGCATTCATAAAGATAGTTGCAGTAACATGGCAAAGTATGTAGAGTTATGTATGACAATGGCATTGCTACTAGAAAACAAATGGGGTAGGCAATTGCATCATGACAATATAAGTTGTTGGTAAATAAGTTGGTGTTGTTAGGATTGGTATATCATATTGGTAGGAGGCCAAAGAAGGAGAACTTGCAAACCTAATGTATGTTTAGCGTGTACCATAGTAGACATTGCTTATAAATCAGGTAAACCAAGGACATCGGAGGACGATGGAGATGGAAAAGTAAATGAACACAATTATTTGACTTGATTTATGTTTAGTGCGTACCATGGTTAGAGGACAGTGTAGTAAATGAACACAGCTATTTGAGCTGATAAGATGATTGTATAGTTTGACATACAAAGATATTACAAACGTTGATGCGACATAGTAATCTGGAAAGCATTGAAGGAAGTGGCTGTTAGAACATAGACTTAAAGTGGATGTAGAGGGTGTTGGTGTAGGCGACGTTGAGGTGGGAAAGAACTTATTATATATGTGTTATGGCGGGCGTTGGAGGATGATGGAGATGGAAAAGTAACATATGATAAAGGGTCAAAGAAATGTATGCTCGTGAACGAGAGAACAGGGGCAGAGCAATTGGGGGAAATGGTGAAGGACAATGTTGGTGGTGATTTGGTGGACCCCAAATTGTGGTATATTTTAAAGTATGATAGACAGTTGTTAATGCCGATAGAGGGGGATATAGATATGATGATGATGTTCAAGGTAAATGATGAACATGGCTATCTGTATGGCGGTGATTAGTTGTTTGATGTTATAAAAATGATTGACCTTTGTGGTGTTATGCTTCAAATTACATGTTAATGATGAGTGAATGGGTTGGAAGTGGAAATGAGCAACCTATGTTAAGGCTAAGACTAGGAGGGGGAATCATCGTATTGTCATATGATGATGAGATATCTGTGGCGTCAGATGATGGGTGTGATGAGGAGGTTAATGGAAGTTAAAATGTTTGGCTACAGTCTGGTGTTCAAGCACAAAGTTACTTCCATAACTGGAGCATCTTCAACAACAACAACATCTCCCAGTGTGGGTCTCGCTTTCGTAGGGTCTGGGGAGATCCAGATGTAGGCAACCTTACCTCTACGAACAATCCTGCCCAAAGAGAGGTTGATTCCAAGAGACCCACAAAAACCAGATTTTGTGAAAACATTTTATAGAAGAAGGATTTTGTGAAAACATTTTATGGAGAAAAACTAAAGATAAGTCACAGGGAATGAATTAAAAAATATGAAAAAATCAGGTGGCAGTAACTATGTAACCATAAGTGCAACAAGGCAAAGGGAGATATTGTACCTTAACAAACAAAGTTAGGCAAACAATGTCTCTTTCCAGACGCATGAACTACCTGCATGCAAACGTAACATACGAAAAAAAACCACAACCAAACTCACTCTACTGCAACCGAGTGACCAACTACGAAGCTAACTCTCTGCGATCTACGATATTAATCCTATCCCGTCATAGTCTCCTATCCTGAACCATGTCCTCTGTTAACCCTACAAATTTCAAGCCCTCTCTAATCACCTTGTCCAAACTCTTCTTTGGTCGTCCCTTCCCTCTTTTACCTCTTGGGATGTTAATTCTCTCTCATCTCCTCACTGGAGCGTCCGTACTCCTTCTTTTCACATGGCCAAACTATCTGAGTCTTATTTCTCTCAGCTTATGTTCGACGGGGGCCACTTTAACTAAGTCTCTTATCACTCCATTACTAATTCTATCCATTCTCATATAACCACACATCCATCTAATCATCCTCATCTCAGCTACTATTAACCTTTGAACCTGAGTCTTCTTTATAGGCCAACACTCCGATCCATATAACACAGTAGGTCTAACTACCATACGATAAATTTTGCCTTTTAGTCCTACAGGCATTCTCTTATCGCACAGCAAACCTGAAGCATACTTCCATTTTTGTCAGCCCACTTTTATGCGATGGCTAATATCTTCGTCAATGTCCCTTTCATGATTAATGATCGAGCCTAGATATTTAAACTTCTTGACCTTTGGTATCTGCATCCCCTCAATGGTGACTTCTCTCCTCGCATCTTTCCTTCCATTGAAACAGCAATAATGGCATTCAATTTTCGACCTACTAACTCTAAAGCCTTTAGACTCTAGTGTATGTCTCCATCGCTCCAATTTTCCATTAACTCCCTCCCTAGTCTCATCAACAAGAACAATGTCATCTGCGAATAACATACACCAGGGTAACTAATCTTGAATCCCTTTTGTAAGTTCATCCATGACTAGAGTGAAAAGAAAAGGGCTTAAAGTAGAACCCTAATGCAGGCCCATACCAACGTATAAGTCGTTGGTAACCCCTCCTAGCGTCCTACCTCCCTCATACATATCCTTAATAAGTCAAATATACACCGGAGACACTCCTTTCTTTTCTAAGCATCTCCATAACACCTCATGTAGGATTCTATGATATGCCTTTTCCAGGTCAATGAACACCATATGAAGATCTATCTTTCTATTTCCGTACAATCTCATGAGCCTTCTAAGGAGGTAAATCGCCTCTGTGGTCGACCTGCCAAGCATAAAACCAAATTGGTTCTCTGTTATCGAGATATCCTTCCGCAACCTTTTCTTAATCACCCTCTCCCACAACTTCATGGCATGACTCAACAACTTTATACCCCTATAATTATTATAATCCGGAATATCACCTTTATTCTTATACAGTGGGATGATTGTACTAAACCTCCATTCTCTTGGCATCTTAGTAGTCCTAAAAATAACATTGAAAAGCTCTGCTAGCCGCTTCAATCCCCCTTCACCCAAACACTTCCACACTTCCATCAGAATCTGGTCTGGCCCATCTACCTTCCCATTTGTCATCTTCCTTAGGGACTCTTTAATCTCGTCCTTGTTGATATGTTCACAAAAACGAGGATCAAGTTGACTCTCACTACACTCTCCACTCCTACTTCGAAAATCTTCCATTATTTCAGCCTTTAGGAGTTTAGAAAAGTACATCTGCCATCTCTACTTGATTTCTGCATCCTCACATAGCACCCTACCATTTTCATCTTTGATGCACCTCACGACACCCAAATCCCTTGTTCTACTTTCCCTAACCCTCACTAGTTTAAAGACTTCCTTCTCACTTTCCTTGGTCTCCAGTTTTTGATATAACCTATCATAAGCCATGCTCTTTGCTACGGCAACAGCTTTCATGGCTACCTTTTTGGCTGCCTTATATCTAACTCTACTAATCTCTTTCTCTTCATCTGTTCCACTGTTGTGAATGCAACGCATGCTTCTTTTTTCTCCTTGACTTTCTCTTTTACCTCTTCGTTCCACCACCAAGCTCCCTTCATTTTGTTGCCACCTCTTCTAGATGTACCAAGGATTTCCTTAGCCGACCTTTGAATACATTTTGTTATTGCCTCCCACATTGTATCTGCATCCTCTGCCTTCTTCCAAACTCCTTCTTCAGAAATCCTCCCAGCTAACTTCATAGCGTTCTCCCTAGTAAGATTCCACCACTTAACTCTAGGCTCCCCAGCACTCATCCTCTTCCATTTTGAACATTTGAGCTCCACATCTAACACTAGCAATCTATATTGAGTTCCTAAATACTCACTTGGTATCACTTTACAATCCTTACATAATCTTCTACTATCTGCCCTAATCATGAAGTAATCAATTTGAGTCTTTATGGGACCACTCCTAAAGGTCACCAAGTGGTCCTCCTTCTTCTTAAAAAAGGAGTTTGCCACCAACAAATCATAGGCGACCGCAAAGTCCAGGACGGAAACCCCTCCATTGTTTCTCTCCCCATAACCATAACCTCCATGAGCCGTATCATACCCATCTGCTTCAACCCCAATATGGCCATTAAAGTCTCCTCCTACGAAAAGTTTTTCTCTCCGAGATACGTCCTGAATTACCATATCCAAATCCTCCTAAAATTGCTTCTTAATATCGTCCGACAAACCTATTTGAGGTGTATAAACACTAACCACATTAAGGATTTTCGAACCCACCACTACCTTAATGGCCATAATTCGATCACTTTTACACCTCACTTCAACAACAAAGTCGACCAACTCCTTATCAACCAAAATGCCAACTCCATTTCTCGCCTTGTTTGAACCCGAATACCACAACTTATACCCATCAACTTCTCTAGCTTTAGCCCCGACCCACTTCGTCTCTTGCACACATGCTATGCTGATCCTACATCTATGCAAAGACTTAACTAATTCTATTGACTTACCATTAAGTGGAGCATCTTGAAGGAATTAATTAGGAGAAAGGGACAAATTTTTCACTCAGCAAAAGATCTACAAGTATGCAATTATGAACTAGTTTGGCTATCGGTTTGAAAGGAACTGCAAGAAAAGAATTGTGGTGAAGTACAATACAACTGACTGTTCATTCTACATATGTTTTAGAGATATGAAGAATACACAAGTGATGTCTTTAAATAATTTTAAAGGCTAGCATAAACACAATATGAGGGAGCAATGTCATATGGGTGTCTCAGGAAGACGACGTGTTACTGCCAAACTTCTTACGCACCTTATTGATTGTGAAGTGCAGTTGTGTTTTGATTAGTCATAATACATCCAACATGTTAAGTTGATGTTGAACTCACACTTTGCAGGGTCATTGGTTCCAGGGCACCTTAGTTGTTTACCCATCCTCAGTTTGCCCTGATAAACAGTGAATGAAATGTGGTATACGGACAGTTTATCCTTCCATACGTGGACGGTATGCACGGGATTACACCAAGGAGGGTACCACTTTTAGCTAATCATGTGCAGGCTTACAAGCTGTGTGAGTGACCGTTTGAAGATGAGCAAATAAGCCACCAAATAAAGGCGGTAATAATTTTATGTGGTATGTTATTGGTTTCAATCATGTTCATTGTTGACCCTATCCCAATGACATGTTTACCATAGTAAACTAAGAATGAAAGTCGGTATCTATAATGTTTGTCCGGTACTACATGAACAATGTGTCTTGTGCATTATATATGGGTACCGCTGGTGGCTAATGATGTAAGGCAGGTAAATTTTTACCGTGTTTTATGCTATCGTGTGTGATGGTGATATGTAAACAATAGAGCGGTAGGCCTAAAATCCCTAATAACTATGGAGAACATACTGTATTTGTCAAAAGTAGTGTTATGCAAAAGTGTAATTAGTTGTGGAATGAAACATTATAACATTTATAATGAAGTTAGAATCCTTTCACTGATACATAATACATCCTATTTTTTAGTTGTGCGATGGTATCTCAATTCAATTGATGTGTGGACCACACAGTCATAATTTGTTATTAGAAATTGTAATATTCACCCTTTGATTGGAAATTACAAATAGCCAATTAACTATATGAAAAGGAAATGTGCAGTGGTTGATGCTAACCGAAAATAATGTCATTGCTTATAGGGGATGAACGTTATAGACTAGCATGGGTATGATAACCCAAACCTAACCAATATTAATTACTCTAATTAATCTCAATTTAATTTTAATTAAATTGAGCGTCGCATTTCAATTCAATATTCAAAATATTTGTGCAATTCTTGGTTGAGACAATATAATGGCCTCCAATACAATTTAGTCATACCCCATATTAAATTATTCATAATTTACTAGTGAATATATAAATAAATAAATAAACAAAAGTTAACCCAATTATGAAATTGGGTAATTATGGGATGCGTATGCACAATATATTCACACATATTATACAAATGAAAGGGCAGCCCGGTGCACAAGCGTCTCGCGTTTACACATTATTATACAAATGAAACCAAAATATTAATTAATAAAATAAAAAATGCAAAGAATAAATTAATTGATATGGGTAAGGTTTATAATTTTTTCCCAAATCATGCATGGTCCAAATATTAGTCCAAAAATTTTAGCCAAAACGTTACTAGCTAAATAAATAAAATCAATGAACAAAAAAAAAGAAAACGGAGATGAAAACTCTAAAATTTAGACGGAAGATTTTATTAATTTAAATTAACATTTTTTTTTAAAAAAGCCCAACTCCGGCCCCCACCGACTCCCCTCCCCTAAATGTCGACCCCCAGTATCTCGACCTCCCCCCTCCCCTGTCTCTTTCTTGCGCTCTATTTGCCAGCAGAAGCCACCACCACTACGCTGCAGTTATTGGTCACTGTCTTTTAGCTATCAATCGCGCCTCTAACCCATCACCACTCGTCACCCACTTCTATTTCTTCCATGTTGAGTTGTTTGAATGATAATTTGTACGAACTTAGAGTTTATGTTGATAAAATTTGATGATTTGAGTGAGCTAGTGTTGTGGGTGTCCATGGAAAATTAGGGTTTGAGCTTTGGGTGGTGGTGGTGTGCTCATATAATTGAGTTTATGGCATTTGGATGATTTTAATTGAGGAGAAAGGTTGAAGATGGAGAAAGGAGGGAAACTTTATTTTGAGTTTTTCAAAATAATAATCTTTTAGGTATTTTGAGAAATTTAAGTGGGATATTCATGTGAAATTCCAGTGGACTTAGTGATTGAAGAGTAATATTGATGTTTGTGATTGAAGAGGAAAATGAAGGAGGGAATTGTAATTCGGAAGATTTGAAGTAAATTTGTTTCTTGTAAGTTTTGAAATTTAAATTAAGGAATTGAATGGACTTTGGGTGAAATGGAATGGTAATAGTAATTAAAAGAAAAGGGAGAGCTTCACTTTTGGTGACTTAATTAAAGTAATGAGACTAATGGCTGAAGTTAGGTTGGATGCATTATTTAAGTGTTTTGAGATTAAAAAGGGATACATGGAAATTGATTTATATTTAAGAGTAACAAACATGATATAAGACATGAAATCCAACCCACCTAATTACTAATCAAGGTCTAATGGAGAATTAAAGGATTGGATTACCTAAACCTTCTTATGGGTAACCCCTTTACAATTACTAATAATATTATTACCTCTAGTACTAATTACAACAATAATGGGGGAATGATTTGGATGGTAAGAATAATAAGGATAATTGTAATAATTGTAATACTTATAACAATAGTACTCATAACCTTAATATTAAGAAAACGACAATATTGATCCCGATAACCATAAAGGTAGTACTACTCCTAATAATACCAATAACAACTATATCACTGAGGGGAGGGCATAATACAGCCAATATAACTAAATAATTACAATAATCATAATAATAATAATAATAACAACAACAACAACAACAACAACAACAACAACAACAATAATAATAATAATAATAACAATAATAACAACAACAACAACAACAACAACAACAATGGTCTCATTAGTACTCGACAATTAAAAAAATAACGACAATATTAGAAAGGGGAATAAAATCAATTTATGTGATTAAATAAAGAACAAAGAAAATTGGGAATTGTTTATTAAGGTGGTCGTTAATAAGAATTACTTGATACTCTACTAACTATAAAAATATGTACTCTTGAAGCAGAACCGCTGCCATTTCAGTCGTTCCAATGTCATAAACAATTATTTTATGAAAAGTGAGACATTTTAAAAGCTCCAGAGCTTGTACCTTTCGAACATTCACATATTTTCATGCATATTGAAATTTTAAAATGTACAATTATGTAATGAATCGATTTCAAAAATTATTTTGTCACATGATCAAGTAGACCCACCAGCTATCAGTTATCAAGGCTTACGTCCATCAATTCAACCACACAGCCTTAGGTGAAGCTTCTCGATCGGCCTGGCAAGTGTACACCTATTCAATAATCGCATCATGCCCATGAGCTCATTAGCTTGGGTTCTACTTCGAGATAATAACAAGCAAATTAGTTTTATTCTAATTTTCTCTCTGCCACTCCTATTTTCGAACTAAAGTGAATTGAGATGTGGGCGCCCAACTAAAATTGTTCTAAGAGTTAATTTTATAGTATGGGGATAAACATACTAGGTTTCGGTTCATTCTTCAAAATATTTTTGTGTTTCATATTTTAGGTAGAGAATCAGTGAGCGGACATCTCCGTCACAATGCCAAAAGAAGCCAGAAGCATAAGTAAAGACTCGCGTCTACGCTAGTTGACGTCGCTAGATGCTCACAGTGGATTCCAGCGCAACATGAGGACTTGAGTAAGCATGTCTAAGGTGGAGTTTTGGCAGATGCCTAATCTATTTTATATATAGCCTTATCCGACTTAGGACGACAGTAATGCCTCCAGTCATTAAGACTTGCTTTGCAATTATGATAATAGTGGTTCAATTAAGATAACTGAGTAATTAGTATTTGGGGGCGTTATAACGGGAAACCTAACAATGCCGACTACCGGAGAGACAGAGTAATGGACACCGGGCGCCACCTATGGGAAAGGGTTTACCTAATTGTGAAACTTTAGTTTACCACTTATATAATGAATTTGACACAAGTAAACAAATGCAAACTTACAGGTAAACATATAAATGTGGAGTATTGATGCGGTTTTAGTACGTTAAATGAAGTTGTTGACACGAATAAGGATTGTTAATGGGACGTATTTTTATCATGAAGGCGTGTTCATCGAAATCAACACGATGTAAGACAACATTAAATAATAACATAGCACTAAAGGAGGTAGATAACACTTGTACAAAGTAGACGAATAGCCGCAGAAGATGGTTGTAGTCTGTTACTTACATGCGCCCTGTAAACATAGAGCAAAAAGTTGGTCATTCAGTTAAATTCTTATGACAATTTTTATGACAACCAACATGTTAGGATTGGTTAGGATTTGAGTGAAAACAATAAGGAATCCCAAAATATGACAATAACAAGATAAAGAGAACAAACACCAAGATTTACGTCGAAAACCCCTAAACAGGAAAAACCACGAGTGACGATGAGCAAAAAATCCACTATGGTGATGGGAGAGTATAGAATTGATCTCAAAGCGATGTGCCCTAAGAAGAAATCAACTAGTGATTCAAATTCACTCAGAATGCTCTTTCTCAAAAAAAGAATGGTAGAACTATTGGCTTATTTAACAGAAGAACAACCTTCTAGATGTTCGAATGATGCTTGTATATTATGTGTCTTGAAGCCCAAGGCAAGTCCTCTTATAAAGAAATCAAAGGGTCGAGATCGAGGAAACCCTAGCAGAAACAGATGTCGCGTTCACTACGGACCGTGATCTGGCCCACGAACCATCTGTTGAGGCCACTAGAAGGTTGCAGCTGAAGTTCGCTTGGACATGGAACGTGACCAAGACCTCTGGTGATCCGTGGTGGACTGAAGAACAGAATTTGGGTCACACGAAACCCAACAATCTCTGCCTTAGACTAAATTCATCAGCGCGAGCAAAGAACACCACCAAAGAACCCCGAAGGGTAGAGCCCCGTAGGGTATTAAGCGAACCGAACGCTGGTTGAGTTCAAGGGATACTTGAACTTAACACTGGGAAGTGACTTGCATGTACTTTTTTCCCCTATATTATATGTCACAGTAGATCATTGCAGGACATAGAGGCTTCCTTGCCTCAAGCCCTTTAACGAAATCCGAGTGTCTTTAGAAACCTTCAGAACTCCACCTTTAGCTGAATATTTGCACCCCTTGGATTTAAGGGTGCTTAAAGAAATAAGGCTACGCTTCAAGTCAGGAACGTGATGAACATTCGATAAAGTCCTGACAACACGGCCATGGGTCTTGATTTTAATAGTATCGATTCCAATGACATTACATTGGCCATTGCTGGCCATGTAAACAACAGTTGAGCCAACTGGATCATATGTTAAAAACCAGTCCTTATGAGGACATTTATGATAGGTACAACTAGAATCAAGAATCTAATCGGAAATGCTCCCCTTTTTAGTACAAGTAGCAAACAAAACGTCACCATCAGAATCAGATTCAACAAAGGTAGCTTTAGTAGGTCATGAGGGTATGAATGTGAATTATCTTCTTCTTTTTTTCTTCTTGTTTTTCAACTTAAAACACTCATAAACTACATGCCCTGACTTTCTACAACAATGACAGGATTTGTTGGATTTACGTATCTCAAACTTTGATTTAGAGTTGTTCCCTTTATCAAAGTATTCACCCCTCACTGATAAGTGTTCACCTTTTTCAACACTAATTTCATGGTCAAATTTTTCTTTGGATAACAAATTGGCATTAACATCCTCAAATGACAAAGTGTCATTGTTAATATATAACAAAATTTCTTTAAAATGCTTATAAGAGGCAGGCAATGAGACAACCAACAATATCACTTTATCCTCATACTCGATTTTCACATCCAGAGTTTCCAAATCAAAAATAATTGAATTGAATTCGTTAATGTGGTTTTGGATAGGCTTACCTTTTGTAACGCCCCCAACCTGAGAAGGAGTCACACCACCAAGACTTCCTAAAAGGAAATCCTTAAGGCTCTTAAACATCATGGGTTTGGATTAGCATTTAGATAGTCATTCTGGAACGACACTACAAGAGTTCCCCTATTTTTGCAACATCTTAGGGTCTTAGCTCTTCTAAGGGTACTTGTAAACTGGGAATAGGATATAACATTTTCCAAAATATCCCAAATTCGACCCCTTGGCCACTCGCCTGGGGTTAAACACAAGCAAACAACTAACATGCTAGGGTCAGAAAGATATATATAGAGGTATAGAGTCGACGACTCGCTTTCACACATAAATAAACATAAAGGTTTACAACGTGGTACATCGAACACTTGCAAAGCTGGCAAAAGACTTCTGAGGGGTCGACATCAAAACAACTTCAAAGGATCTCTTATACCTGCTCAAATTGAACCCGGGAAAAAGGGAATAATAAAGGAATGAGCAACCACACGCTAAGTAAGAATTCCCCGACTCCTTAAAACCAAAACCATTTGCATGCATTCATACCAATAATAGTCACATATCACGTATTGGTATACTACTATCATATTAGGCAATCAAAGTCCCCAAGGAGAGATTACCACTCATATACTTTACGCTAGCCCCTCAACTCATTCCTAGGCCCTTAATGACCATCCTTCCTTTCTAACAAGCATTCAGGCACGTAATCATGTAGCACAAGAACGAATATTATGCTTTCAAACACACTTGGGAAAATCATAGTGACTCACGTTATATGTCAAGAACAACTTATAAATCACGCAAACTTCTTTAAAACTTACAACTCTTCTAAAAACTTCTGAGACATCCAAATTGGTAAGAAAAACTTTGCAAGAAACATTCTTTCGTAAGATGTGCCCCTTTAAAAGCTTAAATGTTCCATGCATTACTAGGATGTAACCAAACTTCACTTGAAATGTCATTAAACTTTATTCAGAACACATTCATAAAATATACGCAGGTTACATACATTTGAAAGCTTTCTTCTTTTCTTAAAAACACTTTACTTGACCTCTTGAGGCTCGTATTCCTTTAAAAGAACTTCTTTTCTGTTTTTGAAATGCTGAGAATGGAAAATTGCCAAACCTCATATTTATTAGGGACATATTTATAACATAAAAATATCTTATTGTGTCGGCTAGGGGAGGTCAACACCGCCCTTAAGTGAGATCGTCACTCTTAATCTATGTTATCCCTGGGGTATACGTACTTAACTTTTGTCCAAAATGCGTCTTAGCAGAGCAACTCCAACATCGATATTGTCCTCTGTGGGGCAACAGCTCACACCAGGATAATCATATCCTGAGTCCAGTCCCCCTCAAGGTTTTCTTACACGTCACACATCAAGGAACAGCTCACACCAAGATAATCATATCTTGAGTCCAGCTTCCGGGAACAGCTCACGTCATCTTTGCGTCCAGCTCCCAACATTACCTTAGGGGGAAACAGCTCATGCCATGTTTGCATCCAGTTCCCACCCTCAAGGTCTGGCCACTTGCCTAGCACTTTCTTAGCCTTTAAAATCGCATTACATTTCTCTTCTTCAGTTGGTTACTTGGCTGAAATCTTACTTTTAAACAAAATGACCATAACCTTTCGAAATGTTTATAAATTCATTCGTTTATGGCTTAAAAACTTCTTATAAACGGAATAAGTTTGCTAACTCGTAAATCGACTTCGAAAATAACTTAAAAGTTTCTCATAAACGTAATAAGTTTGCTAACACGTAAATCAACTTCGTAAATAACTTAAAAGCTTCTTATAGATGTAATAAGTTTATTAACACGTAAATCGACTTCCTTTGAAACTTAAAAGTTTCTTAAAAACGTAATAAGCTTGCTAATACGTAAACCGACTTTGCTTTAAATTTAAAAGCTTCATATAAATGTAATAAGCTTGTTAATACGCAAAACGACTTTGTTTTAAACTTTAAAGCTTCTTAATAACGCAATACGTTTGTTAGTTCGTAAAAAGATTTTGTTTCTAACTTAAACGCTTCTTATAAACGTAATACGTTTACTAAATCGTAAAACGACTTAGTTTCTAACTTGAATTCTTTGTATAAATGTAATAAGTTTCCTAAATCGTAAAACGACTTCATTTCTAACTTGAAAGTTTCGTATAAACGTAATAACGTTGCCAGATCATAAAAAGACTTCATTTCTAACTTAAAGGATTCTTAATTATGCAATACGTCTGTTAGTTCGTAAAACGATTTCGTTTTTAACTTAAAAGCCTTTTATAAACGTAAGACGATTATGAATTCGTAAAATGAAACTCATTTGGAGCATAGAGTACTTAGTTAGCACTTAACTCAAGCTAGGTTCATAATAGAATCCTCAGTTGTCATTTTATAACTCGTTTCAACCCCTTTTTAAACTTTACAGGAGGGCGTAATAGTAAACTAAAGGTTTAAAACATTCCAAACTTGCTATTATTCGAAAACTTAAGGTACTTGGCTCGTTTATAAGGTAAACAAGTTTTCTTCATAAACTTTCAACGTGAACGCTTCTTAAAACATAATGGTTTTATGTTCTTGTAACTTGAAATTCAATAGAGACTTAAGCAAGCAACTAGTATATAAATTAGCTAAACTCATAGTTAGCACCTTAAGATGCTCTTTTTTAGGTCGTTTAAATTCTTTTAAACACGATAAGAAGCTATAAACAAACCAATGCCTTCAACATTCTCAAATTCACTTTTGGTTCACTTTTAAGCTTCCTAAACCTATCGACTATTCAGTCGAGTCACTAACGGAGTAGTTTGACGATTTAGGACATGTTTACACCTTAGACATCCTAACAAGCGGATAGACAAATGACAAACTTAAAAGTGTTTTCAAACGTGTAAAACAAGCTTTCTAAACGACCCTTTTCTTTTTAAAGACGTCTAAAGTTTCAAGAATTAATCACATAACGTCACGTAGCATATCAAGGGAAAAAGGTTCACACATAGCACATTCATATACTTCATATCACAACTCGGCATAATCTACTCAATGAGCCACACATGACCTTGCAATCCACACGACTGCGGTAATTCATAACCCAGACTCCTTCCTCACACAACAACGATCACAGAACCTCAAATCACTCAATAGTTTTACCTCAAGCCATCCAACTACCAAGTTCGGTTCAATATTGGCATATACAAACTGACAGTACGTAAAACAATCATATATATGTATGATATTCATGCTTAATAAACAACATTTTGCCCTTTTAGTTCGCTAACTGATATCCATAAGCATAATATTTCATTGAAATTACTACAAATAGACTATTAACATGCCCAAACCGATTTAGCCATAGCCCTTAGACATAATTCAATTATTTTCCATAATTACTTCAACTGCTCAACTAACATCACTAAGTGTCAAACAGAGTTCAAATGTGACCAACTCATACTACGACCGTCCGATAACAACAATATGCTTACTTTATAATCCTTGATTAACTGGTACATTCAGCCATATATTGAATGATCATGCAATTAACTAGACCTGGAAAAACCGACCCGAAACCCAAACCGAATGACCCGGACCCATACCCGACCCGACACCCGAAATATGCTCACCCGAAAGTGGACCCGAAACCCGAATTGACCCAACCCGAACCATACCCGACCCGAAATTTTCAACAAAGTTGCTTGTTTTGGCATGACAAGCGTGTTTCACCAAAAATTGCTTGACCCGAAATCGACCCGACCCGAACCATACCCGACCCAAACCGAAACGACCCGAAATGTCACTTAACCCGAAAATGACCCGACCCGAACTTGACCCGACCCGTACCCGAACCGAATGACCCATTTGCCAGGTCTACAATTAACCCAATTTAGTACCATGTTCGAATTTCTCAACTGTAACTCCAATTTCACCCACATTGATTTCTAAACTTAGAATTAACATGCACAAACTAAATTTAGCTAAAATCGTTGAAATTAATAGTAATTTAGGGGCAAGGAAATCCCCACCTTGATTTCGAGCTAGGTGTTCGATCGAAGGCTTGACCTGCTTGACTTTAGGTAATTTGAATGGCTCCGAACTCTGACCTTGGCCTCTGGTCACGTGAGCAACACTGACTCACACCCAAACTCCACCAATTAGAACCCTAAATAAGCCTAAATTTCGGCTATCAACTTATAGAAGATTGAAAGCAACTAGAAGCCACATTGCATGGTCTTACCTGGGCACGCGTTTGAGGTTCAACTCGGTGCCCAAAACCTTTCATAAACATGGCAAGAAGCTTCGAAAATCGACCCAGATTTGCTCCAAATGAAAGCTAGCTCGTGGGGGAGGCCGAATGGGGGGAAATTTGCGGTTGTGTGGGGCAAAAATGGAGCTTGTCTGGTGCATGAATGGAGGAGAACGGGAGGAGGGAAAAGAAGAACAGAGTAGAGAGGGAGAGACCATCGAGAAGGGGGGTCACGCATGAGGAGGAAGAAGGAGAGGGGGTCTCATACAATTTACCAAAATGCC
This sequence comes from Selenicereus undatus, assembly GCA_017589665.1. Lineage (NCBI taxonomy): Eukaryota > Viridiplantae > Streptophyta > Magnoliopsida > Caryophyllales > Cactaceae > Selenicereus > Selenicereus undatus. The sequence continues at coordinate 88,891,131 of JACYFF010031952.1, read as the reverse complement.
CCTCCCTCACTTTATTTTTCTATACCAAGCTGATTCAATAACGCTAGTCTAATTCGTAACTCGAATTCTAAACCCAAATCGATAATATAATATTTCATTGATTACTCATTCCCAAATAAAACCAGGTTCGATTTAATAATAAACATCGAACGACTTCTATGGTTGACAACCTAATCGTATTCGGGTTCCTAATCGATTTAACACTCGTTAATAACCATTAATAGCACTTATTAGAAATCATTGAAGGATTTTCAAAACTAATAATAATAATATTATTATTATTGGCGACAAAAGTATTCTTTTTAGTAAAATCATCGCTCACATAAGCACGTCAATAATTAATTTAACCCGTATCGTTAAATAAAATAGGTTTTCATAACGTAAAAAGGCGTTACGAACAGCTTGACAGAAAACAAGGTACGCGGGCCTTACACCTTCTGACATGGAAAACGTGTACAGACATTCCTTTAGACAAATCTTGTTTGCTAGACTCTTGGTCACATATATAACGATTGTAATCGAAGCCAGAGAGCTGCTGTGGTGGTCTTATCCAGAACTTCACGAAAAACATGAGTTGCCAAGCACAAATGAATAATCGAGAGAGCCTTTTCATCATGCTCCTCCCATTGTTCGTTTGCCATGGTAGCAAGTTTCTTGGCTTTACCACTAAGAGCTTTCTTTAACTCATTCTGGGTGAGAATGTCCATCTTTTGAACCTTCCAGACATTGAAACTCCTCTTCCCATCAAATTTGGGAATATCAAATTTTGTGACTGTTATCATTCTATAACTAGGTTTTGATACCACTTTTTAGGATCGATTAGGATTTTAGTGAAAACAAAAAGGAATCACAAAATACGATAACAACAAGATAAAGAGAACAAACACTAAGATTTATGTAGAAAACTCTAAACAGGAAGAACCACGGATAGCAATGGGTGAAAAATACACTATAGTGATGGGAGAGTACAAAATTGAGCTCAGAGCGATGTGCCCTAAGAAGATATTAACTAGTGATTACAAATTCACTCTCAAAAATAAGAATAGTGAAACTATTGGCTGATTAAAGAGAAGAACAACCCTCTAGATGCTCGAATGATGCTTGTTGTAATGCCCTGTCACTTAATCATGTTTAATTAGTTTTAATTCTTGTATTAGTTACATGGTTATGATTAATTGGAGAAGTGAGCCGTGCATTTTTCTATTGTCACACAAAGCAATGCTTGATTTCAAGAACTATGATATCGTAGAATTTTTTCCAATGTTGTAAAATCTCCGATAATTATGCAGAAGTATATAATTTCCTGCAAATACACATCAATACCCGAGCGAGGGCGGGAATTTACCGAGCCATGATAATGTCTTAATAGCTAAGGAAATAAATAGGATTAGCAAATTGTTACTTGCCAAATGTGTGGCCAATCTCATGCCATGTGGAAAGGAAAAGAATTTGAAATAAGCTCGCATTAATTATGATGTGACAAAGTGATAGGCTCGAATTAATTATAATGTGACAAAGTAATAAGCTCGCATTAATTATGATCTGACAAAGTGATAAGCTTACATTAATTATGATGTCACAAAGTGATAAGCTCACATTAATTATGATGTGACAAAGTGATAAGTTCGCATTAATTATGATGTGACAAAGAAATTATCCAAACAAAAATAAAGAAAGAAGAAGAGCCTTACTGATCTAAGGGGCGGTGGTTATTTAGTTGGCACATGGACTTTGGAAATAAGTCACCCAAGAGAGTCAACCCTCTTTCTTCTCTCTCCCGCGTGTGATAACCCCCTAACTAATTGCAATCGCCGGCCACTGCCAGGCCTCGCCGCCTAACTTCACCGCAGCCTCAAGCCACCTATTCAGCTCAGCCCCACCATCTCTTCCTCTTCACACCCTTTGATTGCATCCATCTCCACCTCCAGTCTCTTTGAAGGTAATTAAATTTTGTCCTTCCATTTCATTCAACCTCATATGTCAATAATTATTCATGTGCATGTTGGAATGAATTGGTGTATTTGATTACGTGATTGTAGGGGGTGAATACAATGAATTTATGTATGGGAAGAATTGAAAAATAATTAGAAATAGTCATAATATGGGGGTGAAAGAATGATTACAAGAAATTTTGGTAGAAGAAATGTGCATAAGAGAACAGTGGTCTATATGATGTTTAATTGTTCAAGCAAAGTCATAGTATGTTCACGTAATATAGATATAAATGATTATTAATGGTTTTTGCCGCTAAATAAAGGGGTCGTATGACATAGTTGAAATTAGAAAGAAAATTGAAGTAGTTATAAGGACAATGTGTCAAATTAGGATGCAATTTGTGCATTTAGTTTTATGGTTGAAGTTATTAGATACTGAGTAACCAGTTTACCTAGTAGATATATGGTTATAACAAGTCAATTATAGTCATGAGAAATTTTAATAGAAATGTTGAAGGAGATAAGTCTGCCAACTATATTCAGGATATTGGAACCAAGTGATGCATTTTTTTAAAAAGGGGGATGGATTGAGATTCACCTTTGAAAGAACACCCCACTAGTTAAGGGTGCTGGTTCAGTAAAGTGTGGTAATTAGGCCTATCAGTTTAGGCGAACAGGTTAAATACAGGGATGTATTCGAGTTTGAGTAAAATACAGGTTGGGTGTATTTTGGATTTAGGTGAAATACAGACGGGTGTTGCAACACCCCCAACCTGAGGAGGGGTCTCATCGCCAGGACTCCCTAGAAGGAAATCCCTAAAGCTCTTGAAGATCGAGGGTTTGAATTAGCATTTAGATAGTCGTTCTAGCACAAAACTGCAAGAGTTTCCCCTATTTTAGCAACATTTTAGGGTCTTAGCTCAGGTAAGGGTACCTGTAAACTAGTAATAAGGTATGACATCCGCTAAAATAATCCAAATTCACCGCCTCCGACCACTCGCCCTTGATTACTCAAATTTAAACAAGTAACAAAAGGATTAAAGTAATACATATACAGGTACAAAGCTAACTACATGCTTTCACATACAACAATGAACTCAAATATTTACAACGCGATAGGCATCGAACACTTGCAAAGCTGGCAAAAGACTTCTGATGAGTCGGCATCAAAACAACCTCAAAACATCTCTTATACCTGCTCAAACTGAACCTGGAAAAGGGAATAAGTAAAGGGATGATGTTGAATTCGTTATTCAGTTTTGATGATAACAAACCTAAAGTAATGTTGCTCCAAACAAAGTTCTCCAAACAGGCATACACTGTTGTTTTCAATATGTGCCTTAACTTGTTTGCTGAATGTTGAGAACAAGTCTTGAGAACAGGTCTCATACCTTGATGGCTCACGCTCAAGTCAAGAACACCACCTCGATGAGTTGATTGAATGTGAAGATCAGTTTCTGAACTCAAGCGATACAAGAACAACCTGGCAAACAGGTTGGCCTAGGTGGTTGGGGCAGCGTATTCATCTTGAACAAGATGACTAGATCTACAACAAGATGTCTTTGGTAATTTAGGTCTTATTCTAGACTCTTGTTAATATTCCAATCTTGAAAAGTCTCTAACTAACCACTCTTGAATCGGTTGCGCTATTTGCTTCAGAACACCAAGTTCAAACAACCCTGAAAACAGGGTAACGAGGGTGTTTCTAAACTGCAACGGCCAAACCCGGTTTCTTTGGAAAACTTATTTTGGTTGGCCAAAAGCTCTAATATATTTTGATAAAATTCCAAGACAGCAATTTAAGCTGTAGAAAATCTTCTTGATATGAAAATTCAAGCTGAAGATTTGCAAAACTGATTTTGGAAAATATTTACCAAAACCGAAAATATCTCTCTCTTATCCTTTGGAAAGTGATTAATTCAAAAACTCATACTAAAGATTTTCTCACGGATATTTTTGGGCAAAGATAATCTTCCAAAATCAAATTCCTACAATATTGGAAAACATTATCTTTTAGCCGTTAGAATTCCTTGAGCTAAGCAAAAAATTTCTCTTTGCCAAACTTAGCTGATTTATTCTCTTCTCCTTGGTTTTTGACCGTTGGAATTTTTGTATAAAAATATAGCATTTTACTCCCATTGATACAGAGAAAAAAACGAGAAACTTACACAACAAACGCAAAAAGGGAGAATTAAAAAGTGGTTTTTCTAGTGAAAAAAAGTTGTTTTCGAGCTACTCTTGAGAAAAGAAAAACCGAGACAAGTTGTGTTAAAGTTGAGCTTTCAAGATATTGGCATACTAGGACTTCATTGTACCTTACATCTGCTTAAGACAAAAGCACCCAGTAAGGTGTTTTGTAACCCTGATCTTGAATCAGAAAAGTGACTGGGTGGTCCTCAGTCGTGTGGACTTTGGACGTGTCCAATCTGGTGAGATTTGGACGTGGTGTAACCTGTCTTAAGGAAGAAGGTTACGTGGTTGCAAGTTGTAACAAGGTGTGTTGCATTTGTAACGTTTGAAGCCCGATAGTGAAAGTGATTAAATCCTACACGAGGTAGGTCGTGGTTTTTCACACCTCAGTTGGGCTAGAGGTGTTTTCCACGTAAAAATTATGTGTGCTTAATTTCCGCATTTATCTTGTTGATTTTCGCCTTTGTGCAAATTGAAAACATCTGTTGCAAACAAGTTGGGAGGTTGTTTGTAATTCAAGAACAACGTTTGCAATCAGGAAGGTGTTTGTCACTAAATACGCGAAAATCGAACACCACAATTCACCCCCCCCTCTTGTGTGTAAGTACTCCTAAATTCAACAAGTGGTATCAGAGCGGGTTCTCTCACAAAAGGCTAACACCTTGAGAGATTCTGAAGATGAGTACACCACAAGGAATTCTTGAAGGGCAATCCATTACTCGTCCACCCTATTTCAACGGCCAACATTACAGTTGGTGGAAGAATAGGATAGAGAACTATATTCAGGCAGAAGATTATGAGTTATGGATGCTCATCAAGAACGGGCCCCTTGTTCCCACCAAGGTGCTTGAAGATGGTAAGACGGTTTCCAAGGAACCTAAAGAGTTTGATGCTGAATATTATAAGAAAATGGAAAAAAATGCCAAGGTCAAGAAGCTACTATATTTTGGCCTAGGTCCAGATGAATATACACGTATCTCGGAGTGTGGGTCAGCCCAGGAGATATGGAATGCCCTCCAAGTAGCTCATGAAGGAACCAGTCAAGTCAAACAATCACGTATCGAGCTACTCATGAGGCAATATGAGTTGTTCGATATGGGTGATCGTGAGAACGTGATGGATATGTACACACGCTTCACCCACATAACAAACGAGCTAAAATCCCTGGGAAAATCCTTCACCATAGAAGAACTAGTGAGGAAGATTCTAAGGATTTTGCCTCGATCTTGGGAAGCGAAGGTGACAGCCATCCAAGAAGCTAAAGACATGAACAAGATCACCCTCGATGAGTTGATCGGCAATCTTCAAAAATATGAACTCAGAAAGAACTCGCAACAAAAGGAGGAGCAGAAGAAGGATCGTGGGCTTGCCTTGAAAGCACAAGAGGATGTTGACTCTGACCTTGAGGATGAAGAGATGGCTTTAATGACGCAAAAGTTCAAGAAATTCTTCAAAAAGGTCAAAGAAAACAGCAAAAGAAAGGACTTAGTAAATTCAGAAACATACCCCGAGAACAGTTCACAGGGTGTTTTAAATGTGGCAAACCAGATCACCTTGTGAAAAACTGTCCTCTGCTTCAAGAAGAGCAGGAGTTCGAACAACCCAAAAAACAAGTTCGAAAACAACCTGTGAACACCTTAGGCAAACGATTCTCGAAGGCTATGCTTGCTGCCTGGGGAGACTCCTCTGACGATGAAGGTGATTCTGAACGTGAAGGAGATGCTGTAGCCCTCATGGCACAAAGTAACTCAGACTCAGATGATGAATCCACAAACAGCTTGACTGATCTCAAGAACAAGGTATGTGGTCTCAATAAAGCAACTCTCAAAGAATTTTTGTATACCTTGATGGATACTTGTGCTTAATTGAAACGAGATGTCCGAGACCTAGAACTAGAAAATGAGATCCTTAAGAATGAAAAACTTGAGGCTGAAAGGGAAATTCTAGCTTCACATCAAACCATAAAAGACCTTAGGGAGACCTTGATCTTGAACGGAGAAAAATATACCACCAATCAAGCCAAGGCTGAAAAGGAAACCCTTGAGCTTAAAGAAAAGGTCGAAGTTTTGTTTGCTGAAAACAAGAACTTGTCGGCTAAAGCAAAACGCATAGAACACGACCTTGCCACAAACAGGTTGTGTAACAAATCCTCACAAGCTCTTGATTGGTTAAACACTCACCACAATCGAAACAAAAAGGGACTTGGATATAAGCGTAAACGAACAGTTTACCCAATCCATAGAAAATATATGGGATTAGCTGAAAACATTGTTTGCTGTCATTGTGGTAAAACTGGTCACTACAAATATTCATGTCCTTCAAGAAGGTACGCCATTGAAAAGAATGAAAGACATGTAAAACAAATCTGGATTAGGAAAGATGAGCTTTATTTGTCTAAAAAAATGGGACCCAAGTGGATCTGGGTTCCCAAAACTAACCCTTGATTTGTTTTGCAGGCTGAACTGAGAGAGAACAACCCCACAACCAACCCAGCAAACAGGGTAAGAAACACCCTGGAAAATAGTTCAGAAGATAACCTTGAAAACAGGCAGTTGTGGTATGTTGATAGTGGGTGTTTGCAGCATATGACCGGAGAAAAATCAAACTTTCTCTCACTTACAGCTTCAACCGGTGGGAGCGTGGCTTTTGGAAACGGCAAGTCTGGGACAATTGTCGGTATAGGTAGCATTGGTAAAACTCTCTCCCATTCAATTGATAATGTGCACTTAGTTGATGGTTTAAAGCATAACTTACTAAGTGTGTCCCAACTGTGTGACAAGAACAATCTAGTGGTGTTCTCACGAACACATTGCTTGGTTGCAAATGTCAACACAGGAGATGTTGTGTTAAAAGGGAAGCGTCACAAAAATGTTTACAAAGTTTGTATGTCCACACTTCTCCAAAACAACCTGACTTGTTTGAGTGCTGTGAATGATGATATAATGCTTTGGCACAAGAGACTAGGTCATGCGAGCCTTACTCTTTTAAACAAACTTGTTTCTAAAGACTTGGTTGTTGGACTACCTTCCATCAAGTTTAATGATGACAAGGTATGTGAAGCTTGTGCAAAAGGAAAACAAGTTAGATTGTCTTTTAAATCAAAAAGGTGTGTTAGCACTACCCGACCTCTTGAATTATTACACATTGATCTATGTGGTCCTATGAGGATATCAAGTAGAGGTGGGAAAAGGTATGTGCTTGTCATAGTGGATGATTACTCTCGATTTACTTGGACCCTGTTCTTGGCCTCCAAGGATGAAACTTTTGAGAATTTCATTGCCCTTCTCAAAAAGGTTAAAAAGAGAGTAGGACACTCATTGGTTAGCTTGAGGTCTGATCATGGTACTGAATTTGAAAATGCAAGTTTTACAAATTTTTGTAATATGCATGGTGTTGATCACAACTTCTCGGCCCCAAGAACACCCCAACAGAATGGGGTGGTTGAGCGCAAAAATCGCATCCTAGAAGACATGACTAGGACAATGCTTATTGCTAGTGGTCTTCCTAGGAACTTTTAGGCAGAAGCTTTGAACACATCTTATTATATTATGAATAGATGTATGATTATACCTATTTTGAACAAAACTCCCTACGAACTCTTCAAAGGCAGAAACCCAACATTATGCATTTAAGAACATTCGCTTGTAAGTGTTTTGTGCATAATAATGGGAAGGATGCTTTAGGAAAGTTTGATCCCAGGAGTGATGAGGCAATATTTCTCGGTTATTCTTCTCACAGCAAGGCATACAAAGTCTTTAACAAAAGAACCTTGTGCGTTGAGGAAAGTGTGCATGTGCTTTTTGATGAATCTAACACTTTGAATAAGAATGATGCACAGGAAGAAGAGTTTGAATTAGGTCTTATCCGAAAAGAAGTGTTGCCCCATGAGAGACAAGGTAAGAACACCATAGAGACAACAGGTCCAGAAGTTGTTCCTCAAAACGGCAGGCAAGGTGAACACCAAACAGGGGGAAACACCGTTGAACCCTGTTCGGGACCATGTTCTTCAGGAACAGGCTTACTAACAGGTGCAGAAACAGGCTCAGGAGGTGTTCGTGAGCCTGATTCTCTAAATATTCAGGCTAGAGTAGAGCATGTGTCTGTGGATCCATTTACTCCACGACCTTGGAAGCATCATAGTTCGCACCCCCTTGATCAAATTTTGTCTGATATTAACAGTGGAGTGCAAACTAGGTCTAAGCTTAAGAATTTCTGTGCTTTCTATGCTTTTCTCTCTAACATTGAGCCTAAGAATGTGAATGAAGCTCTTGCAGATTCAGATTGGGTCACGGCAATGCAAGAAGAGCTCCATCAATTTGAAAGGAACAAAGTATGGCATCTTGTACCTAAACCTGCAGAGAGAACAATCATTGGAACCAAGTGGGTGTTCCGAAACAAACTGGATGAGTCAGGAACAATCACTAGGAACAAGGCACGGCTGGTTGTTCAAGGGTATAACTAAGAAGAAGGGATCGATTATGAAGAAACCTTTGCACCAGTTACTAGAATTGAGGCTATTCGAATCCTAATAGCCTTTGCAGCTCATATGGAAATCAAGCTATATCAAATGGACGTGAAAAGTGCATTCCTAAACGGATACCTTAAAGAAGAAGTGTATGTCAAACAACCCCCTGGTTTCGAAAACAATGAATTTCCTAATCACGTTTTTCAACTTGACAAGGCTCTTTATGGTCTAAAACAAGCTCCTAGAGCTTGGTATGAACGTTTGTCAAGCTTCTTATTTAAAAATGAGTTTAGAAGAGGCAAGGTAGACAACACCTTGTTTCTAAAATCAAAGGCGGAACACTTGTTGGTTGTTCAAGTATATGTCGATGACATTATATTTGGTGCAACTCATCATGATTTATGCAATGAATTTTCAAATATGATGAGGAGTGAGTTTGAGATGAGCATGATGGGTGAGCTTAATTTTTTCTTAGGCTTACAAATCAAGCAAACTTCAAACGGCACCATGATCCATCAACAAAAGTATATCAAGGAACTACTTAAGCGGTTTGGGATGGAGTCGGCCAAACCGATAGATACTCCCATCTCTCCTTCAACCAAGTTGGAAATGGATGATGGGAGTCCCTCAGTTGAGGAGAAACTCTATAGAGGCATGATAGGGTCAGTCTTATATCTCACCACTAGTAGACCTGATATTGTTTTCAGTGCTGGTCTATGTACCCGTTTTCAGTCTGATCCTAAAGAAACTCATCTTAAGGCTGTTAAACGAATACTACGATATTTGAAACATACACGCAATTTGGCTTTATGGTATCCTAAAGGTTGCAATTTTAATCTTGTTGGATATGCTGACGCTGACTATGCTGGATTCCTAGTTGATAGAAAGAGTACCTTAGGTATGACTCAATTTCTTGGACCTTGTTTGGTATCTTGGGCTACCAAGAAGCAACATTCAGTTGTCATGTCCACAGCAGAAGCTGAATATGTCGCAGCAGCTTCATGTTGTGCTCAACTGTTGTGGATAAGGCAACAGCTTAAAGACTTTTGTGTTGACACTGAATGCATTCCTATTTTTTGTGATAACACAAGTGCAATTAATATTGCCAAAAATCCATGTCAACATAAAAGAACAAAGCATATTGACACTCGACATCATTTCTTGAGAGATAATGTTAAAAAGGGTTTAATCTCTATGAATTTTTGCACAACGGAAAATCAAATTGCTGATATATTCACTAAGGCACTAGCTAGAGATCAATTTGAGAGAAATAGATTGGCACTAGGGTTGGTAAGAACACCTTGAGATACTTGTTTCCAAGACATGAATTAGGTGTGGTAAAAACAACCTCTACACCCTGTTCTCTTCCTTGTGTGCAAATCTTATTGGCAACTGTTGTGATTTATGTATTATGAGTGCATAAACTCGAATTGTGTGCATTTGCTTTAATCTATACAAAAAGTGCAGCATAAGGGGATGTATTAAGGATCACTGGAGCAGCTCTGCCATCTCTAATCAAGATCAAGCGACAAAGAATAGGCAGGCATCTTGATCGAATGACAAAAAACAGGTATGTCTCTTGGTTATTCGGTGCATATGGGAATGTGTTTTCATTAAATTTTCCTCCTTCCCAAGGTACACGATTTTATTATTTTTCACTAGTTACAATCCTCGTGCCTCTTTAAAACCTTGGCGGCTCTCTTTAATTACCCTGTTCTCAGCTGTCACTTCACCTGACTCCCTCTCAAAAGCAAAACCTGCGAACAAGCTTAACCCTAATCTCTCTCCTAGCGATAATGGCCTCCAACACCCCCTCTCCCTCAACTAACCTGGTTCTTGCTTCTTCAATCCCTGCCCCTCCTCGCCCACTCCTATACAAGCCTTTCAATTTCTTGAAGAGCTTGTCTCTAAATTCAGTCGGGTTAGGGATTGACAGTATTCCCTTCACTGTTGGGAGGGAATTGGTGTATCTTCAGAAGGAGACTCCGGCCATTCAAACCGGAGAAAAATGGAAAAGAATAAAAATCGTGGCCAAGCGTAGCAGAACAAGGCCACAACCAAGGTCTCAGTCCCCTCAAGCTCCCCTGTCTCCAAAATCCTCTCCGCCCTCTCGCAAATCGGCGAGATTAGCTTTTCAATCCTCTCCCTGTACCTCCAAACCCTCTGCTCCATTTATCCAGGAGATTTCCTCGCCCTCTACCGAAGGGTTCTCAAGCTCTGATTCTGAGAACACCTCTTTCAAACAGGGATGACCGGTGTTTTTCGATATCCTTGAAGAACAAGCCCCTCAAAAATCCTCTAAACCTACTGTAAAGCCCTCTCCTGCAAAATCAACCGTCCCAAGAAAGCCCAGAACAGCCCCCCCATCAACCGCTACCAGCTCTGTTCCTCCTCCCAAACGTCCAAAACTGTCTACTCCCTCTCCTATGTCTGACATGCATGCGCAATTGCTTAAGCGCAATGTCGTCAGGGGGAAGGTAATCAATGAACGGTTCTTCGAGGAACAAGGTTTGGGGGTGTTCCTGACCAAGTTGCGAGCCCAAGGATGGCTCGACTTGTTTGCGAACACCCAGTTGGGATGTTCTGTGCCTGAGTTGGCTGAATTTTATGCCAACTGCAAGGTCACCGAACGGGTGGTGACAAGTTTAGTGAGTGGGCAAGGCATCAAGGTTGATGCGCCCACACTTGGGAAAATTCTGGGAGTGCCCTCACAAGGCTTTGTTGTGTATGTGAGGGAAGACAAAACAGCCCTGGAACCAGAAAGGCTCCTAGAGGTGTCAAAATGCCTCAGTCAGAAACAGGGCCTGAGAACACCCCTCTCGGTTAAGAAGGGTGAAATGACCTCCCTACACCAACTCCTGTTTATGTTCACCGTCAAGAACATAATTCCCCGAGGTCAAGGGCGCAACTCAGCAGATGCCCTCGATCAATGCCTGGTGGACCTCCTAAATCGGGAGGAACCAATAAACCTCCATGCGCTCATGATTCGCCACATAAGGCGAATTGCAAACACCACCCGGGCCCATGATCTTGGCTATGGGTTTCTGCTGACAAGGGTGTTTGAGCACTTTGGAATAGTGCTCACACGGATAGTAGCAGCCCAAACCATTGATGAAATTGGGGTTGGCACCCTGCTAGGGTGTGGCTATGAGATTGGCGAAGGGTCAGTCTCCAAACAGGGTCGTCGACCACCTCGACCACCTGTTTCTGAGCAACCTTCCATCAAGGTTGAGGCTGTTCTTGAGGACAATGCTCGCCTCAAGGATGAGCTCTCAGTTGTCAAGGCTGCTTTTGCTGAGGAACAAGCCCTCTCTGCCAAACGCCATGAAGACTTGCTTGCTCTTCTCTCCACCCTTGCCCCTAGCATTCTTCCTTTGCAAACGAAACCACCCCCTGCTCCCTGATTGTCTAGGCTGTTTTTTTTTTTTTTTGTTTTGTTATTTTGCAACTGTACTGCTTTGCTTATTAATGAAATATCTACTTGCAGTCTCTCTTGCTTGTTGTTCCTTATGCTTTATACGCTTTATACTATGTTGTTCCTTATCATTACTATGTTGTTCTTGCTTTTTCATGATGCCAAAAGGGGGAAGAATAGTATAATGTATTTACCTATTGACAAAATTGACAAAATATGACGAATGAACCTAATCTTAACTCGATAGGGTAGGTTGACCTCTACAGTACCTTCGCGGATCCCTATCAGCATGCATTTTTCTTCTCCTTTTTGTCAATATGGACACTTGGTTTGGCATCATCAAAAAGGGGGAAATTGTTGAATTCGTTATTCAGTTTTGATGATAACAAACCTAAAGTAATGTTGCTCCAAACAAAGTTCTCCAAACAGGCATACACTGTTGTTTTCAATATGTGCCTTAACTTGTTTGCTGAATGTTGAGAACAAGTCTTGAGAACAGGTCTCATACCTTGATGGCTCACGCTCAAGTCAAGAACACCACCTCGATGAGTTGATTGAATGTGAAGATCAGTTTCTGAACTCAAGCGATACAAGAACAACCTGGCAAACAGGTTGGCCTAGGTGGTTGGGGCAGCGTATTCATCTTGAACAAGATGACTAGATCTACAACAAGATGTCTTTGGTAATTTAGGTCTTATTCTAGACTCTTGTTAATATTCCAATCTTGAAAAGTCTCTAACTAACCACTCTTGAATCGGTTGCGCTATTTGCTTCAGAACACCAAGTTCAAACAACCCTGAAAACAGGGTAACGAGGGTGTTTCTAAACTGCAACGGCCAAACCCGGTTTCTTTGGAAAACTTATTTTGGTTGGCCAAAAGCTCTAATATATTTTGATAAAATTCCAAGACAGCAATTTAAGCTGTAGAAAATCTTCTTGATATGAAAATTCAAGCTGAAGATTTGCAAAACTGATTTTGGAAAATATTTACCAAAACCGAAAATATCTCTCTCTTATCCTTTGGAAAGTGATTAATTCAAAAACTCATACTAAAGATTTTCTCACGGATATTTTTGGGCAAAGATAATCTTCCAAAATCAAATTCCTACAATATTGGAAAACATTATCTTTTAGCCGTTAGAATTCCTTGAGCTAAGCAAAAAATTTCTCTTTGCCAAACTTAGCTGATTTATTCTCTTCTCCTTGGTTTTTGACCGTTGGAATTTTTGTATAAAAATATAGCATTTTACTCCCATTGATACAGAGAAAAAAACGAGAAACTTACACAACAAACGCAAAAAGGGAGAATTAAAAAGTGGTTTTTCTAGTGAAAAAAAGTTGTTTTCGAGCTACTCTTGAGAAAAGAAAAACCGAGACAAGTTGTGTTAAAGTTGAGCTTTCAAGATATTGGCATACTAGGACTTCATTGTACCTTACATCTGCTTAAGACAAAAGCACCCAGTAAGGTGTTTTGTAACCCTGATCTTGAATCAGAAAAGTGACTGGGTGGTCCTCAGTCGTGTGGACTTTGGACGTGTCCAATCTGGTGAGATTTGGACGTGGTGTAACCTGTCTTAAGGAAGAAGGTTACGTGGTTGCAAGTTGTAACAAGGTGTGTTGCATTTGTAACGTTTGAAGCCCGATAGTGAAAGTGATTAAATCCTACACGAGGTAGGTCGTGGTTTTTCACACCTCAGTTGGGCTAGAGGTGTTTTCCACGTAAAAATTATGTGTGCTTAATTTCCGCATTTATCTTGTTGATTTTCGCCTTTGTGC
>JACYFF010031952.1:88859800-88876951 GCA_017589665.1 Selenicereus undatus | reverse complement strand
TGTTTGTAATTCAAGAACAACGTTTGCAATCAGGAAGGTGTTTGTCACTAAATACGCGAAAATCGAACACCACAATTCACCCCCCTCTTGTGTGTAAGTACTCCTAAATTCAATAGATGAGCAACCACACGCTTAGTGAGAATTCCCCCACTCCTTAAACCAAAACCGTTTGCAGGTAATAATACCAATAATAGTCACATATCACGTATTTATACAATACTACCATATTAGGCAATGATTGTCCCCAAGGAATGATTACCATCCTTAAACTTCACACTAGTCCTTCAATTCATCCCTAGGCCCTTAATGACCAATCTTCCCTTCTAGCAGGCATTCAAGCACATAAACAAGTAAACACAAAGAGTGAGTATGAGACTTTCAAACATAATTTTGAAAATACAGTGACTATCGATATATTCCAGCAATAACTTATAATTCACGCCAACTTCTTTAAAGCTTATAATTCTTTCTAAAAGTTCCCAAACATCCAAACTGGTAAGAAAGACTTTGGCAGGAAACATTCTTTCATGGAATATACACATTGAAAAGCTTGGATGTACGATACATCACTAGTATGTAACCATACTGTATTTGAAAATTCATTTAACTAAACTTGGACACATGTTCATAAAATATATGCAGGATGTGTATATTTGAAAGCTCTCTTTCATTACTTAAAACACTTTACTTAGCCTCTTGAAGTTCATATTCTTTTAAAAGAACTTCTTCCATAATGGTCCTCTAATGACCCTTATAAGCTTTTCAAATCTTATTCAATATGGCGTCGTAATGGCCCTCAGAAATCTTTCTTTTCTAAAATGCTTAAAATGGCAAAATGCCAAACTCCTTATTTATTAAAAACTTACTCATAGCATAAAATATCTTATTGTGCTGGCTAGGGGAGATCTACACAGCCCTTAAGTGAGATTATCACTCACAACTCATGTTATCCCTAGGGTATACGTCCTTAACTTTTTGGCCAAATCGCGCCTTAGCAGCGCAACTCTAACTTCGATATTGTCATCTATGGGGCAACAGCTCACACCAGGATAATCATATCCTGAGTCCAGTCCCCCTCAAGGTTTTCTTACGCGTCACACATAAGAGAACAGCTCACACCAAGATAACCATATCTTGAGTCCAGTTCCCAGGAACAGTTCACGCAATCTTTGCGTCCAACTCCCATCATTACCTTTGGGAGAAATAGCTCACGCCATCTTTGCATCCAGTTCCCACCCTCGAGGTCTGGCCAATTGCCTAGCACTTTCTCAACTTGTAAAACATATTTCATTTCGCCTTTTTACTTGTTTACTTCGCCGAAATCTTACTTTTTAACAATACGACCATAACCTTTCGAAATGTTTATAGTTCATTCGTTTTTAACTTAAAAACTTCTTATAAACGTAATAAGTTTGCTAACTCGTAAATAGTCGTCATTTTTAACTTAAAAGCTTCTTATAAACGAAATAAGTTTGTTAAATCAAAAATCAACTTCGTTTTTAATTTAAAAGCTTCTTATAAACGTAATACGTTTGCTAATTCGTAAAACGACTTCGTTTCTAACCTAAAAGCCTCTTACAAACGTAATAAGTTTGTTAAATCGTAAAACGACTTCGTTTTTAACTTAAAAACTTCTTATAAATGTAATACATTTGCTAATTCGTAAAACGACTTCGCTGTTGACGTAAAAACTTCTTATAAACGTAATACATTTGCTAATTCGTAAAACGAAACCCATTTGGAAATTAAAGTACTTAGTTAGCGTTTATCTCAAACTAGGTTGTAATAAAATCCTCAGTTGTCATTTTATAACTCATTTCAATCCTTTTTAAAACTCAAAGGAGGGTGTATAGATAAACTGAAGGCTTAGAGCGTTTCAAACTTGCTACTATTCAAAAACTTAAAGTACTTGGCTCGTTTATAAGACAAACAAGGTTTCTTCATAAATTTTCAATGTAAACGCTTCTTGAAACATACTGGTTTTACTTGCTCGTAACTCAAAACTCAATCGAGACTTAAGTAAGCAACTAGTATACAATTCAGCTAAACTTCATAATTAGCACCTTAACATGCTTTTTTTCAGGTCGTTTAAATTTTTTTAAACACAAGGAGAAGTTATAAACAAACCAACGCCTTAAACATTTTCAAACTCGCTTTTAAACTTCCTAAACCTATCGATTATTCAGTCGAGTCACTCACTAAGTAGTTCGGCGATTTAGGGTCTCTTTAGGTTGTAAACATCTTAAAAACTATCAAGCAATTGGTAAATACCTTAAAGCATTCGTAATTGTGAAAACAAGCTTTCTAATGACCCTTCTCTTTAAAGACGTCTTAAGTTTCAAGAATTGGTCACATAGCACATTGAGGGGAGAGGAGTTTACACATAGCATATTCATACACTTCATAGTACAACTTGCCAGAATCAGCCTATTGAGCCACACATGGCCTCGCAATCCACACGATTGCGACAATTCACAACCCAGGCTCCCTCCTCACACAACACCGACCACAAGATCCTCGAACCACTCAATAGTTCCACCTCAAACCATCCAA
Organism: Selenicereus undatus; assembly: GCA_017589665.1. Lineage (NCBI taxonomy): Eukaryota > Viridiplantae > Streptophyta > Magnoliopsida > Caryophyllales > Cactaceae > Selenicereus > Selenicereus undatus. The sequence goes on along the minus strand of JACYFF010031952.1, from coordinate 88,874,398 downwards.
CTGCCAACTCGGTTCAATATCGCCACAAATAAGTCAATAATTCACAAAACCAATATATATAAGGATAGCATTCTCATCAATAGCCCTACATAGAAATTAAGTGCAGTTGTACTGATTTAGCAACAACTTCTAAACAGAAATCAACATGCTTTACTAATGCCTTAATTTGCCCAATTAGCATTTTTAAACTTCAAAACATGATTCCGGGCTATTGAACTGACGAAGTGACATCACTAAGGCAATGATCTGATATCAATAATTCAGCAAACTTCCGAACTATCTAGCCATTAATAATCCAACAGCAGTTTCAACATGCAATTAACCCACAATTAAGACCAAGTTTGCAATTTCCTCAATTTCGATTCTAGGTTCACCCAAACTGATTCCTAACCTCAAATCAACATGCGCTAAATAGTTTAGTTAAATTCGTTGAAAATAGTAGTAATTTAGGAGTAAAGAAACCCCTACCTCAATTCCGAGCTAGGTGTTCATTCGAAGGGTTGACCGACTTGACTTTAGGCATTCAAACAACTCCAACTCCCGGTTTAAGCTCCCTGTCGCACGGATCGCACCCAAACCACGCCCAAACTCACTAAATTTGAATCCCAAATCTGATCCAAACTTCACCCACTAGCTTGAATTTGCAGTGGACGGTTGGTGCCTCGAATCACCCCCAATTTATAGTGGTTTCGAAGCAATTAACAACCAGAATGCATGGCTGAACTGTTACAAGTGTTTGGGCTCTCGAATTCTTGCTCAAACCCACTGAAAACGTGGTGGGTTCTCTAGATTTTGACCCATATTTCGCACCAGGTGAAGGCCAGCTCGCGGGGGAGGCCGAATGGATGGGATTTGTGGTTGTGTAGGGCAAAAATCTGCTCAGATTTGAGCTCTTGTGGCGCGTGTATGGAGGAGAGTGAAAGGAGGAAGAAGAAGAGCAGAGAGAAGAGAGAGAGATGTCGAGGGGGTTCACGAGTGAAGGAGGATAAAAGAGAGGGGGTCATGAGCAAATTACCAAATTGCCCCTCCCTCTCTCTTTCTTTTTATTATTTTTGTTCCAAGCTGCTTAGGAATTGATACCGCTAACCTAATTCGTAACCTGAATTCTAAACCCAAAATTGATAACATCACCTTTCATCGATTACTCGTTCCCAAAAATATCTAGGTTCGATTTAATAAACATCAAACTACTTCTAAGGTTGACAACCTAATCGCGTTCGGGTTCCTACTTGAATTAATACTCGTTAATAACCGTTAATAATGCTTATTGAAAATCATTGAATAGTTTTTCAAACTAATAATAATAATAATAGTGATAATTTTAATAGCGACAATATTCTTTTCAATAAAATTAACGCTCACAAGGGCACATAGAAAATAATTTAACTTAGATTGTTAATGAAATACGATTTTTATAACGTAAAAAGGGCGTTACAGGCAACTTAAGGAAAAGTAAAAATACGCGAGTATTACACTCTTCCCCTTTAAAAGAATTTCGTCCTCGAAATTTACTAACTTGGAGGAAATAATGTGGGTACTTCTCCCGCATTCTTTTCACAATCCAAGTCATGTTACGCTTAACTATCTAAGTTGTCTCCACAATAACATCCTATTCTTGGATTTCTGGTGGTACCAAGTCAACAGGGAGGGTTTTCCCTTGTATCTTAACACCAAAATCTCTAAAGGTAAGGTCGGTATGATAATTTGTTCCTAAAGGAGTGGTCACGTAAAGTTGTATGTGTATCTCATCAGGCTTATTGGCGAGTTTCCTCATAGTTAGAGGTTAACAAAAGAGCGAGCAGCACCAGAGTCAAATAGGATGGGAGCATAAAGTTGGTTGACAAGAAGAATACCGGACATTGTGTTAGCAGGTTCTCCAGTCTCTTTTCCTTCTAGCTAAGCATCCGACTGCCAATTAGTGGCCTCTAGTTGCTTCTATTGTCTCTTGAGGGAGCACCAACGGTTGGGCGACCTCGTTGTGCCAGTGGGTTGATTCCCATTCCGGATCTCTGAATATTACCTTGACTATTCCATGTAGCCTTTGGGCAATTGGCGACTTTGTGACCCATATCACCACATCCAAAACATGGGCCCGTAAAGTTTCTACATGGGCCAAGGTGTTGACGTCCACACTGGTCACACGTTTTCCTTGGTTTCCATTGGGTGGTTTGCTTTCCTTTGTCCTGTTTCATACCAAGTTTAAACCTCCTAAAGTCTTTGTTTCTCTGAGAACTGGATCCCCCAGGGCCAAATTTCCTCTTTACTTGCTCCTTTTCTCTATTCTCAGTTTTAGTTTCATTCATGATGCGGGCTATCTTCACAACCTTCTGGTACATTTCTTGAAAATTGTCATAAGTATGCCCTGCTATTATTTGCTTCACTTCCTCTCTTAATCCCTGTTCTAAGTGGTCCATCCTCATTTTTTCGGTGGCCACATGATTTGGTGCAAATCGACTTAGCTCATTGAACTTTGCCGCATATTCTATTACGCTCATTTCTCCTTGTTTCAAGCGTAAGAACTCTCGTTCCTTAGCCCTCCTTATGTCTTGGGGGTAATATTGAGCGTCCAATAAAGTTTTCAGCTGATTCCAGGTCAACACAGGTTCACCTGCCCTAGGTTTCACTGTCCCCCACCAGAACTCAGCTTCTTTTTCAAATTGATAGGTGGCCAGATGCACTTTGAGCCTCTCAAGGCACTCTATGATTTCAAATAAGTTTTCCATTCTCTGAAGCCACTTATCGTATGCCATAGGATCAGTTCCACCTTCGAACTTGGGAGATTTAAGTCTATTAAACTGGCATATCATCTCCATGGCAGTTGGTTCTGGTGTTAGTTCGCGTCGAGGAGGCATCTATCACACATACATGCAAAGGATCACTTAGTTTCATTTTCTACTAGGGGTTAACACGCAATTGCTCTAGGACTAATAGGGGTAGGCTTCCTTGGTTAATGAAATGATTTGCAAGAGGGCGAAACATGTTATGTATAGCTACTAGTTTAGTCTCAGCTCAACTTTCGCGTAATTATACATGCATATCACATTTTACTCAAGGAAATGCACATATTTGCTCGAATAAACTAGTGAATTCATAACACTTGGCAAGCACCAACTGCATTTATTTCATTGAACATTGATAATGTGACTTAGAAGTCACGGGAGATTTTGCCATCTTGGTGCTTCAGAATTAAAGGAAAACAAACTAAAGGCTTACATTCAACTTATTAGCATATAACTTAGCAATTGTGAACCTGGTTCACGCTACTCTACTCCATCTTCATCTGAAGCGTCATTTCTGGAGAAGTTATCCGCTATGGATTCCCTTGGACCCTCAGATTGGTCATGATTAGGGGCTAAGAGCTCTTGTAATACTGGAGTGGGAGTATACTCTATGTTGGGCGTCTCATCTACTAGTTCTTTCATCCTAAGCATGGTAGCTTGCCATCCTCGGGGGTAGGATGTCCCATAGGCGTCCATCCAGCGTACCCTCATTACCGCAACTCGCTTATAGCGCTCTGCTTAAGGCCTTTTAGTGAAGAGACGCCTCATTTGGCAAAACTCTAGTTGACTTCTCTTAGCCACAGTGATGCGGAGGCGCTGGCTCAACGCAGGTTGGATGAGCTCGGTTTGGGCAAGCTGGACGGTAGCAGCGTTTCTTTGGCATGAAGTGAATCCCAAGTGGTCTACATAGCGCTCTGCTCCTAGTAGGAATTCTACTACACCTCGATAGGAATAAGGTGCACATTCCTCCCTACATAAGGTCAAATGTCGTAAGGTGAGGGTTACTTCCTTCCATCTTCCGTCCAAATGCATCTTTCTTATAAAACCTGCTGCCCAAGTACTTTAGCTGATCCCGTTGGGCACTCTTCGGCTGTGCACCTCCATTGCATGCCAGAATATAACCGCATTCCATGCGGCCAACCAAAAAGGTAGATAAACGTGATCGATGATGTAGAAAACCATCCTACACTACCACTGTAATAGTAAGGGAAGAACTGGCATATACGTACATATTATAAGTTATACACTTGTTAATACGAGTAATACCAAGCAAGACAGATCATATAAGCACATAAGTCACGTATTTCACATAACACACGCCTATTATGCTATCTAAATGCATAATGCAAACCTATGGCTCTGATACCACCTAATATAACACCCCCAACCAGAGGAGGGGTCACACCGCCAGGACTCCCTAAAAGGGAATCCGTAAGGCTCTTGAAGATCAAGGGTTTGGATTAGCATTTAGATAGTAGTTCTAGAATAAAACTGCAAGAGTTTCCCCTGTTTTTGCAATATTTTAGGGTCTTAGCTCAGCTAAGGGTACCTGTAAATTGGTAACAAGGTATGACATGCGCTAAAATAACCCAAATTCACCGCCTCAGACCACTCGCCCTTGATTACTCAAAATTAAACAACTAACACAAGGGTTAAAGTAATATATATACAAGTACAGAGCCGACTACCTGCTTTCACATACAACAATGAACTCAAATATTTACAACGTGGTAAGCATCGAACACTTGCAAAGCTAGCAAAAGACTTCTGATGGGTCGGCATCAAAACGACTTCAAAACATCTCTTATACCTACTCAAACTGGACCTAGAAAAGGGAATAAGTAGATCGATGAGCAACCACACGCTTAGTGAGAATTCCCCTACTCTTTAAACCAAAACCATTTGCAGGTAATAATACCAATAATAGTCACATACACGTATTTATACAATATTATCATATTAGGCAATCATTGTCCCCAAGGAAAGATTACCATCCTTAAACTTCACACTAGTCCTTCAATTCAACCCTAGACCCTTAATGACTAATCTTCCTTTCTTACAGGCACTCAAGAACGTAAACAAGTAAACACAAAGAGTGAGTATGAGACTTTCAAACGTACTTTTAAAAACACAGTGACTGTCGATATATTCTAGGAATAATTTATAATTCATGCCAACTTCTTTAAAGCTTGTTCTTTCTAAAAGCTCCCAAACATCTAAACCGGTAAGAAAGACTTTGGCAGCAAACATTCTTTCATGGAATATGCACATTGAAAAGCTTGGATGTATGATGCGTAACTAGAATGTAACCATACTGTATTTGAAAATTCATTTAACTAAACTTGGAGACACGTTCATAAAATATATGCAAGATGTGTATATTTGAAAGCTTTCTTTCGTTGCTTAAAACACTTTACTTAGCCTCTTGGGGCTCATATTCTTTTAAAAACTTCTTTCGTAATGGTCCTCTAATGACCCTTACAAGCTTTTCAAATCTAATTCAATATGGCCTCGTAATGGCCCTTAGAAATATTTCTTTTTTGAAATGCTTAAAATGGCAAAATGCCAAACTTCTTATTTATTAGGAACTTACTCATAGCATAAAAACATCTTATTGTGCTGGCTAGGGGAGATCTACACTGCCCCTAAGTGAGATCATCACTCACAACTCACGCTATCCCTGGGGTATACGTACTTAACTTTTTGATCAAAACGCGTCTTAGAAAGGCAACTCCAACTTTGATATTGTCTTCTATGGGGCAACAGCTCAAACCAAGATAGTCACATCTTGAGTCCAGTCCCCCTCAAGGGTTTTTTACGCGTCACACATAAGGGAACAGGTCACACTAAGATAATCATATCTTGAGTCCAGTTCTTGGGAACAGCTCACGCCATCTTTGCGTCCAGCTTCCAACATTACATTTGGGGGAAACAGTTTACGCCATCTTTCCGTCTAGTTCCCACCCTCGAGGTCTGGCCAATTGCCTACCCATTTCTTAACCTTTAAAACATATTTCATTTCTCTTTTTCAGTTGCTTATTTCGCTAAAATCTTACTTTTTAACAATACGACCATAATCTTTCGAAATATTTATAGTTCATTCGTTTTTAACTTAAAAATTTCTTGTAAACGTAATAAGTTTGTTAACTTGTAAATCGTTTTCGTTTTTAACTTAAAAGTTTCTTATAAACGAAATAAGTTTGTTAAATCCTAAATCAACTTCGTTTTTAACTTAAAAGTTTCTTATAAACGTAATAAGTTTGTTAAATCGTAAAACGGCTGCATTTTTAACTTAAAAGCTTCTTATAAGTAATACGTTTGCTAATTCGTAAAACGACTTCATTTTTAGCTTAAAAGCTTCTTATAAACGTAATAAGTTTGTCAAATCGTAAAACGACTTCGTTTTTAACTTAAAAGCTACTTATAAACATAATATGTTTGCTAATTCGTAAAATGGTTTCGTTTTTAATTTAAAGCTTCTTATGAACGTAATACATTTGCTAATTCGTAAAACGAAACCCATTTGGAACTTAAAGTACTTAGTTAGAGTTTATCTCAAACTAGGTTGTAATAAAATCCTCAGTTGTCATTTTATAACTCATTTCAATCCCTTTCAAAACTCAAAGAGGGTGTATAGATAAACTGAAGGCTTAAAACGTTCCAAACTTGCTACTATTCAAAAACTTGAAGCATTTGGCTCGTTTATAAGGCAAACAAGGTTTCTTCATAAGTTTTCAATGTAAACGCTTCTTGAAACATAATGGTTTTACTAGCTCATAACTCGAAACTCAATCAGGACTTAAGTAAGCAACTAGTGTACAATTCAGCTAAACTTCATAATTAGCACCTTAAGATGCTTTTTTTCAGGTCGTTTAAATTCTTTTAAACACAAGGAGAGGTTATAAACAATCCGACGTCTTAAACATTTTCAAACTCGCTTTTAAACTTCCTAAACCTATCGACTATTTAGTCGAGTCACTCACTGAGTAGTTCGATGATTTAGGGTCTCTTTAGGTTGTCAACATCTTAATAAACTATCAGGCAATTGGCAAGTACCTTAAAGCATTCGTAATTGTGAAAACAAGCTTTCTAAATGACCATTCTCTTTAAAGACGTCTTAAGTTTCAAGAATTGGTCACATAATACATTGAGGGGAGAGGAGTTTACACATAGCACATTCATGCACTTCATAGCACAACTTGGCAGAACCAACCCATTGAGCCACACATGGCCTCGCAATCCACACGATTGCAGCAATTCACAACCCAGGCTCACTCCTCATACAACACCAACCACAAGATCCTCGAACCACTCAATAGTTTCACTGTAAACCATCCAACGGCCAACTCGGTTCAATATCGCCACAAATAAGTCAATAATTCACAAAACCAATATATATAAGCATAGCATTCTCATCAATAGCCCTATATAGAAATTAAGCGCAACTGTACTGATTTAGCAATAACTTCTAAATAGAAATCAACATGCTTTACTAATGCCTTAATTCGCCCAATTAGCATTTTTAAACTTCAAAACATGATTCAAGGCTAATAAACTGACGAAGTGACAATACTAAGGTGATTATCTGATTATTAATAATTCAGCAAACTTCTGAATTGTTTAGCCATTAATAATTCAACAACAATTTCAACATGCAATTAACCACAATTAACACCATGTTCGCAATTTCCTCAATTTCGATTCTAAGTTCACCCAAATTGATTCCAAACCTCAAATCAACATGCGCTAACTAGTTTAGTTAAATTCGTTGAAAATAGTAGTAATTTAGGAGTAAAGAAATCCCCACCTCGATTCCGAGCTAGGTGTTCGTTCGAAGGGTTGACCGGCTTGACTTTAGGCATTCGAACCACTCCAACTCCCGACTTATGCTCCTTGGCGCACGGACAACACCCAAACCATGCCCAAACTCACGAAATTCGAACCCCAAATCTGACCCAAACTTCACCTACTAGCTTGAATTTGCGGTGGACGGCTGGTGCCTCCAATCACCCCCAATTTATAGTGGTTTCGAAGCAATTAACAACTAGAATGCATGGTTGAACTGTTACAAGTGTTTGGGCTCTCGAATTCTTGCTCAAACCCATCGAAAACGTGGTGGGTTCTCTAGATTTTGACCCAAATTTCGCACCGGGTGAAGGCCAGCTCGTGGGGGAGGCCAAATAGGTGGGATTTGCGGTTGTGTGGAGAGAAAATCTACTCAAATTTGAGCTGTTGTGGCGCGTGTATGGAGGAGAGCGAGAGGAGGAAGAAGAAGAGTAGAGAGGAGAGAGAGACAGATGTCGGGGGGTTCACGCGTGAAGGAGGAAGGAGAGGGGGTCAAGTGCAAATTACCAAAATGCCCCTCCCTCTCTCTTTCTTTTTATTATTTTTGTTCCAAGATACTTAGGAATTGATACCGCTAACCTAATTTATAACCTGAATTCTAAACCCAAAATCAATAACATCACATTTCATCGATTACTTGTTCCGAAAAATATCTAGGTTCGATTTAATAAAAATCGAACTACTTCTAAGGTTAATAACCTAATCATGTTTGGGTTCCTACTTGAATTAATACACGTTAATAACTATTAATAACGCTTATTAAAAATCATTGAATAAATTTTCAAACTACTAATAGTAATAGTAATAATTTTAATAGCAACAATATTCTTTTTGATAAAATTAACGCTCACAATGGTACATAGAAAATAATTAACTTAGATCGTTAATAAAATACAATTTTTATAACGTAAAAAGAGCATTATAGACAGCTTAATGAAAAGTAAAAATACGCGGGTATTACAGGTGTATTTCGGTTTTACGGGTTTCGAATCAACCCAACGGGTTTAGAGCGCATTTTCTATGGGTTATTTTTCTTTTTTCAAAATCAAAAATTCTACATATTTATTACTCAAAAATGTCATTATTTAATGAAAAAGTGTAATAATTGTAATTTCTTAAAAGAATATTAAAAATATTCAACATTTTTATTATAATATATGAACATCTTGCATATGCGGGCAACCAATCAAGCCCCACCTTATTTTGGGTAGATCGATCCGTACATTGAAAGAAGGTCAATAGCGGGTCGGCCATTTATGGGGCAGCCTGTCGTTGTATAGTTGGAGTGCAGGGCTTAGTAGCAACAAAAATTTAAATTTTTTGGCTTTTGTTGATTGCATTATTGATGAAAGCTTAAGGGCATAATGTTTTTGTATTGCCCCTTTTGTACATAGGTGACATCCCCTTGGTGTTCATTTAATATACCTCTTTGATTACTTTTTAAAAAAAATTATGGGGCAGCCTGTCTAGAGTATTTTAACGAGTTTTAACAGTTTGATAGCTAATAACCTATTTAATGATTTAATATTTTTATTAACTAACCTATCAATGTCCAATCAGATAAAACTTTATTAACGAGCCGACCCCAATATGAATATGGCTAACCATTTTCCTACCACTAGCATCATAGATCAAGACTAGTTAGATCAAGACTAGTTAGAACAAAAACCAAATAAAATTGAATAAAAGAAGCAAGAAACATTATCTTGTAGTTATAACATCAAAAATTTAAATCATTACAAATTACTTAATTTAAAAAATAATTAGACATATTTGTTTAACTAAGTATATAATGGTATGACTTGCACATCTTTAATGCTTGTCTTCTTTTAAATTAACTTTTTTTTAAAAGATTAGATAATTATTTCATGTAATTTTGTACTCATTTTTAATATTTTTTCCATTTAAAAGTTGTGTACGCTATTATTTTTGGAGAATGGAGAAGGAAAAATAAAGTTCTAATTATTTAATTTGTAACTAGATGCAATAGTTGCATAATGTCTTTTTAAACTATTCAATAAAAATGACTAACCATTATTGTTAAGAGAGATATAATGTTCGAGTCAAGCGGGCGGGTTTGGGTCAAGTTTGACACGCTAATTTGCGGGTTTTTTTGGGCTCATTAAAAATCATGTTCAAAACCCAAAATTTTCACGGGGGTTTGAGTCATGTCAATTTTTGCCAGGTCTAGTGGTAATACATTGTGTGTATTATTTTCGATTCTAAGCCAAGAAATGTAAGTTATGAGGTTAAGGAGCTAATGAGTCTTGAGGAGGACTAAATGAACTACAGTCGTAAAGGGAATATTGTCATGCCACACTTCTATAAGCCATTCATTGAATGAAAAAGGACTTACGAGAAGAATAAAACCCCTCCTTCCCGCTGCAAAGCCTAAGAGTATGACCGAAATTATTTAAGACTTACGAGTATTAATTTTCTTAATTAATACAGAGCGCCACTGAATCTATTTTCGAAAAAGGTACCTCAAAGGAGGAACCAAAAAAAAAGAAAAGAGTATAAATAAATGTCAAAGGTACGTTATTGCTTGTGCCCTTCAAAGATGTCTAAATTTGCATTTGCTAATATTACCAAGTTTTATTCGGCCGCTGGAACCTTAAGAATCCATTTCATCGTTCATCGTTCAATGCAACGTTCAACGTTTAATGTTCAATGTTCATTGTTCATAGTTTCTACTAGCAAAATTCATTGTTTGAACCCTTCGTTAAATGAAAAATTTACAGTTCATTGTTCATTGATGCTATGGTTACTATTCATAGATTTGGATCCTAGTTCAGGCCGAGAAAGAACTAATAATCGATCTTTGAATACAATGCTCTACAAAAGATATTTCCAAAGCATAGTTTTAACACGGCGTGTGCTATCTGACTCCTTGCAAATAGTTGTTGATGGTAACGTATTGAGCTAGAACTCATTTTTCTATTGTTTGTATTTTCCAAACTATTTGTAGGGAAGGAGAAGCAACTTCAAGTGAAGCAGGAACCTGCAGAGGTTTAGGGTCTAGGAAAAGCGAGTCAGAGTAGTGATTGCTGATCCTTTACGCTAATTAGTCATTTTGAGACCGTGGAAAATGACTTATGTTTTAAGCACATGTGCAACCTTAGTGAAATGTAAATCCCTTATGGACGTGATTAAATCATGGTGTGATGCCTACTTCGAAATGTTTAATAATAATCTTAGACCTTATTTGGTGCAATTATTATAACTAGAGGATGCTGCTTATCTGGTCGACTCTACTTCTTTATTTGCAGTCTTGTCCTTAAGGGAAGGCAGTAATACCCTAGCTTGATAGCGCATTCCGCTGACTCATAATACTTATTAATAGAGGCATTTATATGGTGATTAAGTTGGGGCGTTACACTTGTGTGTTGTGTGTCTTAGAGCCTAAGGCTATGCCCCCCATAAAGAGATTAAAAGGGTCGAGATCGGGGAAACCTTAGCAAAAACAGACGCCATACTCACGATGAATCGTGGTCCGGCCCACGGACCGTCCATGGAGGCCACTAGAAGGCAACAACTAAAGTGCGTTTGGCCACAGAACGTGGCCAAGACCTTTAGTGCTCCGTGGTGGACTGGAGAACAGAATTTAGGCCACACAAAACCCAACACAACATGTGAGGCACGTACCTATGACGCACGACTCCTGGATCACATCATCATGGGCACCCTACAGAAATAGGACTAAAGGATGCACATCGACCCATCCTAATATTTTCCTGCACGAGATCGAAGTACCAACTCCAAATCGCAAATTATAATGCAATGTACGGGCCAGAGTTTATGTCTAACACATGACACAACTATGTATACCAATGTTTATGATGGTCACTGTATGGGCATATGCAGGAATGCATGTAAGATACATAATTGGGATAGGAGGACTCAACCTTCAAGCCCCCTCAAAAATGAAGAACCCATATACTACGTGGAACATAATGTTGGATGAATTCACCATAACAAAAACGAAACGTGCCAAATTAGATCATAAGTTATTTCATTAGGTGATTAGTCTGTATGCAATGCATATGCAAAGAAAATCCCTGAGAAGCACAATATTGTTAACTATGTAGTCTACTAAATTGATGAAATGTGTAGTCAAGGTGCAAAGCAAGTGAACTTGCCTCAATAAACAAGAATTACAAATAGTGTAAACATGTAAAAAACCACAAAGTAAAGATTCACAACACATCATGCACAACTAAAATATCGCACGACTAGGTAACAGTGATATTAGAGGGGTAGTTGTATTCCAATGGCAAGGCTTATGTCTGCCAAACACTACAGATTCATAAATAAGATGCAACAGTAGAACCAAACCTATACAAGAATAGCAATTTCATTAATGTTAAAGAAAAAGAAAGGTTTCACGCTTGTCAAAGGATAATTCACCTCACATTGTCTTAGAATAATAACGGTCTAACTAAATGTATATGTAAAAGTAGTTGTCGATTCAATCCTGACATTTGAACCTATACTCCATCGTATCCAATGGTGACTCAATTGGCTCTAATGATGGTATCATATATCCAAGGCATTAATTTGTAATGATCAACTGGCTCACCAAGCACCATCATGCGCACGAATTCTCTTGTCTTCCATGACTACATGTATGGCAATCGAATCCACAACTCCAACTCCAGATGCCGCATAGTGTCTCTAGGTGAATAATTAAGACACATCCATACTTTACCCTTAATGAGGTGCGCAAGAGCTAAGTCTCTAATTCGTCATCTTCCCTATATACCCATTTGACATTGCTCCCCCATGTTGTGTTTTATGCTAGCCTTTAAAATAATTCAAAGACATCACCTATGTGTTCTTCCTGCCTTTAACACATATGTAGAATGGGCAGTCAGTTGCATCACACCACAGTTTTTTTGTTTGTAGTTCTTCTCAAACTGATAGCTAATCTGGTTTGCAATTGTATACTTGTAGATCATTTGTCGAAATGCTTCTGCTGATTGGAAAATTTGTCTCTCCGCCTTGATTAATTCCTTCTAGATACGTAGCTTGCGATAGTAACTTTGTGCTCGAAGACCAGAACGTGGCCAAAACGTTGTCACTTTCATTAACCTCCTCATCACACCGATCATCTGATGTTACAAATATCTCATCATAATCTAACAATACAACGGTTCCCTTCCTAGTCTTAGCCTTAACACAGGTTACTCATTTCCACATTGGGCCCTTCAACTCACCCTCAGCCTGCAATTTGAAGCACAACACCACAAAAGTCAGTCATTTTTATAACATTAAACAACTAATCTATTCCATCATATAAAACTTTTTAATTGAACCATCGTTTTACTGCTCCTTGTTTTGAGTCTCCCTTCCTAACCTCTTCGACAGCAACATCTCCACCTCTAACACTTGTGCCACATAGTAAGTCATTGTCAGAACTGTGCGCATGTCATTCACATGCTGCAATGCCTTTTCGTACGCATCTGCTCGAACCCTCATTTCCACCAACATAAAAATAGCCATGTTCATCATTTCCATTGAACATCATCGTCACATCCATATCCCCCTCCATCGATATTAACAATTACCTATCGTACTTCAAATTATACCACAGTTTGGCTTCCACCAATTCTCCACCAACACTGTCCTTCACCATTCTCTCCAATTCCTCTGCCCATGTTCTCTAGTTCACCAGCATACATTTCCTTGACCCTTCATCATATGTTACTTTTCCATCTCTGTCGTCCTCCAACACCCCCATAACACATACATAAGTCTATATATTTTGCCATGTTACCACAACTGTCTTTATGAACGCCTTCCCTCTTACTCTAATGATATATTACGCTCTCGACATTTCTATACAATTTTCATTACACATGATGGGAAGAATTTTAGTTTTAAATTTATAAACCCCAAGTGCAAGGTTGTACTGTTGAGTACTCATGGTGTCGTCCACTGAGAGTTGGGTTTCAAATATCAAGATTAGCTTAAGTGTTCAATCTAGGCTAAATGAAAGGAAGAAATAAAGAAAAGCTAAACTAAACTAATAAAGGCGAAAAAGGTGGCTTAAGACTCTAATTTCACCAAGTGATGAACTAAACAGTCAAGATAAGTCCTAACTTACCCGACCTCAACGAAGAACACGAAATGGCCGGTTGTGCCATTAAAGATCACTCAAGCCATCTCTCAAAGGTCATGAGCTAGCCTAATTATCCTAACCACCTATTTTCATGGGGTTAGCCCAATTAAGCCACAAAACTAGCAACCCTCGGGCCTAACTAGAATCGGGACTATTTTTATGTCCCAAACCCGACTATCCCCTCTCCTACACTAGCTAATTGACATGATCTCTCGGCATAAGTCAATCACCCAAAAATATTGATGAAAGCTTTTTCAAGTATTTCATCAAACATTTGGCGGAAATGAGGGAAAACTCTAAATTCTAAGTGAGAATTGGGTGTGGTTAGGCCCAATACAAGTCTAATTAGCCATCAAAAGGCTAATCACAATTCAAGCCAGCCAAAATTACAACTAATTAACCACAAAACATAAAAAAACCCTCAATTTAAACCTAAACTAGCAAACTACTCAAAAAACATGAACTAGAGAAATTAATCTAATCTAACAAGGATCAATACAACTAATAAACAAAAAATCATAATAAAAACTGAATATTTAAGCTAAATATGATCTAAACTATCAAGATTAAACAAAAAGGAAACAAGAACAAACATGAAATAAGAAGAGAGAGAGGAAAGCGAAAACTTATGGATTGCTTAGATTAACTTGAATGAACAATGCTTAAATTCCAAAACAACCCAACAAATCCTAATCTGCTTACTTTATTTCCTCCTAATGAGATTTTTGAAGCTAAACCTAAGCTAAACAAACTTGGAAAATCGCCTTCGAGAGAACCTCCCAAAAGAATTGAACAAAAGCCCTTTTATACTCGAGCCCGAACAAACGAAGCAGCACGCGCAGCCCTGAACTG
>JACYFF010031952.1:88840275-88859400 GCA_017589665.1 Selenicereus undatus | reverse complement strand
AAACAAGGGTCAAAAGACCCTTGTTTATAATAGCTATTACTTATGGGACTGCACACACCTTTTTTTGATTTATTGCTTTTTGTGCAAAGTAAGTATTGTGCATTTTTTCTGAAATTTTTTATAATTTATGTAATTGTATGTACGAATAATCTGATAGCAATTATGAGTAGTTTTAATTTTTTTGGATGTTATGGAACCATTTAATTTTTTTTGTTTTTCATTATTTTTTTAATTTTTCATTATTTTTTATTTTTTATTTTTTATTTTTGTTTTTTTATTTTTTTATTTTTCATTTTTCATTTTTCATTTCTAATTTTTTAATTTTTTAATTTTTTTGTATTTATTTTAATTTTTTATTTCTTAATTTCTAATTTTGTTGTATTTATTTTTATTTTTATTATTATTTTTTTTTCATTTTTTTATTCCAAAAAAAATAACCAATGGAAAAATCCAAAAAAATAAAAAATATAAATATAAATAAAAAAATAAAAGATAAGAAAATAAAAAATAAGTACAAAAAAATAAAAAAGTAAAAAGTAAAAAAATTTAAAAATTTAAGAAAAATAAAAATAAAAAATAAAAAATAAAAAAATTTAAAAAATTTAAAAAATAAAAAATAAAAAATAAAATGAAAAAAATAAAAAAATAAAAAAATAAAAAAATAAAAAAATAAAAAAATAAAAAAATGAAAATAAAAAATAAAAAAACAAAAAAATAAACAAAATAAAAAATGAACAAAAAAGAATAAACAAAAATAAAAAAATTCATTATCATTAATTACTATCACAATAAAATTATTACATTATAAAACAAAAAAATATTAATAACCAATAATTCAACTTCATTCAACTACATTCAACTTTCACCCACACTCACCCATTCCTTCCCACACTTAAAAAAAAATACTATACTCACCCATTCCTTCCCACACTTAAAAAAATATTATACTCACCCACTCCTTGCCTCATTTTCCACACTCACCCTCTCAACACCTCCCATTTCCCAACGAAAAGAACAGGGCCTAAGTACCACAAACCTATTGTTTACCCATGATATTGCTGTTATATACTCATCTCATATGGTCCACTTCATTTCGATGTCCACTTCATTGGTCACCATCACCATCAACTGCAACAGACAGATGTAACTCTGCCTCTACCTCCGCCTAGTCCTCCATCACTAGAACAACTGAAGAGCTTCACTAACCCAATTTCCCTCATCCAATACCAGACCTGTAATGAAAGCACTCAAATTCTACCTTTTGACTAACCCATTACAGAGAGGTGGAGAGAGGGAGGAGGAGAAGTAGGAGTAGCTGAGATAAATAGAAAGAGAAATAAATGAACGACCCAGCCTAGTGAGTTCATATATAGAAAGAGAAAGAGAAATGCCCAAGTGAAGAAATGCCCAATTGAATTGACCCTAAACTCTCTAATTCTCACTTAAGGGCAGTAAGGTAATTCAACTCCTATTTGCTTTGTCTAAACTTTACCTCCAAAAGCAACACTAGCTTGTTGCCAAAAAAAAAAGAAAAAGCATTGTGTTGCACCTCAGTTGAAGAGAAGCCCTCTTGTAATTATCCCATTGTTGTAAACACTTTCGTCACACACTCAAATTTAGGCCCTATTTGGCAATTAACTGTTAGCTGATTGTATTAGCTGTTAGCTGATTACATTAGTTATTTGACTTAACTGATTGCATTAGCTGTTTGTGAAAAAAGTGCTTAGTGAAGTTAGCTGTTTCTAATAAAACTATTTGATAAAATTTCACTTATGCCCATTACTCAATTTCATTATTTTTCTAACAAAATAATTTTTTTATTGGATATTTATTTTTCTTTTCGATATGAATTATGAATTAAGACTTATGTGATATATAAAATTACGTTTATACCTTTTCCTAATTTTAGTATTTATTATCAAAATGTTTTTTTAATGCTAATTGTTCTCTTTTTGAATAGCAATTAAAATCATGTGACATAAAAAATATTTCTATATCATGTAAGACTAACTAACATAAATTATTTGTTAATTAAGAAAGTATTAAAATTAAAAGCATTATTTTTGAGATCATGACCATCCACAACTCTTGTTCAAAAAGAGAAAAAAAAATTAAAAAATTTAAAGTATAAACATCCAACATTTGAAAATATCATTTGTGAATGACATTTGATGTAAATTTGTTCAAATTATAAGGTCATGGTCATTATAAAAATAAACATAAAAAAGCTCTTTTAAAAAGCTATCGCAAAGAGCTTTTTGTAAAAGAGTTTTTTTGGATATAAAAAGCTAATTTAAAAAGCGAATCAATTAAATAATTCAAATAGCTTTTTAACCAAAGTCAAATATCTAATACCTTTAAAAAGCTTATTTTGCATCCCAAAAGTTTTTTTTTACCCAAAAAATTCTTTACCAAACATGACCTTGGCGTGAGCAGCTATGTGAAAGGAGGGGGGGGGGGGGGGAAGGCGAAAGGAAACTAAAAAGGCGTAGAGACACGAGGATACTCTGTCTTGTCCTCTTTCACAAGGCTTCGAACCTGTCATCCCCAGACCCAACTTCCAGTCCCCCTCCCCGTCAAGAGTCTCACAAACCCAGAACCTAGTACTCCAACCGTTTCCTTCCCGCCAGAAGGTGAGCTAGGAAGCTCCAATTTCCCCCCAAATTTGATTTATCATCATCATGATCTTCAGCAGATGATCTTTGATCCATGGACAGCATCGTACACGCAGCTCTTGAGGAGATCTGCTCTCAGGGCGTCAATGGAGTCTCACTCTCTCTCCTCTGGCCCCGCCTTCTCCCTTGTCTCTCCTCCGCCGGTCTGCCCCTCTGCCCCGCCGTCAAGCGGGCCGTCTGGTCGGGCCTCGTCGGGATCCCGGGTCTCCAGTTCCGGGTTCAGGGATCCGATTTCGAACCGAAATCCAAGTCCTTTGAGGAGTGTGAGGGATTGGATATGATGGTTTTTGCTGACGAGCCGCTCCGGCGGTGCTTTGTGGGGCTTTATGACGTCAAGGCTTCCAACATCACCCCTCCTCAGCAGCGGGTCCTCGAGCGGCTCGCACTTGCTAGGTAATTCTAGCAAAAAGTGTTTCAAGTTATTAATAACATTGGCTTATTGATCGTGATATTAAGGTTTTCAAGTATAGTTATTGTGGTGAAATTACTCGCCTAGTTTGTATGATTTTGGGTTCGATCAGTCGATGCCTCCATGTTCTTTTCAGGTGCATTTTTCACTTTGTGAGCTGGCAAGGTTTTGTGCGCAGCTGAGTATCTTAAACAGAATGTTATATTAAATTTAACAGTGCTTATATTTTATGTACCCTTTGTTGGACTTCAAAAGTATCGTTACGTACTTGGGTAAATTGGTTTTTTTTTTTTTTTTTTTTGGTGGTTTGGTTTTGTTTTGTTTCGTTGAGTAGTTGGGTTAATCAGTTGTCGGGAAAATTTTTAAGCGAGGATAGTTATGGAGAAATCATTAGTATATTTATCACTATTTAAAGTAAGACTTCGGCCTCTCTGGCAGTATTAGAGGTGAAGTTATATACAACATTAACCTAATAACCTCTGTGTAGCCCCCCTTCATGGGTCCATACTTACTTGCAATATTTTAGTTGTTACTCTTGTTGTTTCAAGTGAAAGTTGGGATGTCCTAAAATAGGAAGTCAGTTTCATCATTGATGTACTCGTATTCTTTCCTTGGTGGGTTGGGTCATTAGCTGAAGTGCCTGGTGGCAGCTGCCTTTACTAGCGGCTTTTGAGTAGTCTTGAAGTTTTCATCAAGTAGTTGGCGAACAGTAGATTTGTCTAGAGCTGAACATATGCTTGGTTCACTGCCATTTTCACACATCATTGCTGGTTACATCTTCCTTACTTCTTGGTAATTAACTCATATAGAAATATGGGGGTTTTCATATGAAGGATTAGGCCATCATGTAGCATCTTCCTTGCTTTGATCATAGATGCACTGGTATTCTTTCCTTGGTGGGTTACAGCTGATGTGGCCCTTTTACCTTTGGAATTGTAAAATCACAGAGAGATTGGTTCTGGTGGATTCTAGATTTAAAAACCATAGATTACCTAATACTCCATAGAATTGGGGTGTTTGGGGAAAAAAGGACTCTAATGGAATAGCAAAGTGACAACACAAAACAACCCTACAGCTTTTTTTGTCGAAAAGTATTTCTGATCATGGAGGTATGGTCAGCTGGTTTCAAAGTTTGTGGTCCACTGTATCCATTGCCTCCTACTTACTGCTAGCAGCAGAATACCTGATTTGTTGGCTTTATTCTAGAGGAAATGGAGTAACACAAAATCAACTGTGCAAAGAACTTGGGACTCCCGCAAATAACTTCTTCTATGTGGTGAAGAGGCTTGAATCCTGGGGTTTGGTTACGCGACAATCAACCATAGTGAGAACTAAAGAAGCATCCAGTGACAAGGAGCCGAAAAGTAATCAACCGGTGCATACCAATTTGATTCGCTTGCATCGTTATGCAGTGCCATTGGATTGCCAGCAAAGACTTGAAATTACTAAAGAAAACAAGAATTTGGATGAGAGTCTTGGGGGGAATGTAGCAGGCGGAGACTGTATTTCGGAGGAACATGGCCAAGATGATGTACTCGTGAAGGACTTCCTGCCTGCTTTAAAAGCTGTTTGTGATAGACTTGAGCAAGCTGAAGGCAAGGTTTGTTATTTTTGGACTTTTCCAGAATCTATACAGCTTCTTTGAGGAATATTGAATCGGTTGATCCAAAATTTCGGATTTTATTGGTTGAAATTTTCTTTTCTTATACCATGATATTACTGTTCTTGAAGGTTCTGGTTGTATCAGATATTAAACGAGAACTTGGTTATCGAGAAACAAGAGGACATAGAGCTTGGCGAAATGTAAACATTCATCAATCCTTTACCCTACCCTACATTATATGATAGCTGATCTACCATCAAACAAGTGCTTATGCTCTTGCTTCTTTTTGTCTAGATCTGCAACAGGTTGAAGCAGGCTGGTCTTGTGGAGGTTTTTGAGGCAAAAGTAGATGACAACGCGGCAACTACAACAAATTCTAAAAGGACCAAATCGAGAGTTCAAAACAAG
Source organism: Selenicereus undatus (assembly GCA_017589665.1). NCBI lineage: Eukaryota > Viridiplantae > Streptophyta > Magnoliopsida > Caryophyllales > Cactaceae > Selenicereus > Selenicereus undatus. The sequence continues at coordinate 88,854,305 of JACYFF010031952.1, read as the reverse complement.
GTATAATGTCCAATATGACTTCACCATTTAGCTGCTCTGCTTATTCTATTGTTATGTGAAAATGATGCCTCAAGTTTTCCTTGCAAGTGGAGGTAATGTGTGTTATTATGTGTCTTTAAAGTTTGTTATTCGATTTTTGTAAATGGTGAAGCCACATGCTTCTTTCTAGTCTGAGAGGGTTGTGTGAAGGTGACCCATTATCCCCCTTGTTATTCATTTTGGCGGTGGAGAGTTAGTAGGTGGTTAATGATGCTATTCACCTTGACTTCTTAGAAGGATTTGGCATCAGTAATTTTTGATTTTCCATTTGCTTTAGCTGACAGTACTTGAAAGTTCTACAAACTCTACGGGATCAATTTGGAATACTTGAATGAAAGCTCTGGTTCAGAGGAAGATTGAGTCTATTGCAAAGTGCATGGCGAATTCTTGTGATTTTTTCCTTTCATTGTTTATCATCCCATCTAGCAACACTAATCAATGGGAAAATTGGAGAAAATGATGAAAGATTTCCTTTGGTCCAACAATGAAACCATTAGTGGCATCCCTTGCTTAAGTAGGATGATGGTTGCCATCCCAAGTAGGAAGGGGGGAGGGGGGGTACGCATAAGACCTTTTTTCATGATGAATGAAGCCCTCAAGGTCAAGTGTGGATTTCAAGTTATCGCTAAGGATGAGGATGCTTTTGGGAAAGATGTTATCCTGACCAAAGTAGGGGTCAATAAATTATGTCAATGGAGCAGGAGTCCTTGTGCTCATGGGGTGTTTTGCTTGAAATCTTTTTGCATGTTTGGCCTGTTCCATGCCACTTGATCTTTTTGATGTGAAGAATAGGTATAGGGTGTTGTTTTCACATGATGGATGGTACAAGAATCAACTTCTTAAGGTTCATTTTCCAGAGCCTTTAGAATGGGTTTGTGTAGCCTTTATGGGAATATCCTTTGGAGATATATCTCCAAAGGTTAGGGGAGATTCTTTCCACACTGTTCTTTTGAGGTAGGAGATGGTTCTACAATCTTTTTTTGGCTTGATCGCTGGTGCGGTGGGAATCCTTTGAAAGACATATTCCCTGGCCTTTACGTTTTGGCAGTGGATAGAAATGTCTCTGTTGGTGATTATCGGCAGTAGGTTTCTGGTAACAATATTTGGGCACCTGTTTTTGTTCGAGATGGTTTCGGTGATGATGATTCCCTGGTAAGCTTCTTTAATAAGCTTAGCGACGCCAAACTTGGAGAATCTTCAATTGATGGGTTGAGGTGGGATCTAAACACTCGGGGGTGCTTCACTGTTAGTTCTTTTTGATGGGAAGTATTCAACTCGGGAGGTTCATTCTGAAAAGGGTTTCCCTTGCAAGCTCATTTGGAAGTTTCTAGCCCCTGTTAAGGTTTCTTTCTTTGTGTGGGAAGCTACACACGGGAACATACTGACATGTGACAACCTACAAAAAAGGGAAAAATTTTTGGTGAATAGATGCTTCATGTGTAAAAGGGATGTTGAATCTACGGATCATTTATTGCTCCATTGCCAGTTTGCGAGAGTATTTTGGAATCTAGCTCTCAGTTGCTTGGGCATTTCTGGGGTTGCTCTTGATTCCATTAGGAGCCATCTTTTGGGTTGGGAGAGTTTCTTTGGTAGGAAAGTTTAGAAGAAGAAGGAGGAAGCCATGATCCTACCTCATGTCATCTTTTGGTGTATTTGGAGAGAGAGAAACAGAAGAGTTTTTGAAAGTACAGAAACTTCTCTTCAGAGTTTGAAAGAGAATTTCATAAAGACTCTCTACTTTTGGAAGAATGGGAAGCTTAGCTCTTCCTCTATCGATTTGGCTGATTGTGTGGATAGTTTATATTTAGGATGTATATAGCCTTTTGTATGATGCTCACTGTGCAGCTGAGCTTTTATTATTTTATTATTAATATATTACCTTTTCCTTATCAAAAAAAAAAAAGAATGGGTTTTTGTAAAACAGGCAACTGCGATAGAGTAGTCTCTTGGAATTGTGATTGGACATTTTGAAGAAGCCTGAATGATCGGAAGGAGCAAGGCATTTTCAGCATTTTGGCTTTATTGCCTGTGCAAATGTAGTGCCTTAGGGCTATAATGAGTTTGTTTGGTTCCATGACTCAAATGAGGTTTTTTTACCCCCCCTAAATTATTTATATTATTTATTTACTTATTTATTTTTAAGTGAAGAGTTTTTGCGGTAGTCTTTGTTAGGGGTAAAATTGCCTTGATTTTTGTCCAAACGCCGTTTGGAAGTCTAAAGCTCCTATGGAAGTGGCTTGTTTCATGGACAGCAACTGAAGGAAAGATTCTTGGGACGACATGCTTAAAAGAAGAAACTATAGTCTGGCTAGTAGGCATTCAATTTGCCTCAAGGAGGACAAATTGATTGACTGCCTTCTTGTTCACTGTTTTTGGGTCTCTTCGCTTTGGCACTTGCCTCTTTAGTTGATAAGGGTTGGGTTCAAACTTTGAATGTAAAAAATGTGTTAGTGGCATGGAGGAGAAGAATGAAGAAGAGTTTGATTCGAGAAACTTGGAAATTGATTCCATAGGCTAGCTGGTGGAGTACATGGAAGGGAAGGAATCAATGTATTTTAAGGGGCAAGCTTTGTCCTTTGAAGATTTCAAACCCTATTTTCTGGGAACTCTGTATAGTTGGAGTCAGGTCAATTGTAATGGGAAGCTGTCTCTTCTGGATGTTGTGGACAGCATTATGCACAAGTGGTTGAGGGATGATAAATTTTGTAACCGCCTCCTTTTCTTTATGAGTGACACTCCCTTTCTTTCTGATTAGTATTCCATTTGATTTCTCAACAAAGAATGAAAAACAGGTATAGACTTGGATACAGGTGTAACCTGACTATCAAATACATGATAGGGTAGCTAGTGTGTGCATGCAGTACATAAATGTAGTTTATGGCAACAGAAAGTTCTCTTTACAGTCTTATCTGTTGTGATAAGGAAGATGTTAATTTAGTTGTGGAACTTAGGTCTTCAAATTTTGTCAAGTTTAGGTTTGATAAAATAAGGAAGAAAAAATCACAACAGTTCTTAAGGAATGAATAGACATCCAAATTTGTAGGCACCCCATGTACTGTCTCCAATCCTCCTTGGCTTCACATAGTGTCCAACTACTGAGAGATGGACTTGTTTGTGGTTGGTGTTAGATTTTGTTGGTGCAGAACCCTCATTTATTCTAGCTTTCTCAAACTGTTTAATACGTTCATGATTTGATGATGTCACATTGATCCCCTTTAATTTAATCAGCTGCTTATGCACTCATCCATCAGAGTGTTATCAAAGGCAATTTATTGATTTCCTATTGGGCTTTTGACAGGCCGTCAGTTGTTTGCGATTGTTGAAAGAGTTTTCGCCAAAGCTTTTTGGAAAGAGAGCTACTGATTGTGAGTACGACAATCTTGTCCCAGAGCAGACAATAATAGGTGGAAACCAAATTCAAAACACAGAGCAATTGGTAGAGCTTCCTCTTGAGCAACAAATTTTTGACATGATTGATCAGGAAGGATCCAAGGGCCTGCTTGGAGTTGAGGTATGTGCAATGTTCCATGTTTATTTTTCTTTCTATAATGTACTGGTTCCAGCCTGTATTCTTTCTTATTGTTCATCTCTTTAACCACTCCCTAGCTCGTTTGCTGGGGCTTCACGATGCGGATTGTTCTGCGTATTAAGCTATGAGCCTTCAGGGTCGTTGGACTTTGGAGGCTTAAGCTCCGTTGGACCCAGGGCCTGTAGAAGCCGTTATTGGTCTCCATATTTCTGTTATGAGGCGTTCTCTTGGGTTGTGTCAGCTGTGTTTGGAAGCTTGCTTTTGGATCTAAAGCTCACTTCTCTCTTGGGCATCTTGTTTGAGGTGAGGCTTCAATCCTTATCCTCTATCTTCCAACGCACTTCTTGTCTAGCTTATTAGCCCGCATACCGCTTTTGCTTGGATCCATTCTCCTTCAATTCTTGTGTGGGCTTTGTGCTCCTTCAATTCTTCTTCTTCTCGTTCTTCTCCTTCGTCTCCTCCTCCTCCTCCTCCTCTTCCTCCTCCACAGGCTAATTTCCCACTCACTAGGAATTCTTCCAATCTTCAGAAAGTTCACCTATTCCTCTTCTTCTTCTTCTTCTTCTCCACAGGCTAATTTCCCACTCACTAGGGATTCTTCCAATCTTCAGAAAGTTCACCTATTCCTCTCTGATGTTGGTTCTGTTCTTCTATCACTGGTTAGCTTCTTTCTTGTGCCCCTGGGCACTTTCCTGTTTTCCCTTTCCAGTGACTAGCTGATTCTATCTCTGCCATTGGTGTTTAAGCCGTACATCTCACCATCTACATCCATTTATATTTTTGTGTTTGTCGTGATGGCAGGATACATAAGTCCTTTGACTTTATTGGAACACAAGGTTGGGATTGCTGTTTCTAGGGGAACAATGAGTGTCAATGTTAAGGTTGATAGGAACTCCTCTTAGGAGATGGTGGCGTTGCTTCTTTAGGAATATTTGAATGAGCAGTAGAAAGAGGTTGGAAAGGACTCAGATGGATGGCACTCTAGATTTCTCATTTTCCTTGTCTAATGTGAGCTACAGCCAATGCGGGCGAGAACTTAGTGTCTCGCATGTACGCATTGTTTCTTGTTACAGTTGTAAAAGAACTGGCAGGGAAGATGTATCATGCTTGCAGAATATTATCTTTTGGATATAATCATACTGCTGATTGCGGGTTTGGGTTCATAAGCGTCCTCTGTTAATGGACATGAGGGGTCCTTGCTGAGCTTAAGCACACACCTAGAACCTACTCAAGTCAAGATTTTGTTGAAACTTTGCTGATGCCATGTAAGATAAAGGTGCTCAGATCAAAGGGTTTGGATCTGAGGATTGTGACTTAAGCCTCCGGGAATGGGATACTGGTGCAACTTTATGGGGCAATATCATTCCATTACAAATATATTCCAAGAGGAGTTGTTTTCTCCTCACTTTCTCAGGTAAGAGTGGAAATTATTAGGATCCCTCAAACTGGCGGTGGTTTTGTAGAAAGTTACAAATGAGAATGGTGCAACTGGTAATAGCACGGACTATTGAGCTGGTACTGATGGTTGCTAGTGGTGTTGGTCAGTCATCTGATGGTGTTTTTAGCGTTTCTTTGACCGTTGTTTGCATTTTTACAAAACGATGATCTACCTTTTGATTGTTGCTCATGATCTAGGTCCCCTGTGTATTCCCCCCCCCAAAGGGCAATCAAAAGTTGTATGCAAAAGGGGGAAAGCACCCCAATGTGTTAGATTCTTTTGACAACAATACACATGAAAAAGGCAGCGAAGCGCTGGTCTGTTCTCAGACGGACAAGCGTAGAAGCAGAGTTCTATGCTTGCTGTTGGGATTGTCTGAGCTTTAATTTCTTTGACCGTGTGATCGCACGTGTTGAAGGTGGCTAGTCATCTGAATAGAAGCCCAAGGTTTTTTCGTTGAAGGTTAAAGTTGTTTGCTTATACTTGTGGGCATGCCCTTAAGGGTTCCAAGAACTGGATCAGTAAAAGGAACCATCTAATGCAGTAGTTCGACAAGCTAACTGGTCAGAATAAGCAAAAATAAAATGGTTATGCTAAGTTGAACTAGTTGATTCAGACTTCTTAATTTGGGAGCTACTTTGTGGTAAGTACATTGGCTTATATTAAATCTTATGCTTGAATGCATAAGAAATTGAGTATGCTCGACATTGAGGAGGTTTATAATCATGTTTCTTGTGGGTTCCTCATGGCTAGTCTTGAATGAAATATGGGCTTTCCAGGCAAGTGGAGGAGTTGGCTGTCCATTTGTTTTTCTGCTGTCTGGTTTTTAATCTTGATTGATGGTGAAGCCACATGTTTCTTTTGTATTGTAACAGGGCTTTGTCTAGGTGATCAACTTTCCCCTTTGTTATTATTTGGCGATGGAGACGGTCAGAATGAAGCTATTTAGGTGGGTTTTTTTTTTTTCCCATTTTTTCGGGGGAAGGTTTTCAATGGTAACTCTCCCATCCAATAGTTTGTTGAGTTACCTTTTCTGTGCAAATGATGCTTTGGTTTTCTGTAGACCTGACAAGAGTAATCTTAGAAATTTGAGATGCATTGTTATGTTATTTGAAGCAGTGAGCTTAGAGTCAAACTTTGAGTGTGGGATTGGATACCTACTATCTTCTTGCCTTAAGTCTCCCTTTTGGTGCGAATGTTAAGAACAAGGTAGTGTTTGAGCCTATTTTGGAAAGGTTCCATAAGAGATTAGGGTGGAATCATAGCGCTCACCAGAGGGCAAGTTTAACCTTATTGAAGAGCACCTTATGGAGTCTTATTTTGTTTCATGTCTTTGTTTAGTATTCCAGTTATGGCATGTGAAGAAAATTATTAGACTTTCTTTTGTGAAAAAATGGAACCAGTAGAGTTTTCATGGGGTTATTTGTGGAAAAGTTGTTCCAAGCAAGGAGGGATAGGCAAAGGACCTCTTCGGCATATGAATGAAGCTCTTATGATCGAGTGACTTAGGCATTTTTCTACAAGGGAGGATGCTCTTTGAAAAAAATGTGATGAAGGCCAAATGGGGTTGGTTCTCTGGATTGGCGGAGCAATTGTGGCCGCCGTGCTTATGGTTGGGTTGTTGGAAATCTATCATAACAGATTTAGAGCATGTCAAATCCTTACTAAATTTCGAGGTGAAGAATGTGTCTAGGATGCTATTTTGATATGATGTTTGATGTGGGGATCAAACCCTCAAGATTCAATTTCTTGAACCTTTTTGAATAGCTCTTCTAAAAGAGGTAACAGTGCAAGATGTGGTGTCTTGGAATGGTGACCAAAGCCATTGAAACCTGACTTTTTCAAGGAGCCCAAACAATTAGGAAGAGGAAAGCATTTTCAGTTTTCTTGCTACACTTGCAAGATGAATGCAGAATGTATTGTAGTGATGAGATTGTTTGGCCTTTTGACTCTGAAAGCTCTGTCACCATCTAGAGTTTTTGCCAAAGGCTTTATAATGGTGGGAATTGTCTCAATTTTCCTACACAGGCCATTGGAAGTCTAAAGCTCCCATATGAGTTTGCTTTTTAGCTTGGGCAACCACTAAGTGAAAAATCGCTACAAAGGATGTGCTTGTTAGAGGAAATTTTATTGAGTCTAATTGGTCTTGTAGAGGAAGAAACGGTGGACTACCTCCTTATTCATTGCCATTGGGTGTCACGTTTTTGCATTTGTCTCTTTCCTTGATGGGTATTAGTTGTGTTCAACCTTTATTTGTCAAAGATAATGTTGGCAAGAAGAATGCAAAACATCTGCCCCTTGGTGTTTGGAAGACAACCATTTGGCCAGTTGGTGGTGTACTTAGAAGTAAACGAATCATCGAATTTTAGGGCAAAGCCTTGAACTATCAAGATTTCAAGCTCTACATTTTAAGAATCTTGTATTGTTGGATCATATCCTAAATAGTGAAAGAAATTTGGGTTAGGGATTTTATAGATGGCATTATACATGACAGCTTGGGGGCATGATATTTGTAATTCCCCCTTTTATGTGGGGCGGCATCCCATTGGTGTCGATCTGTGATGATTATACTCATAAAAGAAATTGTATATAAGAATTTGAATGCACAATGTTAACCTTCCCCCCCCCCCCCCCAAAATTCTATTGTGAAAGATCTGATTTTTTTTTTTCCCGATAACTAAACAAAGTAATCTATTAATGAGACAACAAGGGGTGACATCCTTGTACAAAAGGGGCAAGTACAAAAATCAAAATCATCACGCTGTCAAGCTCTCATCTATCATTTTATCTACAAAATGCGAAAGAGATGTCTTTGCACCACAATTGAGCACTTGGCTCCAACTATACATGAGACACAAGAAATAGAGCTTGAATTCCTTAAAGGAGGAAGCTTTGCTCTCAAAAATCTATTGGTTGCTCTCTATCCACGTATGCTACCAAACAGCCAAAGGGACTAATATCCAAATTCCTAGAACCTCACTCTTCTTTAATCTTCTCTCCATGCATCTATCCGATCTTTGACATTTGAAGGTTCAACCCAACTAACCCTCATCAGAGAAAAAGAGAGATTTCAAAGTGAGGAGACCCAACGACAATGAACAAAGAGGTGATAATCTATTTTTTGTCTTCTTCGTACGTTCAACACCTTCTTGCTAAACTAGAATTTCTTGTTTAAGCATGGTCATGGGAACCTTGCCTTTAGCATCCGCCTAGCGCCTAAGTCAGAAACAAGCTTTTGTAGGAGGTTTAGACTTCCAAATGGTATTAAAGTCGTGAAAATTTGACCATCGAGAAACTACTACAAAAATCTCTTCACACGAAATGTTCGGTTAGATTGAAGGAGCTAAATAATCTCACCATTATCCTCAGCCAAAACAATGTCGCGGGCAAGTAAAGCGAGAAGGGGAAAAAATGTTGTCCTCCCAATCCTTCGGGCTTCTAGGGAAAGTAGGGTTCTAGCAGCTTTGGTCACCCTTCCAAGAGATAGCATATTGCGCTGTAGCTTCGTTCAAATAAGCCATCCTAAAATGATCTAAAAATTGGACTATCTCTCATTCTCGCACGAAGTATCATGCCAAAATAACACTTTAAACCTATTTTTCACCTTTAAAGCGAACAAGAAACTTAAACAGATCCAGATGAGCTAAAATTGATGTCCAACAGCCAAATCTATGAGCATAACGGCTCCTCTTGCTCCGCCACCAAATTTGTCAAGCCAATATTTGGCTATGAATCCTATGATCACGTTTTTCCTCAAAACAATGTCCTCAGTTCCATGACCGCTTCATCTTGAGAGGTTGATTCATTGCACAAATAGATCTAATGCATAGCCCTCCATGTTGTTTTGGACGAAAAACATCATCCCATTTTACGTAATGGTGATGGAAGTCATTATTTTGATCATTATTGAACCAAAGGAAGTCTCTCATCATTTTCTCCGATTGACTTGCAATGCTTGCTGGAATTGTAAATAAGGACATGTAATACATAGGAAGGCTCCATAATGTGCTGAGCAGTAAAGTCGGCCTACGTCCTTTGGACAAGAGCTTTGATTTCCAACCTAAAAGTCTATTTTGGAACCTTTCCACAACTGGCTCCCAAATTGCTCTGCTTTTAAAAGATGCACCTAGAGGAAGGCTCAGATAAGTACCAATAAAAAAAAAAACAAAACTATCAACCACACAACCAAAGAAGGTCAATGCTAGGGTTGTAGAATTGTGTCATGAGCAAAAAAGATCCTAGGTGAAGGGAAAAGATACAAGGGCTCGGACATGCTGCGTAGCTCAGGTAGTTAGAGCACAAGTAAGAATGCCTAATCTGAATCGGTTGCATGTTTGATTCAGCCCCTTGAAGTTTCCCTTTTCTTAGGCTACGTAGACAGAAAAGTAACCCAGGTTGACCTCTCTAGAAACCCTCGTACAACTGGGTGGGTTGCTAAGTTCAACTAGATTTGACCGTTTGATAATGTGGTTGGTTGAAGGCTACTTGCAGACTGGACCAGGCCCAGGTTCCTGGCTGAAAGAGTTTGGCTGGCTTTTCTGTTTCACTTTTAAAAGGTGAGGTTTGGTATATCACTTTTAAAATTTGGTTTATCCAATTGGGAAGTACAAACCGATTAAGCCAAAGGTGAGGTTTGGTTTTTAAAATTTGGAAGTTGTTACTAGGAACTTTCCATCTTCATAAATATATATATAATTAGAATGAAGTGGCAGTTGGCAAGGCTTCTATTCTGTGTATTCTTAGATAAGTTTTATAGGTGCACCATGCATCTTTGAAAGAGTGAATGCATTTCCTGTTGAACCTATTCTTGGCGTTTTATAGCTTGTTTCACACACTTGCATTTCTACATACAAGTGAAATTTATGTGCTCTGCACTTGTGTGAAATTTTCTTCACATTCACATTCCTGTTGTAAACAGGTTTGCAGGAGGCTTGGAATCACCAATAAAATGCTTGATAATTTGAGCAATGCTATGGTTCCTCGATTTGGATTGCACCAGCTTTCTGAAAATCGGAAAAGGGGTTCAGCATACAGATTTTGGACACGGGGTAGTTTCAGTCCACAATTTCCTAATTCTTCATTAAACAAATCAGAAGGTGCCCCTGATGAGCATGGAGCAGCCCTTTCAACTCTTGAGGAGCCATCTTATTGTGAAAACTCCCAGGGAAATATTACAGCTTTGGGCTCTATAACCTTGCAAAAGTCTATAGCTGGAAAGAATACGAGTGGATATAATGAGCAGGTACTAAGCCATGACCCCCTGGGGGAGAGAGGCTCCTGCGGAGTGGTTGTTTGGTCCAAAGATTCACAAGATCTAATCCATGACGAGAGCATTGCCCTCCCTGCTTCTGTCACTGAAACTGAATCTAATGGCAAATTAGTAATATATTCACCTCTTCCCGTGCGTAAGCCATTTAACCTTCAGCAAGGCCAGAGATATCCATCACTCACTAGTGCACAGAGGGAGCAAAGGATACTTGAGAAACTCAAGGTTTGTTACTCATATTTGTCCTCATAGTGTTTTTGTTAAAAATTTGCATTATTAGGTATGCAGTATACTTACATCGTATCATGATGTGTGAGTGTGCGTGTGTTGTTCAAAGAATAATATGTTGAGAAAAGGTGGAGCTTGTTGTCGTTGAGGTTCTACTGCTAGCCTATTTATTATTTGTGTTCTTAAAGAAAGATCGAGGAGTTTTTCCTATTTCGCAGATGTCTAGTATAGATTAAAGCTGTGTGACGTTGTCCTAGGTGACACTTGATAGTGGCATATTCTCCTTCAGGTTTGGTGTCAGTTCAAATCAAGTTTATCTTTATGCTTGTGTTGCACCTTTTGAACAGAGTTTGCATAAAATAACTCTGGAATGAGTTACTGGATTCCCTAGAGAAATGTAGAAATTGTCAATGAGTAATTGGATGATATTTAGCATTTGCTTTTGACTTCATAGTCAAGTCATTATTGTTTTGCCTATTTGATACATAAACTCTTTACACAAGCAGAAGATAATTCCAGATTTACTGGTGGTAGGATTACGAGGGATTTGACAGAGTATGTGGACGGAAAGGAATCGCTCGATTTTTGAGTGCTTAATTATGTATTATCAGCAGTTTAAGCTTTATTTTTTGAGAACTTTGTATAGATAGAGGCATGTGTTCAGTAGTGATTGATCTTTGACCTTCTCGAATTTTATGGATAAGGTTGTTCGAGAGGACATGAAGGCATGTCTTCTTTCCAGGGTATCAAATTTTGGATGCTGGATTGATTGCTTATGAGTCTATTGATTCTTCTGTCAAATCTTGGAAACCAGATATTCTTTGTAAGCTCGATATGGGGAAGGCTTATGATCATTTCCCTTGGAGCTTTCTCTTGGCTATTCTTGAAAAAATGGGTTTTCTTCGTAAGTGTAGGAAGTGGGGGTGACTTTGTTTTTCCTCTGTTCACCTCTCTGTCTTGAGTAATGGTTTCTCAAGTGCGAGAGACTTAAGACAAGGCGACCTTTGTCACCGTTGCTATTCATTTTAGTTATGGAGATTCCTAGCAAATTGGTGAATAAAGCTAGTGATGGTTTTCATGTTAGTAATTCTCGCTCTTAGGGTGTATGGATGGGTTTGATTTCCTAGGATACTGTCATTTTCTGCAAGCTTGATAGGAGCAATTTGTTTATTTGAGATGCATCTTTCTTGTAGAAGCTATGATAACTATCAACTTATCTAAAAGTGCACTTGTCCCTATTGGTGAGTTTCCATAGATACGTCTCTTAGCCCATATCTTTGGTTTTGGAGTTGATTATCTCCCTTATTCTTATCTTGGTATTCCTTTGGTTGCTTCTTATTAGAGCACATCAGTTTGGGGATGCTGTTGTGGAGAGGTACCATTAGAGACTAGCGGGGTGAAATCAAAATTTTTGTCCAAAATTTTTGTCCACGGGGTAGGCTGAGCTTATTGAAAAGCATGTTGTAGAGCCTGCCTATCTACTTTATGCCTTTATTCACTATTCTCGCTAGCATTGCTAGTCTTTATTTTCGGTTTAGAGAAGGCTATGTGAGACTTTGTTTAGTGTAGCGATGATACCGGTAATGGTGTCCATTGGGATGAAGTTTGTCGGGTAAATAATAGGGAGGGCTTGGCATTAGACCTCTTTGTGAGATGAATGGAGCTTTGAAGGCAAAGTGGCTTTGGAGGTTTGCAAAGGAGGAAAGATGCTATGTGGAAAATGTGATCAAGGCAAAGTATGGGCTTGATAATTTGGGATGGAGGAAGAGTACTTCATGTGCCCACGAGGTTGGTCGGGTTGGAACACTTCAAATCTGTGGTGCAGTTTGGGGTGAAGAATGGCTCAAGAGTGTTGTTTTGGCATGATGGTTTGTGTGTGGATCGGCCTCTTGAGGATGAATGATGTAGGATAATTATAGTAAAGGATGGGTAAAAATATTATGAAAATTAGTATATTTTGATACTAGAGATTTTTTTGTATTTTTTATTACTTTCGTAGGTATTTTTTAATCATATTTTGAAATTGCCAAAATCAGGATATTTAGTGATATTTTATCAACATATGGTTTCCTAGTTAAAGTAGCTTTTATCGTAGATAAGATGAGAGAAACAAGACTCCGATGGTTTGGCCTTGTGAAAAAGAGGAGTGTGGATGCTCCAGTGAGGAGATGTGAGAGGATCAACATCCCTGAAGGAAAAAGAGGGCAGGGGCGACCAAAAGAAGAGTTTGGACGAGGTGATTAGAGAGGACTTGAAAGTAGTCGGTTTGATGGAGGACCTGACTCAGGATAGGAAGCTGTGGCGGGATAGAATTAAGATCTTAGATCGTAGAGAGTCGACCCTGTAGTTGCTTTTTGGTTGCTGTGGCATAGTGCTGGTAGCGGTCTTCTCGTATGTTGTGTTTGTTTGCAGGTTGTACTTTCTTCTGGGAAGAGACATCATTGCTTATATCTGGTGGTTAAGGTATATTACCTTCCTCTGATATATTGTTCTTTTGTTACATAGCTTCAGCAACTGGTCTTTTTAATGTATCTTCAATGTGTCCTTAATTTTTCCATTAAGTGTTTTCACAAAATCTTTCTTTGTGGGTCTCTTGGAATCAGCCTCTTTACGGGTAGGAATGCCGATAGAGGTAAGGTTGCCTACAGCTGGATCTCCCCACACCCCGCGAAAACGGGACCCACACTGGGAGGTGTTGTTGTTGTTGTATGGTTTCCTAGTCTATTAGGACAATATCAGGTTATTTGTTTTTATCCTTTTCTAGTTTATATCTTATTTAGGTTTTGTAGTGCTAGTTAGCCTCTTGATTATATGAACTTCTTTATATAATTAAAGAAGGCAGATTATGAATAGGAATTGATATAGAATTTGAGTGAATCCCCATGTGAGAATTTTGATTATGTGTGAGCCACCCTTTCCTGTAGGAATTGCTTCAAAGTGTCCAATATCAACTCTTGTTGATGTAGGAAGCTTTGGGAGCAATTCCTACAGAGGTGAACAATTGATGTAGGACGCTCTGAAATGAAGGCAAATAAATGGGAAGCTAGCTTCAAGTAGGACTTGATAGCAAAAATCCCTTTAGAGGGAGATCCCATGTAACTGTATCAAGAGAAGAATCACTAAGAGTAATCTTGTGCAACGTTATTAAGGAACTTAAGAAGAGTTTTGCCATCAATGAAAGCCTTCCGGATAAAAACTGGTGAACAGTGTCACACCCTCTTTCGTAATAATCTGTAACGAAACCATGTTATCCTGTGCAAGAGCATAAAGAGAAGCAAAAAGGTCTTTCAAGAAGGTGCCTTCACATCAATGGTCATGCCAAAAAATGATGGAAGAGCCAACACCAACCTCAAAAGGATAAGTGAGAAAGAAATCTTTCCCCTCCTTCAGATACATACCTCCAAGGGCTCTGCCCTTAAGAACCATTTGGTCTAGAAGGATACCATGCGAAACTGTCCTCACCATATTTAACGGTAGCTATCCTTCTCCAAAGATTCACCTTTCATTTATGTATAGCAGATATATATATT
>JACYFF010031952.1:88822289-88833597 GCA_017589665.1 Selenicereus undatus | reverse complement strand
GAAATAACTAAACCAAAATTTAGCATCAGCAGCCAAATTTCACAACTCTTCAATGAGGGCCTTCCTGGAGCCCATCTCATACCCCAAAACAGCAAACCCAAACAAAAAAAACAAAGAAAATAGAAAGAGAGACGGAATTGAAGAATGGCTATAGAATCAGTAATGAAACAGAAATCAAAATAGGGGAAAGGGAATAGATTTGACATTGGGTCAAATGCTTGTAATGTCAACGCTAAAGTCCAGTGTCTCACTCAAATTGAACTGAACAAAATAAATTACCCTAAGCACAACATCTACCCCCCCTCCCCAAAAAAACCAAAGGCATTTGGATTCTCGAAAATAAGATCCCTTGTGAGACCTCTCAATCTGTAGCTAACACGTTTGAAAGTAGCATATAAATACAACCTACCAAATTGGGTGTTAGTCCCTAATATTCTTTGCGTCTGCTTTCCTAGGAATAAACCCAATAAAAGTAGCATTAAGACAAGCCTCAAATTCCGAAGTAGTGAAGAACTCTGAAAACATAGTCTTCACATCACTTCTAACTGTATCGGAGTTGGTCTGAAGGAAAACCATAGTCACGCACTCTAGCCATGGTGACCTATCCCCATGACACTCTCACACTCATGTAGAGCTTTAGTAACTTCCTTTTTAGTGAATTGCGACTCAAGGGCCTCCCTAGAAGATTTTGGTAAATAGGGCAAGATCAATCCATCCACTTTCAAGTTTCAACCTCCAAGGTTTAGACTTAGTAAATAGAAGGTTGTAAAGGCCATGAATAGTACACTTTGTTTAATAGTTTTATATTGATTCCTGTCAACCACCACATAGCCGCTATGTCGAAAACATTATGTTGTGGGCACATGCTCTGGGCCACAAAGGCCTATACTTTTCCCTTAAAGAAATTTCTTCTATTAGAATAACCCTCGCCAATTCCTCCCTAACAACCCTTTGTTCAATTTCATCATCGTTCATCATCATTTTTAAGACCAATACACTCTTCTTTCGCATCAAGGTCGTTAATAGAACCTAGCATGTTGTATATCCTTGTCTAGTTATCTTGATACGTCCAAAAACTTCTGTGTTCCATTTCTTAAACTCCTCTTACATGCACTTAAGTTTCATTGTGCCTCAAAACTAGCAAAGCTTCAATGTCCACCTGTTGCACCATCTATTTATAAGATTAGAGAACCCCTCAACTTCCAACCACATGTTCTCAAACATGAAAGGAATATGCCCCTCTCTAACTTTGCATTCTGTATACATATAGGGAAATGATGAGAGATTCGTTTCAAGTTTGAGAAAATGTGGCTTGAAGTTGTGGGCTTCCATGATCTGATCAAAAGATGTTGGGAGGAGGTGGAGATTGATGACTTTTCTGGTTTTGTGGTTGCAGTGAAACTTAAGAGGTGTTTGGCAAAGAGCTTTTTAGGTTGAAAAATCTCTTTTTGGCGCCATAGGCTGTTTGACTTTAGTTAAAAAGCCATTTGGGTTGATTGGTTGATGAGCCTTTTGTATTAGCTTTTTATACCCAAAAAGATCCGTTGCAAAAGCTATTTGGAGGAGTTTTACCATTAGCTCATTGATGGTTACAGTACAAATAACCATATTGACCACAAAAATTTTCATAGGAATACTTCACATGCCTCTCATGACAAAAATCTTATAATCTAAAATTCGAACAAATAATTTATGTTAGTCTTTGATAATAGAGAAATAATTTTATATCACTGAATTTTCAAATATTATTAACAAGGAAATTAAGTCAATAATGAACAAAATTATTGTTATAATCAAAATTTGGTGAAGGTATAATTGCAATTTTATATATTACATAATTCTTCGTTTATATAAGAACAAAGATGAATGTGCAACTTATAAAGATTATTATTTAAAAAAAAAAATGAGTTAAGGGCATGATTGGAATGCTACCAAATAACCTTGTCAGAAGCAGCTATTTCAGCACCTTTTTTCTCTCTTTTTTTGGGGGGGGGGGGCTAGAAACAGCTATTGCAATCATTTGAGTCAAATAGCTAATGCATAAGCTAAAAGTCACCAGCAATGCGACCGATTTCCAGAACATGACCTAAGTTCGTTAAAGAGGAGTTGAAGAATGCAACAACGAGGCTTTTGGGGCTATTAAGATAGAGAAATACAACCCATGGATTCTAATAACTCTCTTGATGTGTAGGAAGAGTCTATTGGTCTCAACAATGATGAAATTGAACAGAGGGGGGTTGCTAAAGAGGAATTGGCTAGATCATATGAGATGAGGATAACCATTGAGCCTATAACTAACCAAATTTGAGGGTGAGGCCAAATAATAGAGAAGTAGAGATGGGAAGCGAAAATAGAAAAAAATTAAGCAAATCAAAACAATGAAGAATGGACTTGGGAAAAACTTTTGAACTGGTGTGTTTCCAGTACTTCTTTTGTAGTGCTTGTTAATGGGCCATTTAGCCTATAGCTAACAAAATTTGAGGGAGAGGGCCAAATAATAGAGAAGTTGAGATGGGAAGAGAAGATAGAAAAAAATTAAGCAAATCAAAACAATGAAGAATGGAGTGGGGAAAAACTCGGGAATTGGTGCATTTCGAGTCCTTCTTTTGCTGTGCTTGTTAACGGTTCCCCTATGGACTTGTTTTCCGCTTAAAGAGGACTTCGCTAAGGCGATCCTATATCACCCCTCCTTTTCATCCTAGTTATGGAGGTTTTGCGTAGGGTGTTCTCCACTGCTTCTTTTGATTGTAGGTTTTTTGGTGGGACGATCAAATTAGTCACATGGAACCTCACCACCCCCAGGAAATTCACTGTGAAATCCTTTTTCCTTCACCTAGCTATATTTCATGGAAATTCATCTTCACTTTCAAATTGTGGTTTCCCTTGGAGTATCATTTGGAAGTCCCCGACCCCGTTTAAGATATTCTTCTTCTGTCGGAAGCTTCTCATGGGAAGATTCTAACTTATGATAGCTTACAAAAGTGGGGTAAAACATTGGTCAACAGGTGCTTTATGTGTAAAGATGATTTGGAATCATTACATCATTCATTCCTCTATGGTTGGTTTGCTAGAAACCTTTGGGAGTTAGCTTTGAGTTGTTTGGGTCTTCATTGGGTGATGCCTATACCTGTGAGACATGAATTAGTGGCTTGGGAATGCTTTTTTTTGAAGGAGTGTCAAGTTTAAATTTTTTCGAGCTATTCCCTATGCTATCTGTTGGTTGTTGTGGATGGAGAGAAATAGGAGAGTTCTTGATGGGGTCGACACCTCAATTGAGCGATTACAAGACATGTGGCTGAAGGCCTCATTTTTTTGGAAGGAGGACATTTTTTTGTTCTTTTTCGATTGATGTAATCGATTTTGTGGAGAGCTTTTGTTTTGGGCTGTAATTAGTTTTCGTGGGATGCTTTTTTAGAATCCTTTCTTGTAGATGCTCCTTATCATTATCTATATATTACCTTTTCCTTATTTAAAAAAAATGATATAAAGGGTGGAAAGGAAGAGAGGTGGGGATAAGCTGTTTCTAAGTCGTGGATCCGTCGTGGATCTTCAATTTTATGTGCTACCTTATATGAACAGATTTGTTTGCCATGAAAGATCTCTCTTGAAATCTCTCTCTCTCTCTCTCTCCATATATATATATATATATATATATATATATATATATATATCTGTGTGTGTGTGTGTGGGTGCACGCGCGTGGGCGGGTGGGGGGTGGGGGTGGGGGGGTGTGGGTGGTTGGGTGTGCGCGCGTGTGCATGTGCTTGTGTGTGTGCGCGTGTGTACATATATGTATATGTATATGTACATATACTATATATATACGTACACACACACAACAACAACAATAATAACAATAACAACAATAATAACAACTCTCAGTGTGGATCCTGCTTTCGCGGGGTTTGGAGAGATCTAGATATAGGCAGACTTACCTCTGCTTACATGAGGAGAGGCCGATTTCAATAGGCCCCGAGTAAAAATATTTTAAGAGGATATTTTGGAAGTCAAAAAAACGTGATTGCTTTAAATAACATTAATTATAATGAACAACAGAGGAGGGGTAAGAGTTGTACGTACCTTAGCAACAACTTCATATTAACCCAGTGACTTCATACTAACCTGGCCAAGGGAAGACTATAACTTAGACAATTTGAGTTGGGGGAGTAATAACGCAGTTGCGATGAGGGAACTACTAGCATACAAAACACGGTAAATGCAAGTCAATACAAAACTATATATTTCCCACCATTCCGAAGCCAAAGGAGTGCCAAAAAGGTGAGTCCATAACCTTAATCTTAGACCTCTGCAAATTCCTATCCTGGGCCATGTCCTCAGTTAGCTGTAAAAAGTTCAAATCATGCTAATCATCTCGTTCCAACTTTTCTTAGGTGGTCCTCTGCCTCTTCTACATTTTAGGAGGTAAATCATCTCACATCTTCTTGCCAGTGTTTTCACACTCCTTTTCATAGCGACAAACCATCGAAGTCTAGTTTCTCTGATTTTATTTTCTATGGGTGCCACTTTTACTTTGTTTTTTATCACTTAGTTTCTTATCCTTTCCAATCATGTATGACCGCATATCCACTGAATCATCCAAGTCTTTGCCACCATCAACTTCTAGACTTGGGGTTCTTTTTATTGGTCAGTACTCATAGCCGTACAAGAGTGCCGGTCTACCACTATACGATAAACTCTACCTTTTAATCCTGCTGAAATCCTCTTATTATACACTTTTAATGCATTCTTCATTTTTTCCATGCCATTTTAATATAGTGGTTAATGTCTTCATTTGTATCCCCTCTCTCTTGAATGAGCCCAAATATTTAAATTTCTCACCCTTGGTATTGGTGTCTCATCGATGGTCACTTCTTCACTGGCCTTTTCCTCTCCATGAAACCGCACCTCAAATGTTTAGTTTTTGATCTACTTAATTTAAAACTCCTACACTCTATGGTGTGCCTCCATCACTCAAACTTTTTGTTAAGCCCATGCTTAATCTCATTGATAATAACAATATTATCCGCGAATAAAATACATATGGTACCTCATCTTGGATCTCTTTATTGAGTTCGTACATAACAATAGTGAAAAGAAATGGGCTTAATGCTAATCCATGATGAAGTCCGATATTAACTGGAAAGTCATAGTGTCTTCTGGTGATGTCCGACCATTCATCTCTATTGCCTCATACATATCCATAATAACTCAGATATATGTAATTGACCCTTCTTTCACCTCCAAGCACCTCTAGAACACTTTCGCAGTGATCCGTCATTGGCTTTCTCTAAATTTATGAACACCATGTAGAGGTCATTTTTCGTATCCCTACACAATTCCATGAGCTTTCTAAGGAGGTGGATTGCCTCTATTGTCAATCTTCTTGGTATAAAACCAAACTGGTTCTTTGAGATTGAAATATCCTTTCTCAGCCTTCTCTTAATCACCCTTTCCCACTGCTTTATAGTGCGACTAAGCAGCTTTATACCTCTATTTTATACCGCTATAATTGTTGCAATATGAATATCTCCTTTGTTCTTATAGAGGGGGGTAGTTGTACTAGATCTCCATTCACTAGGCATCTCTGGTAACCACTTTAGTTGCTCTGCACCCAAACACTTTCACACTTCCATTGAAATCTGGTCTGGGTCCACGGCCTTTCCATTGGGCATCTTCCTTATGGCCTCTTTAATCCATTCTTTGCTAATAGGGCTATAGTATTGTTGCCTCTCACCCCACCCTTGTTTGCTTCTCTCTGGGTACTTTATCATTTTCCCATTAAAGAGTTTAGAAAAGTACCTTTCTATCTTTCCTTTATTTCTGCTTCCTCTGCAAGGACTTTATCGTTTTCATCCTTAATGCGCCTTACGTTACCCAAGTCTCTTGTTCTCCTTTCCCAAATCCTTGTAACTTAAAGACCTCTTTCTCACCTTCTTTAGTCTCAAGCTTCTGATATAGCCTTTTCATAAGCTATGTTCTTGGCCGCAGCGACGACTTTCTTTACTGTCTTTTTTGTAGACTTATATCTAGCTTCATTCACCTCTTTTTCTTCATTGGTTCTACTATTAATAAAAGCAACATATGCTTCTTGTTTCTCCTCGACTTTCTCTTTTACCTCTTTATTCCACCACTGAACTCTTTTTATTCTGCTTCCACCTCCTCTAGATGAACCTAAGATTTCCTTAGCCAATCTCCTATTGGACTTTGTCATCGCTTCTCACATTTGGTCTGCATCCTCTACTTGTTTCCAACTCCCTTCTGTCTTAACCTTCTTCAATAACTTTGTTGCGTTCCCTTCAGTAAGATTCCACCATCTAACTCTAAGTTTCCCAACAATTCTTTTCTTCCTTGTTAGACGTCTAATCTCCATATCCATCACCAATGACCAAATCTTTACAATCTTTACACATCCTTCTATTGTTTGCTCTTGTAAAAAAGAATTCAATCTGAGGCTTCGTATTGCCTCTCCTAAAGGTCAACAACTGATCATCCTTCTTCTGAAAATAAAAGTTTACAATCACCAATTCATATGACACCGCAAAGTCCATAATTGAAACCTCACCATTATTTCTTTCCCTATAACCAAAACCTCCATGAGTTGTACCCTTTCGTCCTAATATGCCCATTAAAGTCACGTCCTAAAATAAGTCTCTCACTCTTAGTTTGAGGTACACTCTGAATAACCAAATCCAAATCCTCCAAATATTGTTAATTAATATCATATATCAAACTAGTTTGAGGTGCATAAACACTGAGTACATTCAGGATTTCTGACTCTACCGTTAACTTAATATTCAAAATGTAGTCACTTCTCTCACTTCACCTCAACTACATGGTTTGCCAACTCCTTATCAACCAAAATACCAACTCCATTTTGAACTCTATTAAACCCCGAATATTAGAGTTTATACCCATCAATTTCTCTAGTTTTAGCTTCTATCCACTTAGTGTCTTGAATACAAGCTAATCCTACCTCTATGTAAAGCTTTCACTAATTCAGTTGACTCTCCTGTAAGAGTCCCAAACTCCCAATATTCAATGATGCAAAACATAAGCGCTTGGTCCCTACTCTCCTAATCCTATTCTCCCCCAGAGGACATACTTGAACTAACCCATTGTTTGCCACTAGCGTAGGATAAAAATTAAAAAAATGATGATGACAATGACAACGGCCACAACAACAATAACCACACTCACAATACTAACGCTAAGAAGAGTGATGGAAATGAAGTGAGACTATGCAAATGAATAATACTAATAAATAACATTTACATAATAAACCAAGATAAGCTAAAATATACAAGTACAAAAGCCCACACTACTATAAAGAAGCAAGTAGTGTATAGCCAAGATAACAACTTATATTATAGAAAGAAAAGCAGCAATTGTATAAAATAACAAAGCAACTGACCCCTCTCCTATATTTCTACATGCCTACTAGGCTGATCCACCAAGATGAATCAGCCCCAACTAAGATGAAGCCAAAAGCATTGAACCCAGAAGACAATTCTTCCAACACTCAAAAGAACACTAAACCATCCAGTGGAAATGATTGTAAATGGCAAATACCGGGAGTTGCTAAATGTGGCTTGATCAAATACCCATCACAAACAAACTCTTTCAGAAAATTAAGTCTTGAAAACAGACAAAAATCACCACAGATCGAAGATTTGCCCCTCACAATCTGAGGCAGAATACCAAAAATCTTCCAGAAAAATGAACTAAAACAGCAGGAACTACTAAGTTACCTGACTTGCTCCAACAAATCAAACTTGGGTTTGAGCAATTACCTCAAATTTCCAAACCAATTCAAGTCAAAAAGGGTAAAATGCACAGGATAACAAAGATCGTGAAGAACTGTACTAAAAGCTTCAAAATCCCAAAAGAACACTGATTACTGATAACCTCCTCTAGAAAAATCAAATCAAATCAGACACCTCTTTCCGTTTCTATTTACAGAAGCAGAATGTTCTAGCATGGGGGTGGGTCTTATTTGTGGGTTTATCTGATGAGAAGGAGACAGAAAGACAGAAAAGTTATGTAACAAAATGAAGTTTGCGGTAATGATTTTGAGAGAGACAGAGAGGTGGAAGACGTGGCTGAAGCTCAAAGGGTGTATCACTAAAAGAAAAATGTTTTTTTGTGTGAATATATATATATATATGTGTGTGTGTGTGTGTGTGTGTGTCTACACACACACACACGCACACATATATATATTTCGTGTGCACGTGTGTGGTGGGTTCTTTGTATCACATTTAATAACTGAGAGTCAGGTTCTTATGGTTTGATTCCTTTACCCTGCAAAGATTTTCCCCCCTTCTTTACAACACAAACTCTTGCCACTTTTCAATCTCATAGCAAACGTCTTGAGATACTGAAGAAGACATAATCACGCAATGTTTGTGCCAAAGTGGGGAATGCTAATTGTAATGATATGTGAATGATGTCAGAAGCCGCATACCTGTTTATTTAATCATGTAATCATGTCAGCCTTTTTGTAATCCAAAACTTGCAGAATGGATTGTCTAATTTAGGGCAATTTTTGATGGATTGATGTCTTTCATTTGAAATCCGTTTTCCACAATGACTGATATGCCTTATAACATCACCTGCAGGTGCTTCGTGTATACTATGATCACCGGCAAAAGCGTCTCAATAGAGTCCAGGGAGATTTAGATGTGCAGGGTTCAGACTCAGATGTTCGAAACGACATACAACATCAATGTCCGCGTAAAAGGAAGATATCCTCAGAAGGAAGGTCTGCGAAGCGTATGCATGCAAATTTTACAGCTGGTCTGTTGAAATTTACATTCTTTGTATGTTCTATAATTCATTGCAAGCCTGATTGCTGATTTACTCGAGGATAGTTTTTTTCTTTGATGGAACTAATGTGAGGAATTTTGTTCGGAGAGTGCAGCTGAGAATGCTGAGGAACCTGGAGTTGCCGAACAGGAGGAGAACCATGAGTCGTTACATGATCACTGTCCCATGCCAATGCTGATGAAACCGCGTCAACCAAAGTTCTCGTGGACAGAAGTGGCAGACAGGTATTTGCACTTTCAGCTTCAAAATTGGTATATCGTTGCAGCTTGTGACTGCAGTTATTGCCCAGGAATGGGTATTTAGAATGACAGAATCTTTGACAATGGTCTTTACATAGTTAGGCATTCACATGGTATTTAGGAGCTTCAATTGTGTCCCTGGTCATTCATATATAGTTTCTGCTGGCATTCATGTATCATAATTTACTGGTAACTTTGCAGCATTCTGCAATTATAAATGCGTTTTTTGTAGGCAATTATTAATTCAATATGCAAGACAAAGAGCAATTCAAGGTGCACGGTGTGGCACAAAGTGGGCTTTAATTAGTGACCTTCCTGCACCTCCAAGTACCTGCCGCAGGAGATTAGCTGTCCTGATCACGGACGTAAAGTTCAGAGAATCTTTGATAAGGCTCTGTAATTTGCTCTCCAAACGATATGCTCGACAGATGCATTATGAAGGAAACTTAATGAATGAAAGTGACGGTGGTCAAGAGTCTGATAATCAGGGAGCCCATTGGGATGATTTTGACGACGATAAGATTAAGATAGCCCTTAACGAAGTTCTAACGTATAAACGAATGATGAAAGTTGACACTTCCAAGAGAATGGGATCTGCACCTGAGGTGAAGTGTCTTTGAGTCAAGTGCATGTCTAAATTCAGTTATTGCTTTTGATGGTAAAATTTATTTTGCCTTGAACTAAACATGCTATATCACACATGCATCCTTTGATCAGCCTGGGGATGATTTCTTGATTGAACTTTTGCAATTCAGTTTAATGATCTGTTCATCGGCTGAAACTTCCCCATCTTTTTGTTTGTATGAATTACCCACTGATTTATCTTTGTTTTTCCCTTTTTTGGGGGGTCCCCCGGGGGGAGGGGGTTACTATTAGACCTGGCAAATAGGTCATTCGGTTCGGATACGCGTCGGGTTAAGTTTGGATCGGGTCATGTTTCGGGTTAAGTGACATTTTGGGTCGGTTCGGTTTGGCTTGGGTGAACTTCGGTTCGGGTCGACTTTCGGGTGAGTCCATTTCGAATGTCGGGACGGGTATGGGTCCTAGTCGTTCGGTTCGAGTTTGGGGTCTTGGGTCAATTTTGCCAGGTCTTCCAGCTACTGGCCCCTAGTGGAGGGAAGATCCCGTTGGCTGTTAATAGCCCTTTTTTTTGGTGTTTTGGGTTTATTTTTCTTTTTTTTGGGGGGGGGGGGCAGACTGAACGAAGCCCAGTGAAAGCCTAGCCTGGTGGTTAACCATCCCCACAAATACCTCAAATAAGAGGAATTTGTACCTCATAGATTTCAAACAATGAAACCCAAAAGATCACACATTGGTAAATGACCCTCTATGCTATTGACAAATGCATCTTGTTTATCCACTGATTCAATTTTTGAAGAATTATATGCATTGATCTCCTTTCTTTACTCAGAGGTTAGCGATTACTGTAGTTTCTCATGCCAGCAATCCCATTGACATATGAGTCAACATCCCTGTCTCAAACTTTCTGAAAATTGCTCTGTTTTGACCCATAACCTATCATTGCTTGTAGAGCTCTCAAAATACTGTTTCAAATGCTCGAGGATGTGAGGACAGCGAGCAGCAACAGATAGAATCCAGCCGAAGATCTAGACTCAGATGCCTTCCTCAAAAGTTTGTGAAGCATTTGAAGGAAGGATATAGCACTGCCAGACAATTGAGCCAGTCGTTAGCTGTTGCCAGTGCTGTTGAACTCTTTAAGCTTGTCTTCTTGACCACCTCAAAATCCATGGAGACACCAAGTTTGCTTGCAGAAACTTTACGAAGCTATTCGGAGCATGATCTTTACTCAGCATTTGACTACCTGAGAGAGAAGAAAATCATGGTAAATTGTGTTAATTTTGTTTGTGCTTTGCTTCTGTCGTACCTTCTGTCATCTGGTGCTTTCATGCACGTGCATTCTTGCAGAAAAAATGCCCTGTCCATGGGAACGCATGCAATATGGCAGCACCCAACCCTAGTCCAAGAGGCATGCGAGAGGGGAGGGGTTAAGGGGAAATAGAGAACTCCCCTTGCCTCGGCTGAAATCCACCAAAGGACAGATCTAGAATTTAGATCCTGTAGGGTTGAAAACTGTGGGTTGAACTTTATATTATTTCAGGACGGGCCTAACGTGCGAGTGCGTGTGTATCTATATATATATATATATATATACACACACACACACACACACACACACACACACACACACACACACATATATATGTGTGTGTGTGTGTGTGTGT
>JACYFF010031952.1:88797818-88811761 GCA_017589665.1 Selenicereus undatus | reverse complement strand
TATATATATATATATATATATATATGTACATGTATGTATGTATGTATATGTATTTATGTTTGTTTGTATATATATATATATATATATATATATATATATATATATATGTATATGTATATGTATATGTATATATATATCTTTTGTTTTGGTTTATTTTTTTCGCGTTTTTCAGTTATCTATGTATTGCTAGGAGTGAAATAGGCAGCACCAAATCCTCCAACTGTGCAAGGTCAAGGAGTCCATTGTGGCTATTGCCACGTATTTGACAAATTGCTAGTATAAGTTGAAATGACCTAACTACATGTCTTAGGGCCTCGTTGGTGAGAAAAATTGGAATAGAATGGAATCAAGACTTGAATCCTGGGGTGTTGGGTATGGAAGTTGTATCCTAAGCTGAATTGTTTGGTGAAAACTAGAATGGAGTCAGATTTCAGTCCTTGTTATTTGGTATGCAGTTAGAGATTGGAATCAAACGTGTTTTTTATTTTTGAGATTTCATATGCAATTATAACTTTATAAGTTATTGTTTTAATTATAAGTTTCTTAATTTTGTTAATTTTATTGTTGAAATGTCCTATGTAATTATTATAAGTTGTTTTAATTGTTGTTATTTTAATTTAGTTAAAAACGAACTATTTTGTTCTTCTCAATGATTAGTATTTTTCCCCTTTTCTTCTGTGGCTTTCTTTAAATCCATACATCTAATTAGCATTTTAACACTAATTTGCACATATTTACAACATCAATAAGAGCATAAAGCTTTTGATAAAAAGAAGCAAAAAGAACCATGTGGAACAAGAAGGCAACAGTAATAAGCATAAAAGGAAAACAAAACAAAGCTAAAATATTCATTCCCAGCGTCCATAGTTCCTGGGGACTTGCAATGGACCTGAGGCCCCTCTCGTTCATTTCTGGCAACAATTCTTCTCTAACTCCCAGTTTTTCGGCCTCTAACCTCAACTTGACTCTTCCTTTCCCACTTTTCATCAGATCGGAAAAAAAAAAAACCCAAACAAGGATAGAGAATAGGTCAAGATGAAGAACACCAAATCCACATGAAGAGGAATCAGCGGAAACCCATCTAAAACAGAGAACGAAAATATATTAAAAAAGAAAAGAAAAGCAAGCAGCACTCTCTCTTTCTCTTTCTACAGTTGGGGTTGGGGTGGTGTGTTCAAGAGAGCCTTGGAGGGTTGGAACTTGATACCCCTCAATAAGGAGGGGGTTAAGTTCCAGGGGTTTTGGGTGGGACTTGATACCCTCAGGTATCAAGTTCCTTTCCCTAATTTTCTCACCAAACATTAGGGACTGGAACTTGAAATCTGAGGTTTCAAGTCCCCGACCCTTTTTTCTCACCAAACACCAGGGACTGGAACTTGAAATCTGAGGTTTCAAGTCCCCAACCCTTTTTTCTCACCAAACACCCCCTTATTTTGTTATTCAAATTCAACCGTCCTCTCACAAAATTTAGAAGTTCACCAGAATTAATTCATCAAAAGTTCAAAATCCCCGAAGTCAACTCCTAGATAACATCAAATTATTTGTTAAATTACCAATTGCCGAAAAATACGGAAGTAAATATAATGAAATAAGATGATACAAACATTAACAATTCAGCTACAAACTAACTATTTAAATTATACACCATTGACGTGTAATGGATCAAAATAAACAAAAAATAGCCAATAATCATTCACATACCATTAGCATCACCTAATCAAAGGAAACTTTAACGATTACCGAGCAACAAGCATAGCCAAAGCAAGGGGAAATAAACAGCAAAGACTTAAAAAATGACCAGAACTCCAAGAAGATGGGGAGCCAGTAAAAAATGTGTAATCATACTTGAACTTGTGATCCTAAGGGACTCATGTCATCCCTCTCGCATTATTCTAGGCTTATCTTATGAGGAAGGATTGAAATTGCAGTTTCGGCGGTGATTACATTGACGGGGCCAATATTGTAGAACTGAGCTTATGGGGCAACCGGCAACCATGCAGCAAGTTGTGGTTGTTGTGCAGTCCAAATGTGATTTGCTCAATTTTGAACCTTTTTTGTGTGGCAATTTTGTTATTTAATGACCTCAATTTGAATCCATGCTTTGTGGTTCTTGGGGTCATTCATGTGGCCATCCACCACTAGATCCTCTTGTGTGAAAGGTGGGATTCGTCAGGTTATCCCTTGATGGTTATGTATGTATGTATTGCATGTATGTATGTATGTATTTATACACAGACATACATATTTATTGCTATAGGTATCTTTATACCTGAAAAGTCAACAAGGGAAATTACTATTGTAATGTGTAGTAATGGATACCTTGTAATTTGTTCAAATGAAATTGTCTTTTTGGTTATTTGTGCCCTTTCTTATGTGGCTTTTGTTCCTTTTTTTTCCAGTTGAAAGATAGAAAAAGCTATTTGGGGCTATATGGATCTTCTCTCCTTTCCTTTAAGATGGCCTAATTTTCTCAATGTGTGTGTGTGTGTGAGCGTCTGTGGCCCGGGGGGGGGGGTGGCGGGTCATATAGCCCCTTTCTCTTTTTCTTTGAGATGGCCTAAGGTCATATGGAGTTTTTCTTTTTTTTTTTGTTCAAGTTCGCTAGATTTTCTTGTAAGCTCATGCGCACGTGTGCTTGCTCTTGCACATGGGTGTGCGTGTCCTGGTCCTTCAGTTGTGTATCTACTCTGTTCCACTATTGTGTCGAGCATCCAGGTTTGAAAACATATTCCTTGTCATTGAATTAGTTTGCTCCATCTTAAACAGGTTGGATGTGACACTAGCCAACCATTCGTGCTTTCTCAACATTTCCTTAGAAGTCTTTCCGCATCAGAATTTCCTGTAAATACAGGGAAGCGAGCTTCTAAGTTAGCTACTTGGATGCATGAAAAGACGAAGGAGTTGATGGAAGGGAAGGTGAATCTTCCTGCAGATCTACAATGTGGAGATATTTTTTATCTGTTCGCCCTAGTTTCTTCTGGAGAGTTGTCCATCAACCCACTGCTACCTAATGAAGGGGTTGGAGAGGCTGAAGACTCAAGGAGCTCAAAACGTAAATATGATGATCATGAATTTAATGATGATGGCATAATTAAGAAATCCAAATGCCATTCTCCACAAGAATGTGAGATTAATGCACGCCGAGAGAAAGGGTTCCCTGGTATAACGGTTTCTCTGAGTTGTACAACAATTTCAAGATCTAATATTGTTGAATTTTTTAAACACGAAGATAAAGCTCTTATATTCGGTGAAAATGATCACTTCTATGACACTCTTGTTCAGAAAGAAAGCTCTGCATCATCTGCCATTGATCATATTAAGGAATCCCCTGCTTTTGGGAGCATTATTCCGGCTACTGTAATTTATGGTGAGTCGCCATGGGAACTTATGGCAAGCTACACCATGCAACATCTGCTTCAACATTCTGGACAAGAATTTACTGAAGTTCATCCAGAGCTTATCAAATCCTCACATAAAATTATCGAGAAGGCTGGTGACCAGGGTGTAAGTATATCAAAGTTTTCTGAGTACGCAGGCATCCAAGGTATTTCATCTCTTGAACTGAAGTTCCTTTTTTTAAATGAAGAAGTTAGGTTATGGAGGTGTGTGCGCACACGTCTATTGATTTCTTCTGTTGTTTTGTCCAGACCCTATTCTGGCTGAGTGTGTCATTGATGTCCTTCAGCTATTTGGTATGGTACTAAAGGTTAGTGCTGCCTATATTTTGTGAATCTAACTGTGTTTCTTCTGGTAGTGGCATAATGAAGGATAAGCGAACCCTATTTGATTCAATCGTTTGTAACCAATGGTTAAGGATTCTTTTATACTTCTATGGCTAATTGTTGATTGGCCATTGTTCCAGCATCTCTTTGTTGAGAAGCTTATGTTTGACTCCTGGAACTAGACATATTTAAATTTTATTCATTGTAAATCCTTCTGGATAAACATGAAAATTCCTGATCGTCAGAGATATTATTTATCTTGGGTAGATCAGTTGTAGAATTGTTTTCAAAGAAAAATGAGTTTTGTTTAGGATATGACTAGTATCGGTTATATCTGAAGAAAGCAATCTTGAACTTTTGTAGGAGTTACCATATGTTTAATAGATGATCATATACATAGGGGAGAAGAGAGGGCATCATAGTTAGAGATGACCCCCCCCCCCTCTTGGGCGGGTGCGGAATTCAGCTACCCAACTTAATGGGCCTGACAAAACAAGAAATTATTGACATGAATCTCAAAACTTGTCCTTCCGGAGCATCTAAACATTTGCTTAATATGTTTTGATTGAATTGTGGAGGCTGGTGGAAATTCATAGGATTAGCATGGACGAAACAAGTTTCTTTTTGATGCTGTGCTTCAATTGCCTTTGTGTCAAATTTGCTTTGAGAATAGTGATTAATCTTTCATAGTTTATATGCCATAAAGGGTCTATTTGTATCATATTGGGTTTTTGCCAGTGACATCTTGACTACTGTTGGATGTGATTGGATTGAAAAGTCTCTCAAATGGGGTACTTCTATGTTTATTAGTTGATTGAAGTACCTTTCACTAGTTTTTTTTAAAAAAAAAAATTGAAAAAAGGATAAAAAATGTGATGTAGGATGCTTGTAGAGCAATTCCTATGCCGGAAAACTTGCACACAATCTCAGGAACACTCAGTAATATTTCTGAAAATTCAATTCATTCAACCATCAAAGTCTGGCTCCCCTAATGCATAATAGGGAGTTTAAGTAGAGAAGAACTCTAAATAACAAGGAAACTAAAAGATAACGTGATCACAAAGATATTATTCCTTTTACTCTCACCGAAGAAGATAAACAAAAGACAATTTTTTCCTATGAGATAATTCCCAAATTCCTAACCATCTCATACTTCCTATAGTAGATATAATTGTAAAATCTCCTATGAGATAATGGATCATTCTCCCCATCAGAAAAGAACTCAATTCGGGCGAGTGGTCTTGAAGGTGCCACTCCAGGAGATCCAGATTTAGATCACGAAACTCATCTTTTGTAATCTAAGTGGCATCAAATTGGGGTGGTCCTACATCGAAATGATACCACGCAATCTTTAATTACATACTAGAGCCATCGGCCATTTCCATTGGCCCTAAATTTGAATAGTGATTATTGGCTTCTGGTGGGCAACCTCCCCCCCCCCCCCCCCCAAAAAAAAGAAACTAGAGAAAAACCTGGCATCATAGTGAGATATTTTTGCTTTAGCCAACCATAGTGTAAACTGGGAAAGAAGCCAGGTGGTAATCTATTGATCGACGTACAAAGTTGATAGATATCCCAAAAGGAGGGAGGGGACAAGGATCAAAACCTCCATAGGATGGTTTGGACTAAAATATTCTGGGAAATTCATCTCAAAAATCTCTTCATTGCATTCCCTGGAGAGCCCAAAGGTGAGTCTAAGGCAATCCATATAACTATATCTAAAATTGAGTACTTCCATATGCGCTTGCCAAGTGGCACGTATCCATTGGTTATATGACGGTGAAAAGATTATTAATAAAGGACACCAAGAGTTCTTATAATACAAATGATAACATGAAAAAAAAGACTAGACACACCATTGCATTATGAATAATTTAGTATTAATCAATCATGGAATTGATCAAGAAAAGCAATTACTAATGGAATTGATCATGCCTTTTTATCCCTTCCTTTTAAATTTTATATGAAAATTTGATAAAAGAATATTACATGTAAAAAGTTTATTAGATTCATAATTTTATTCTTTAGATGAACAGCAACATAGAATATAATATACATTTTTAATATAAAATATTGGAAAAAGAATCTCCAAAGCGATTCATAACCATTTCTATTCTACCTTTTTCTTGGTGAGTAATTAGGAATTCATGTGATAAAACTAACTACATAATTAGATAATTATATAAAACTTAACTAATCAATGTAATAATCTATTCTCATCTTATTACCAAACAATAGATCAAAATAAACATAAATACTAAATTATAAAATTAATTCTCACAAACAATAACAACTCATAACCCAATAAGGATGTAAAAGAATTAGAAAAAATGTAGCTTTTGAAACCTCCAAATCCATTCCTTTGCTTCTTTTTTTTTTAAAAATTAATCACAAATTCCAACATTAGAAAATGAACTACAAAAGTCAATAGTGGGTTACAAATATATATAAATATCATTATCCATTTTTTGCTCCGTCCCCAATCATGCCCCCTAAGAAAAGTCAATTTGAAAAAAATTTTAAAACTCATAATAATTCTCATCCTTTTTATTTATAGTAAACGATGCTGTAATTTTGTTTCTAATATAAAAATTATAGAGGTCGTATACACATTTTTTTATTTTTAGTCTTAGATTTGATATTTTTTCAAGTGCATATATGCAATTAAATTAAAGCATTTGATGTTTATAGGCCACTGCTTATTATTAATGCAACATTTCATAGTGGATTCATACATCTCATTTCAAACAAGCTTTTACGATAGCAAAATCAATAAGTCAATGGCTATAAAGCACAAAAAAGGAGTTTACTCCTGGAAGCAATGCAAGAGTTTTTAATGATCAGACAACTAATGTATGTATGCAATTTCATTTTTGACATTAGAAGCCAAACTTTCATGTAATTGTCCCTTAGAACACATGACCAGAAGATAACAGCCATTGCAATGAATAATATTGCTTATGTAGAATACTAATAACAATAAAACTGTCTTAATAATTTAAAAAACTAATTTACTACATTTTAAAACAAATATTTTGTATGCCAGTGTTTTCATTAACCCTCATAGTCAACTTTGTGACGAATGTCTAAATTGAGATAGAACTTTTAATTTTTTCAATTCTATATTGCTAATTTTTCAAATACACGCTTCGTACT
Source organism: Selenicereus undatus (assembly GCA_017589665.1). Lineage (NCBI taxonomy): Eukaryota > Viridiplantae > Streptophyta > Magnoliopsida > Caryophyllales > Cactaceae > Selenicereus > Selenicereus undatus. The sequence continues at coordinate 88,804,883 of JACYFF010031952.1, read as the reverse complement.
ACTTTTTTTTCCCATACAACACTAACAGTCTTTAAAAAGAAATACAAATATTAGATAATATGTCTACAACTAATTGCGCCAATTTCACAAATGTATTGTCACTTATAACTCTAAATCAAAACCGTGGAACGCATGGGCATAGCTCTAGTAAGGTATAGTTTTGGGGAGATGTGGGGAAAACGTACCTATCTTTTGTGTTTTTTCTCTGCCTACATCGCCATCTTACAAGAATATCATTATCCATATTTTTTGATATTGAAGAGTCATGGAATTTTCATTTCATTCACGATAAACATGTATTAACTTTGGTAGAGGTACTTGCTCAACAAGTAGCCGACCCCCCCCCCCCCCTTTCTTTCACCGTCTTTGTCTGCGGTTTAATAATTTGCATTGCATGAGTAAGCAGCCAATGCTGAGAGGAGTTTATAGAAGAGTTCCTAAGTGGAGTGTGTTTAGCATTCTTTTTGTTCGAATCTATTGTTAAAAATGGATTTCTCGTCTTCATAAGAGTCTCTGCAGTTGTAGTGATTGCTTTTCTAAAATAGTTCTGGAAAGGAAAAGACTGAGAAAAAAATGAGTACAAGATGGTTGTGCACTTGTTTACCATAAGTATTAAGGTATTTAATTATCCTAGTTACGGGGTTTTGGCAAGGATTATGTCAGTGAACATTGTGAATGGAAGTTGTTCATTCTTTTACATATGGGCTTGTGTGTGTTGTGTTACTTTTGTATGATCATGATTTGGTGGATATCTCCAGTGAAAAATTGTGTATGTCAAAACTGTCTCCCAATATTGAACATTAAAAGACTGATATTGTACTTAAAACTGGTTCTGTTCTGAGTGATCTTGCATTTCATATGTTCAAGGCAATCTTATACATGATTTGACCTAAAATGGACCCCTTTTGAGTTAGCTTCACCTGAGCGCAATTTCTATCCCCATATACCCTGCTGTAAAACATCTTTATCTACAGCTTCCTCAAAAGATATTGCTCCTAATGCCATTTGTCTCCTACTAAAGTTCTTTGTAGATGTTTGATATTAGTGTTACGGGTGCTAATGCTGTTGTGATACAGGTTCATGGTTACAATTCTATTCATATTGTGGATAGCCGGTATTGCACCAAGTACTTTCTGACATCAAAGGCTACCCGTTGTCAAGACCCTGAAAAGGCTTCCTCTTTAATTCCTCAAGCAGTGAACAATGAGACCAATATTGTTCAAGAGCTTGAAAGTTGTGAACATGAAGTCAATTGCATGAATGCAGATGAAGTGCATAAGGTGACTGTTCTAAATCTTGCTGAAGATGTGTCTCAGCACCTAAATGCAATCGAGGCTCATAATGAGGTTGAAGGGTGCAGCCAAAGTGAGAGTATATACAATGCAGCCAGGAAAAGGAGTAAAAAATTTGACATGACAGCTGCGTTACGGCCGATATTACCTTGGATCAATGGTGATGGAACCATTAATGGGATTGTGCACAGGGGACTTACACGACGTATACTTGGCATTGTGACTCAGCATCCTGGAATACTTGAGGTAATATTCGTAGGTAATTGGCTAAACTTTAAAGCCTGTTTGCAGGATTTGACTGGTGATAAATGATGGGCACATTATTTACTTATGCCTTTCTTTTGGGATTCCTCTTGTTATTTTATATGTTTTTTTCTGGGTTAGGGCAGTGCAAGGAGAACCTGGGATGGAGATCCTCTGCTAGAAAAGCACTTGGAGTTTGCGATTATATGTTTCAGAATACATGCATTGTCAGACTAGTTGCTTTCTCCAGAGTGGCTGGGAGTGGGTGCCAGGGTAATGGCTTTTAAATATATATCAAGGAAAAAAGGTGTACCCTTAGGTGCATTTCCAATCTTCATGGTCTCTGAGCCTTGAGGTATTTGCCTTGGTGGTTATCATGCCACGTTCTACAAAGACAGCCAGCTATATCCAGGATGCTGGATCTCTCCTTGTGAGGGGTACTGTAAAGATGAACAATGGGATAGGCTTATCGCAGGTCGCTTATTTTGCCTAAAACCATCCTGGCCCGACCCAAATCTCACAGTGATTGGCCCCACAAAAGCCCCTTTTTTGGGGGGGCGGGGGGATGGGAGGGAAGAAAAAGTTTAAGGTTCTGAACGCAAGAATAAGACTCCATAAGGAACTAGTGTGACCATATAATAAAATTCGAAAGAGGTATTATCCTTGTTGAGTGTCAGACATGGCTTCCTTTTCTTTTTGAATTCATTTTGTAGCCTGCATTGCCTTCCGGCAAATGAAGCCCATTTCTCTGCAATGTCACTGTAGTGACGGCAAATGATATGGAAATAAAAGACCTTCCATCATGCTTGCAGCACTTAGTGTGTCCCAAAATTATTGTGTGCTTTCCTGATTATAATTTATCATACTATATTGTTTTCTAATTGCATAATCCATTAGAGTTTTAGCTCAAAAGTCTAAGACACATTCCGTTTATAAAGGATAAAATATGGAGGATACTAGGCATTCTTTGTGCTTCTAATTATGTTTGGATACATTTTTACAGGATGATATGGTCAGCCGAATGGAAGTATTAAATCCACAGGTACTGTTTCCGCTGTTAGCCATTATGTAAATAGGTTCCTTATTTCAAACAAAGGTGCCCACTTGCTCTTGCAATGGCATTTTATTCAAGCTATAGGCCTTATTCCAAGGACTGCTTTTTTGGTTGTTTTTCTACTCTGGTTCTCCTACTCGTTTTGGATTAAGACATTCGTTTGTGATGGTTGGAGTGCAGAACAGTTGCATCAGTTGCATTTCACTTTGATACATCGATGGAGATGGACGACTGAGGTTCTGTTTGTGGCAAGTGTCAGAAACACTTAGGCATAGTAGAACACATACACACACACATATGCATGCATAAGGTACATCAGGCGATCAAAAAGGAGGGGCGGGTGTAAGCGAGAGATGACTGGATTTGCCCCTGGACTTCGATCCTAGTGGTCAGATTAGGATATTGCCCCTCAACCACCCCTCTAACCGAGGGCCAGATGCCTCTGATTGAACTGTTGGTGGCCATCCCTTATTCCCCACCCCCTTACTGTCTAAACAGAGGTGGGGGGGGGGGCGCTTTGGTTCTTAACAAAAACTTCTATTTGGTGGGAAATGATAATGCCCCTGAAAATAGGGGGGTTTGGGACAGGGGGAGGGAGAGAAGGGGAGCGGGCACAGGAAGGGACGGGGTCCATTGCAGCCTCAATGATGGGTAGTTTGGGTGGAAGATGGGGAATTTGCATGAGTGATGAGAGAAAAGGAGGGCAAGGGGAGACAGATGCCAAGGTGAGGGGAAAGGGGTAGGGAACTTGGGAATGTCCATGGATGGCTTGTTTGGGCGGAAGATTGGTCCAAAGGCAGGCATGGGTCAGGCCCAGGGGTCTCGTTCTGAAGATATTAGTTGGCGGTATCTTTTATGTTTGTCGTGGTCACATGTCTGTACGTATTCTGCCATCATTGCACCACTAAAAAAAGATCTGAATCTGAGAATTTGTTGCGATTGTTGCGATTCCTTAACCCAAAAAAAGCGAGAATTATTGATAATAATATGTGGTTCTCGTTCTACACTTAAAAATCTGCTTTATATACATGTTTGACTTGTTAGTTTTATCATTTAATCTGTTTCAAAACAGAAAGACAGCATTTCCATCGATGTTTCATGTGTTAAACCATCAAGATGTGCTGTTCAAAGAGGTTGGAGTTTCTATATATTGGTTACTTTTCGCCACTTGACCTTGACTGTAGCACAGCTCTGATCACCTTGTCAACTGAAAAAGAAACAGACATCTTGAATGAATTGAGAAATCAATTTTCATGATTCACACTTGCAATGGCAACTAATTGTCATTAACTATTAGTAGTTCAAGAGAAGCTGTTGTTAACATTGTGTGTGCTTTTTGAACTGTGAATAGACCCACTTTTTGGCAGTCCCCCTCCCCCCATGCTTCGGTTGCAGTAAACGAAAGCATAATCCTCCTTTCACTGTCCTTTACTTATTCCATTTAGCTGGCAATGAATGGTTTTTATTTCAAGATCCCAGGAAACAGCCTCTGTAGATCTAACCGGGCGTTATCTAGGTGAGACCCTAGGGAATTAATTAGTAATTGGATGAGTTGGCAGATTGTTGGATTCCAGGGTGAACTGGCATAATTAGCTCTGCTGTTAGATCACTTGCCAGTACATAAGCAATGTGTAGGCTGTGAATGAATGTAAAACTGCTCATAACATGGTATAGTACTATTCTCTCTTGCGTCGCTTTAATTCCGTTATTCTCTATCAGTTTCCTTCACTTCCTGTAATCTGTAATGATCTTTGATCACAAAATAAAATCAATCAGGGAGGATCCATGGATGGTAAAAAAGGGTTCCCACCATTGATATTATTGTTTGGCAGCTTTACTCAGCATTTTGGTCTGGCAAAAAGATATCTTCATTGTTTTCTAACAAAAACACTATGGTGCTTTGGGTTAGAAGGGTAAGGGAAGTGGGAGCTGCAGCATCTTCTGAGTTTAATATTCTTGTTTAAGCTTTTCAGTCACAATTGCACGTCTTCACTCGGACAATTGACAGGAATTTATTCCAGGAATCTTTGAATAGATTACTCATAGGAGATATCTTCATGTATTAATTAAATCCTAAAAGAGCGCAAAGAACTAATGATAGGAAACAGGGGCACCTATGATGCAGCCATGTGGATTTTTATCCTCGTTGAGGAAAATTTTTGCATTTACTAGGTGGGGGGCCCCCCCCCCCCAAAAAAAAACCAATCCCGTTTTTTGATGTCTCTTTGATGCTTCTATACAGAGCTGTAGACGACTGCTAGAGTTAATGGTGTTGGACAAGCACCTCATTGTGCGGAAGATGTATCAGAGAGCAACTACTGGCCCCCCTGCCTTGCTGGAGAGTCTCATTGGCAAACACTCTAAGAAACCCAAGTTTGTCTGCCAGGAACACTACTTCGCAAATCCCATGAGTGTTTCATTGTTATGACCACTCTTTAATCTAGCAGGCACTTTGCTTTGCATGACTGCGTTCTCAGCCAGTTCGCCGTGGTGCTTTCAGGGGGAGAGCCACAGCAGAAGATTAGAGCAAGGAACGTTTGATAAGCTTTATGGTAAGTCTTATGGCAATAACAAGCGATGCTCCTTTTTTTATCCCAAGTGAGGACAGTGGGTTTGGAAGCGTGGTCTGTGGGCGAAAGTCAGAATGATCGTCTAGGGGTGAGGTTATTGGGCCAGTAGACTATCCAGCGGAATGATCCGTTGGGTGGGGCAGTAATTTTTAACTATGTTGTATCCCTAGTCAGTTTAACTCCTATGTACTTCATTAGTTCAAAAACAGAACTCCTTTATGCAATGCTTTTTTGTCGTACTTTGAGCCTATTTATGTACAGATTTACTCAAGTTTTAAAGGTTCAATCTATCACCTGCCTGGTTAAGCAAGGGAAGTCTCAGCTTTTTACTAGATTTACTTAACCAACTAGAAAAGGTGAAAAACGAAGGAAAATAACTTTTGCCTTCAATCTATGGATTTGTTCGCTTTCTTACTGCATATTCATTTTAAGGCTTGATGAGAAGAATTGCAGCACATTTCATATCCAGCTGCAACATACTGTTGGTGTCTTATAAAGGGCGCTTCTCCAATGTTAGGGTTCTTTCTAATTTGACCCACATGTCTTCTTCACTGCAATGGGTAAACTATTCACTTTTGATCTATCATTAAGAGTCATGCAACAAAGAGACCATATGACGTAGGTTCTGAGGAACAATGCTGATAGAATTGACCCAGTTGGCAAAAGGTAAGTGTTTCAACCTGTCTGACTGCTTGGATCGGATTGGACCTATTAACTCGCCTAGCAATTGAACTGGTTTGAATCAAGGTTGAGAGAACCAAACCGGATCAGTTGGTTCAACAGGTTGGACCGGGAAAGAGCAACGGTCCGAAAATCCTTTAAAATCGCTTTAGCCATCAAATCGGGAAAAACCAGTGAAACCTGATTGGACCGGCTAACCCAGTTACACCGGGCCACCTACAGTTGGATTGGCTTTTCCTAACTTTTTATAAAAACCAATTTTTTTTTTTGGGCCGTGAAGATTTTAAGCACAGCTATATAAGGCTACCAAGTTTGGAAGTTTCTCAAAATGGCGATGTGGGACTTCCTAATTCTTACCATCTAACAGAACCTATATTTATGTAATGAGGGTATTGTAACCACTTTCTACTCTATCAATGTGGGACCATAATTAAGTTTCTTATTTCTCTTCTTCCTCATTCTTTTGTACTTGTAACTTTTTTTTTATTAGATTTTAGTAATTTATATGTTGTTAAAATCAAAAAGTATTTTTTTCATCAAATATATAATTTAATGATCTCTTCGTCCACATTATTTTGTAGTTGTTCATTTATTGTAATTTTTATTTCATTTAATGTAACCAATGTATATTTTTTATTTATCATCAAACTCTTGTAATTTCTATATTCAAGCATGAGTCACCAAATTATTATGACCAAATTATTGAACTCTTGTATTGTTTTTTTTGAAAAAAATTATGACCCTCTAATTAGTTGTATTACCAAATTATTATATCTAAATTCTTTTTTTCCCCTTGAAACAATGTCATTTTAGGGTGTTGGATTTTTTTTTTTTTTGGGGGGGAGTGTGAATGCTTTATAGGTGGTAAAAATGCACAAAAGCCTTGAGCTCTTTTATAAAGTCTAACTTTAATTACAAGCCCATGACTTTTAATTGCATTTGGCTTGCATTCTATGTTTTCTTTTATAAGGCTATCAAGTTTGCCAATTTGTTGAAATTGGCAATGTGGAACTTCTCAATTTTCACTATCTAATAGAACCCATATTTATACAATGAGAGTCTTGTAATCACCTTCTACTCCATCAATGTGGGACCATAAATAAAATTTTTATTTCTCTTCTTCCTTATTATTTTGTACTTGTAACTTTTTTCTATTAGATTTTAGTTAGTAATTTGAAATATATATATATATATATATATATATATATATATATATATATATATA
>JACYFF010031952.1:88782896-88797808 GCA_017589665.1 Selenicereus undatus | reverse complement strand
ATATATATATATATATATATATATATATATATATATATATATATATAACAAATATATATAATTTTTTTTTTCAGGTTCACCGGGTTGTCCTGGTTTAACGGTAAACCGGGTCAATCGGTCCAACCCTAGTCCAAACAGTCCGACCGGTTGAACCATCGACCCACTCGGTCGACCGGGTCGATCACCAGATCGGTTCTCTCAACCTTGGTTTGAATCAGTCAAACTTGGTTGGTCTCATCCCTAATTTTTCTATACATTCTCATATACCAGTAACTTGGATACTTTGTCTAATCTAATATTTTGTAATAAATTGCTTATAACAATAATATAATAAATTAATTAATATTATTAGAATGTGCATTGCAGCTAATGAGCTATTATGCGTTTTGGCCATGAGATTATAAAAGAAAGTGCAACGAAAACTTAAATTTGGCTATTGGTTTCGGTTGTTGATTTAAATACTAAACCAAGTCATTCAATTCTAGTATTTTACGGGCATTAGACTGTGCGTTGCACTATTTGTGCTATATTTCAATGATAGTTTTTCATCACTTGAAGCAACTTGATATTTAAACAAATTTACATATGCAAAACATATTGGATTGATTTTTCAATTGAGCAAGGGTACGAAGTTCATAACGTATATAGGGTGCACAAAATATATACTATAGTATACTTTGAATATTCTTGAGAACCAATATTTCAAGAGTTTAACAATATTATAGTGTCACAACAAATTGATTTTGTAAATATCATTAATATAGAGTTTAAGAAATATAGTAATCAAATTTGTTAGGATATTTGACTATAAATAATAACAAAACTATAATAAAAGTCCAACAAATTATCTTTTACGTTAATCAAAATTGCAACCATATATGTATAGTGATTAATGTAATTATAATAAATTATAATTGAAAAACTATGCAAGTGAAGTTGAAATATTGGAATAATTGACAAAATTAAATTAACTAAAAAAGAGATAGTTGGATAACAAATAAAATTAATGTCAAACTTGTGAACCACTGAGTAGAAAATAAAATATAGGGTTTTATTGTTTTGATCTTTGTTCATTAGGTTTGGTTATGTTTTGTTCACGGAAGCTTATATTGTTGTTCATTTGGTATTTTAATAATGACTTGTACTTTATTATTGTTATTTAGTGACTTATTGTAATTCATTGATTCATATGATGATGTTCAATTGTATTGTTTATATTGTTCAAACGTGGTGTTCATTGGAGCTTATGGTGTTGTATTTTTTTGGTTGTTTTTTTGAATGGATTATTTATGTGCATTGGTTCCTATATTGTTATTCATTTGTGATTGTTTTTTTTATGTTTTTAATAATTATTTATCTGACAATTTTTTAGGATGGTGGCAATGTTTGATTGTGGTGATAATCACTGGCTTAACAATGTTTATTCATTAAGGGAAAAAGTGGTGCCTTACTTTTTCAAAGAGGAACTTTTCCGGAGGAGGATTGTCTTGACAAAGGAGCAAGAGCACAAACAACTCAATAAAAAGGCGGTTGCAATTGCTAACTTGTGTGAGTTCTACAACGTATTCTATGGTGTTGTGTCAGAGTGGAGGGAAAGGGAAAATGGTGAAAATTACAACTGTTCCAAGGGCAATGTAGAGATGGTCTTTCTGTCGGTAAGTTTGTTGAAACATGCTAGGTCTATTTACCATTGAAGCTTATCGATTGTTTGAGAAAGAGTTCATTGCAGGGGCTTCATATGACCAAGATGAGTTCCATAGGGATACATCTAATGGGGTGTTCCATCTATCCGGTGTAAGTTGTTAGGAAGAATCTTGGGTTCAAGGATTAGATGGATATACTTTTGGGCATACTGTTCTTTTGAACATAGAGAAATGCTTCATTGATTGCGCTTGCCAAAAATTCACTGAGCTTGGACTTTTATGTTCACATTGTTTGCGAGTTATGCATACTTGTTGCATTCAAAAAGTGCACGCCAGGTACATTATGAAGAGATGGCACAAGGGGATTAAAGAAAGCCAAAGCAACGCACTTATTGTTGAAGCTGGTATGAAAGACACTGCGGTGTTTTCTTCTGTGTGGAGAATGCAAATGGGTACAAAAATGAATGCGCTGCTCACTACTAGCCAAATGAATAGAGAGGCACGACTCCTTTGTGAGGAGTACTTTAGTAAATTGAAGGAGTTAATTGAAGTAGAAGTATGGTCAGTTTCTATGGTGGATGATGTCCAACAAGATGGTTCGAGTTCGGCAAAGAGTGTTTTGAACCCTCCTGGATCTCATGAGAAAGGTCAATGGAATAAGAGATTGAAGAATACCAGTGACAATAAGTGTCATCAAGCAAAAGCAAAAAAGAAGAAGAAGTTGTTGGCACATAATATCACAAGTGAAGAGGGATTACCCAAGGTATGACAAGTTTAATTATGTACTTTGAAGAATTTTGTTCTTTAATGAACAAGTGTTAGTACAAAATTTGAACAATTAATTACTATGTTGTGAATAGTTTATTATAAGTAATTTTTCTTTTTGGTATTATTACTAGTAGTCTGGGTCCGTGCTTTGGACGGAGCATGTTCAAATAGACATTTTGTAGATATGTTATCGAAATAATAAACGAATACTTAGGGTAGACATGATTAATATTATAATTTAGAGGAGATAATGGAAAAAATTAATGAAAAAGTTATGTATACAACAATTTTGTGCATAACAAATGGGATTAACAATTGAACACTATATGATTGTGGAAAAAGTCTATATAAGTATGATGGAGACAATAGATAGTAAATTTATTACAAAGCACACTAAATAGGGTGATGATAAGTCAATCTATGACACCAATGAAGAAAAATCCACCTCCTCCTTTCGTTGGTGAGCAAAAATTTATGAAGTCATTAATTGTCTAGTTAAGTTAGGTAGAAACTATTTTGAAGTCGGTTTAGTTTGAGTTTTGCATGTAACACAAATAAAATTTGTCTTTCAACGAAAATAATTTGAACGTTATATTTATGCTAATATATAACTTTTTTGACTATTTAAAGTGGCCGATTAGGGGTTGCTAATATAATTATGTGTACGTAATTTGTACATTTGGTTTTCATATCAACTCAATAGCTTCATGGGTTTCGAGATAAACTTCCCATGCCCTTATATTGTCTTGCAAGAGATGGATTGAGTTCAGATTTATGGGTTGAGATATTTCTTAGTTCGAAGAGTTATGGCGATTTGGGACATTTTATTTTAAATGGTAAAAAATGAACTATAATTTTAGGTGTTTTATGAAGAGAATTTGATTATTGAATTTGTACGGTTTAAAAGAAAACAACAATTATTTCATTTTTTCTTCTACGTTAAATAGATTAGATTTTGGTCAATTTATTTGAAACGTTAAAAAATTAATTATACTTTTAAGATTTACGTTAATTAAATTTAATTATAAGTTATTTATGCTTTGAAACAAAAAGAAAAATATTTTGTTTATTTCCTTATGTTAAATAGATTATATTAAATGTGAAAGAAATTCAGCTTCACAGGCCTAATATGATGATCGTGTTTTATTTTTAATTTTTTTTATATTTCACTTCAACCCTTGCAATATGTTATATTATGCTTACAATATGTAATTTTTCTGTACAACCCTTACATATATATGATCATAATTAATATTGACTACGTTATCAAATTTAAAGAGAAAGATAACAATGACACTGATGACAACAACAACAATGGTAATAATGGAAATAATCATAGAAATCATATTTATATTTCTATTATATCTAATAATACATGCTCAAATGTATATTTGTATCGAAAAATACAAAATAATAATAATAATCATGGAAATAAAAAATGTTTGTTGTTTCTATATAAATGAGTATATTATATTACGTAACTAGTTTGGAAAGGAAGAAATCCACAGATGTTATGCCAATAAATGTCATAGGTGCTCAGGAATTATCCAAGGTAAGATAACTTTGCTCAATAAATAACTATGTTTCTTGGGCAATACTTCTTAATACAGACTTTGTACAATAGATTATCACATTGTAACGGATTCCCATGAGTATTTTTATTTTCCATATTATTGATGTTGCTAGCTGACTAATTTGGAAGTTCAAAGTTCCATGAAGGTTGCACCACAAAATGCAGATGCCATTTTGGTACAAATTGATAAAAGAATTGTCAATTACTATATTTATTTTTAATCTGATCTATGTTGTGAAGTTATTTATATTGTTTGAACTTTGGAGTTTGTTGCAGAATTTTGCTTCATTTCCTATGAATACCTTATTACGGATCAAGAGAGACCTTAGCTAAAGATCCAATTCGTGTTCTTTTGCCTCAGGTTGATAATGAACGATTTTAAGTGTATTTTTTCCTAAATTGATCTACGTTTTGAATTTAGTTATATTGTTCGCCTTTTGGAGTATGTTGCAAAATTTTGCTTTGTTCCCTATGAATATGCCTTTTAATGGATCAAAAAAGTTGTTAACTAAAGATCCAACTAGTGGTTTGTTGCTTCAGGTCCATAATGAACGATTCTATGATTGGTTTTGAACAATAACTACCTTAATTATAAGCGACGTATAGATTGATATGTCATTGTGGCTTTTTCAGTTTTATTTCAGAATGGTGCTCCTTTGTATATGAGTGTACCTTACGGTGGATCAAATTCTCAAGGCAATGATGTGCCTGCATTGAACTTATTGTCCAATTTCAATCCAAATGATCAAAGTCTTCTTCAAGTGAGTTCATCTAGTTATGTGGTCACTTGGGGATTTACTTGTTATTGTTCTATGTATATAAAATTTTTATCTTTTAAAATTTATTTTGTGTTGCAGAGTACAATTATTGCAGTTGGATATTGCCCCCATTTTATTTTGATCCAAGAATTGCAGGAGGTTTGACCATGGTGATGTTTCAATCATTTATTGGTCAAACACTAATAAACGGAGCATTTAACCAATCTTGTAATAATGATGCATAATTGGTTGATAAATTATTAGTCATACTTTGGTTGTAATAAACTTTTTCCAAGACTAGATCCCGTTTGATATGGTTGGTAAACAGTTTTACATATGTAGTTGATATATATTGATAGTTTTTTTTTGTGTGAATTCTATTGTTAGAAATGTTAGTATATTTAGGAAAATATATGTTGTAGAATATGACTCGATTTATAATGAAAGGGTTTATGTCTTCTGGTAACATAAGTTTACTAAATTCTCCTAATTTTGTACATGAACAACTACTCATTAGAAAATGAACAATACTAAAATGGTGAATGACATGCTATATTTTTGTTGCAACAAATATTCATTTATTAGGGTTTGTGAACTTTAATGAAGAATGTTTTGTGATATAGTGAACAATAATAAAATGACAAATGAACAAAGTAGTGTTTCTTATTGTGAAGTTTGGACATAGTATTGTATTGGGATTTAGGGTTTGGTGTTTACGGTTATGGCCTTAAACTTTTTGGGTTTAAGGTTTAGGGTTTAGTCAAGGTTTAGGGTTTAGTGTTTATGGTTTAGGGGGTTAGGGTTTAGGGTTTAGGGTTTACAAATTTGGAGTTAGGGTTTAGGTTTTAAGGTTTAGGGTTTAGGATTTAGGGGTTTAGGGTTTAGGGTTTAAGGTTTAGGGTTAGGCTTTAGGCTTTAGAGTTTGTGAACTTTAATGAAGAGTGTTTTATGATATAGTGAACAATAATATAATGGTCAATGAATAAAGTAGTATTTCTTATTGTAAGTATTACTTACTTTTTTAGGGGTTTAGTGTTTAGGGTTTAGGGTTTAGAGTTTTGGAGTTAAGGTTTAGGGTTTAGGGTTTTTGAGTTAAGGTTTAGGATTTAGGGTTTGGGGTTTAGGGTTTAGGAGTTAGGATTTAGGGTTTATGGTGTAGGGTTTAGGGTTTAGGGCTTAGGGTTTATCAACTTAATAAAGAATGTTTTATGATATAGTGAACAATAATATAATGGTAACTGAGTGAAGTAATATTTCTTATTGTAAATATTACTTACTTTTTTTTAAGGGTTTAATTTTTGGGGTTCCGAGTTTTTGAGTTAAATTTTAGGGCTTGGGCTTTGGGGGTTAGGTTAGGTGTTTAGGGTTTTAATGTTTAGGATGTAAGGGGTTGAGGTTGTTTGGTAACAAACCACATACTTATAGGTTACTCAACAGTTTTAGATAAGATTATGAACATATGTGTATGTAAATGAACAAAACCAAATATTTCAATGAACAATATAAATTTGGTTAATGAACAAACTCATATATGAAAAAGTTCTTAATTTTATAAAAATGTGGAAAATTAAAACAAAACTCTCTAACGCCAACTTCTGATGTAGCTGCTGTTATTCCCTTGCCCTTACTTCCAGCTTCACCTTACGTAGTGTTTAGTCTCGTAACAAGTTGTCTGGATCTAATAAAATTCAGGTAGCACACTTTGCTCTTAGTGTCCTTAACAATGCTTCCTGAAAATTAATTAGATGTTACATTAAGTTATATGCCATACAAAATGTTACTGAAATTTGTTTTGGATATTTTAAAATATAAGCACCTTCTCTTTTTGAGACCCATGGTCCCGTGATTGTAAATCACCGTAATATGTCTCCATGTGGTGCATGTTATAGATTCCACAATCATGAAGATCTATATTATCCTGATAATTAGTTTTGACATAGACTGTTCTAAAGTCTTTAACTTCTTTCGCTTTGGAATGGCCATGTTAGATTACCTACTTTGAGAAGAAGCATTTCTACATTTGGTAAAAGTTATGTCTGTTAGCTTCTAATTTTATATAAATGTATTTGAAGTATGTGTTTAGGAAGATGCACGTACCATTAGGGTATCACAATTGCCATATCTTGTACTTGGTTTTTCTGGCAACGTAAGATTATCTATGATATTCACTATCTTATTAGCAAATTAGAATACATGGAGGAAGAAGTGTTTGCTTCTCAGAATTGGGAAGAACACATATAGTGTGGTTATAACGGACAATAGTAATTAATTAAAATGAACAAAAGCAGGTAATATAATGAACAAGTGGATAGGTGAGCACATCTACTATAATCTAAATGAACAAAACCCATATCATTTAATGAACATGAGGATTGGTGAACACATATGATAGAGTATGGAGAAGCTTACTAAATCTACCATATTTAAGTTAACCTAGTTGGTTCTTTGGGTTTCAAGCTGCATGAGTTTGTAGAACTTAAATGATGTTTTTTTGTGTATGTAGGATAGTAGTCTACATATAAAGTAAAAGTCAAATGAAGCCAATAATAATGCTTAGTTTTCACAATCATTTAATATTGTAATGAACATATGGTATTCAAGTGTGACTTACATAGACAAATGTGGTGAAGAAAAATCTACTCGGATGATTGTTTGCCTTGGTAATTGATTCTTGTTAATTATAATAGACCTTACATCCAAAATACTATTTTCCAAATGGCTATTTGCAACTGCCATTGAAGCTATTACCTCTTTGTCTATTCACAGTCTGTGTTCCTTGTCATGAGCATTGAACTCGTATAGCTTGTCACTGTTGATATATATATATATATATATATATATATATATATATATATATATATATATATATATATATATATATATATATATATATATATATATATATATATATATATGCAATAAATAGCATAAAACACTTCTTTTATAATAAAACTTAGAAGCATTAAATTATAAGATACTTACGTTTTAGGGGGGCCTACATCGAAAGGCAAGAATGCATAATCCACCACAACCTTCTCACCATAGGCTAGCTTATCTTTGATAATGTCCATATAATCTCTCAGATACAGTGAGCGACATATGAATGTTATTATTTTTATTACCCTTCTCTCTTTGAGGTACATTCTGTGGAGGTTGTTTAACAATGCCTTTTGGCTTTTAAAGTACTTAGTCTTCAACCTGCTGTGTGCTATTATCTTTCTCCTGTTGCGTTTTGTGAAGTGCCATATTAGAATATTGCAAAGCTATGTCTGCTATTGAATGCATTGGTGTATGTTGGTTGTCAAGTTCACCTAGACATACTTGTTCATCATTGTATGCAGGTGAACTACTTATTGTATGAGTTTCTTTAATAGGGGAGCTGATTGTAGTAGGAATTCTCGGCTCAGGTGAAAGTGAGATGCCAAGATCAAAAGTTGGTAGTGCGTAGTCTATTGAGTTTGATGTTGGTAATGCTTTAACACCACAACTTCCATTTTCAAATATGCACCAAAGAATTCAGGATCATTGAAAAATGCCATCCTAAATCAAGCCATGAACTTCAACTTCATTTGGACATTTATGAAGTTTTGTGCTTCCATGTGCAATGTGTGATATCACCTATTGTATAGGAAATCTTTTCCTGGAAGCTGCTATAACTTTAAACAATTTCCCTAGACAATAGCCTAGCTGATCGCATGTACCTGTTTTTAGACTTTCATTGATTAATGAACTACATAGATGTAGCAAATGCAGTATTATTTTTATTGAACCATGGAAAACATTTACATTATAAACTCAAATTCATATAAATAAATGAACCTAAAACAATATCCCAGTGAACAAGTACAATACATTATGGTGTACAGGAGTAAACATGAGTTAATATGAGTAAAATAACACTTAATGATGTAGTAGTGAACAAGTACAATTTACTTTTACAATAGGATGTCAAATATATATATATAACTCAAAATAAATGTATATTATTATACCCCAATTGGATCATTGAGCCCTGCCATTGGAGGTTCTCTTTCACTTCTACATTCTGAACATGGTGGTCGAGGGACTAGCAGAGGGCCATGGCTTGATGCAGAGGGTTCAATGTGCTGTTGAGTTTTTTAGGTGATGGTTGCCAATTCATCTTGCAAGTCAATTTCACCTTCACGAATAATTGACTGATAGTCTATTATGTCAATTGCCTTACCCCTTCCATACTCTCCAGGGAACTCTTTTTTGTCTTTACTTCTTTGTCCAACTGCATCAGTTGTCCAATGTATTGCTATGGGAAATCATTGATCTTTGCATCTCTTTCCTCTAAACTTAACTCTATCCAAATAAAAGAGCTATAATTAATAGTACAGAAAAATGTTAGTTTGTACATCTTAGAATGAATGACATAGTAGACATTACCGAACAAGTAAACAATGGGTAATGAACAACTGCATCTAAATCACTAAACAATGTTGTTTAGATAAGCCACTAATTTAGTAAACAACGTCTATTTATCACATTGAGAAATGAGTTTAGGAGGGATTTCACTAACCATGAGAAATAGGAGTGATCCTCTGAAATATCTTGTGTGATCTTATTTCCATTCCACTACTGTCATTCGGACATTGTAGGAGAAATGCACACCCATTGTAGTTAGCTGTTTGGTTAATAATAACTTCCATATTCTGAAGAAACAATCTCCATTCATACTCCCAATAATACATATTGAAATTATATATAGCACACAGTCTCTTTTGAATTCCTCTCCACGGTCTCCTCTTTGTAGAATTTGTTCAACCATTATCTCAACGTTTGGTGTCCTTGTTCTACCAAGACTCTACCTTGTCCTTCATTATTCAAGGAGTTCGGTGTATTCATTTTTTGGTTCGCATGTTGAGGCCACTTGAACTTCTAATGGACCCATAGGTAATGCTAATGTTGCATGAACATCTTCCTTAGCTATATCCAGTATTCTATTATCAAAAAGCTTCAATGTATTACTTGCTAGATCAAAGTTTTGAAGCAACCATGTTGTAAGATCTTTGGGGATGGTTGATATTCTAACACATAGGAACCCTCCAAATCCAGTTTGCATTGTAGCTATCTACTGTGCACACTCAAGCCTCTCAATTAGGAATAACATCTTATTACAAGCCATCCTATGGTTTAGATTACCATCCCAAACTTTATTTTGTTTTTCAGCCTTCTTAGAATGCTCATTTGTAGCCTTCCTACGGTGAGATGGTTCATTTGAGGTTCTAATTTGTATCTTAGAAGCAGGATGATCATGAGGTAATTCAAACCGAAGATGCATTTTAACTCAAGGGAGTTTATCATTTGTGATGTTTTGAGCTTTTCTTTTGCGAATGAGTGATTCTTTTCGAGCCCTAAGAGTTTGTTCGTCCTTGAAATTTTCAATGATATCTGATTCTTCAATCAGCTGCTGAATGATACATGCTTCATTATTTTCTTTTAAGCTATCAACTCTGCTAGAAAGTGCAATTATTTAGTAAGAAGACGCCCTAATAACAGTATGCATATATTTACAAAGAAGATCCACATTGACAATAACACATAAACAATTGAATGTCATATTTTATACTATCGTCTCATGCACATCTAGAAAGGTGATAACTATTAGGATAAATGTAATGGATAGAAGTGTAAATAAGACAAAAATGAAGGCTGAACTAAGTGGATATAGAGAAGTAAATATGAAACTTTGAATAAATCAATGTGAAAAAGTGAACAATCCTAGTTGAACCAATGAATCATTATAGAATTAGATATTATTTGTACGTTAAACAGGTTTGCTCTGAACAACAATTAACAACTCTTTGGAGTATAAAGCGTGAAACTAAGGCGACATTTAACATGAAAACTTTATAAAGATTGTGTTCACATAATCAGTAAATGAACAAACTCACAATATCTTGGTGAACAATAGTAATTTGGTCAATGAACAAGCTCACATATGAAGGTGTGCTTTGCAAATAAAGCTCACATTAAGCCTATTTCAACCCCAAACCTCACTGAAATTCACAACAGTTCAAGAAAAGAATTTTAGAGTTCCAATAACATTGAATTTTAGAACCTACAAGACTATATCAAATATATCTTATAATGAGGTAAATGAACAAAAACTAAATTTGTCCACGAACGATATCTATTTAGTTAATAACCAAGATTATATTGAAGCGTGTTCTTTGCAAGTAAAGATGACGTTAATTGTATAGTAGATGATCACGAACATTATTCATTTATTCAATGAATTTAATAAGTGACAAATAGTTCCACTAATTGCAGAAAATTTATCTAGTACACAGAACATAAAAATAACTCTCTTAAGAACATCAAATTTAAACACATCGATTGTTCAAAATCCCATCTTTTTAGCACAGAAATAGGGAAATAATTTTAATGAACATATTTAATAGCGCAGTACTTGCACTATCCTCTTTCCTCATTTCTTTGTCAACCCTTTGATTCTTCTTCATTCCTCACCTTTCTCGGTAATTCTCTCTCCTCTCCATGGCCGGGCACGAGAAACACCATGGCGAACAATGAGAAACATCGAACAATGAGAAACATCAAATTTCACTCTAGCGTTCCCTCTCCTATCTTCCCAACAGCAACCAAACCAAAAAATTGGATGTTCGATAATTCTACCGTCCCTCTTGCTTTTTCTTTCTTCTCCATAGCACCAATGACAAACACAAGAAGATGAAGAACAAGGTGACTTTTGCTGAAAACCTCGCTTTTCTTGCTTAAATTTTGGATGGTGATTAAATCGATTTTGGGTTAGTGAATTTTGGATAGAGATTCAATCGATTTTCTTGGCAATCTAGCTTTTCGAGTATGGTTTTGGATGGGGATTCAATCAATTTTTAGATTATCTTGTGTGCATATTTTGGGTTAGTTCTTTGATTCAGTAAATTATACGTTTTTCTGGGTTTGTTTAGTTGTTGATTCATTTCTGGGTTTGTTATGTAGTTGAGTCAACTATGGGTGTGTTCTAGGTTGTTTAGATTTTCACAGTAGTAGAGTAATTGCAATAGCAATGATGGCTCACAAGAATGAGGAAGTGAACAAGAGCAATTTAGAAAACAAGAATAAGGCATTGAACAAGAACAATTCAGAGCGAGGTCTGCAAAGTCAGTATGATCCAAATCACAGAAAACAAGAATGAGGAATTGGACAAGGTTTAAAATCAGAATGAGGAAGTGAATTAAACACTCGAAAACTTGTATAATGTACCTGTGCTTCCTCTTGTAAGTTAGTAGTTCTCCCTTCCTCTTTTCATCCAATTGCCTAAACTGAACAAAAACACCGTAACTGTTCTCCCCAGAATTGAATTGCTATTACTGGAATTGAACAAGACCGTCGGTACTCTGCTTGAAATTTATGTAATTGGTTGGAGCAAGGGGAGCTAATGCGTGAATTAAGCATGGCTGCCATTAAATAGTTTGAGATATGGAGAGGAACTTTAGCCATGGACGGAATTGCAACTAGGCAGCGTTGGAATCGGAGTAGGAGAAGAGTTAGTGATGAAAGTATAGTTCACGGTTGATTTTAAGATTGCGGCTAATTTTGTTTTTTTTTTTTTATAAAAAAATTGCTTTGCTAGCACATCAATATTATCCATGTCAGCTTAGGAGCGTATGCCCCCAGGTCTATAATATATGTACTCGAGGAAATGCTTTCTTGAATTGTCAACGATATGAAAACAGTAGAGCCGGTGCTGAACACCATGAAACACTGAATCTATTGGGGAAGCCATAGAAAAAGCCGATAAATCATAATGGTGCTCTAGAATTTACCACCTATAGATTTAGAAAAGTCCGAAACAGCCATTCAAAAGACTCAATGATCTCATTCATAGCAAAACCACAACCAAACATGGTATTCACGGAATAATGGTTCATGCCAAAGAAAGGAGCACAAACCATTTTATACTTATTTGTACGATAAGTTATATCAAAGACAACCAAGTCACCAAATAGCTTATAATCCTCCAAGTCACCAAATACCTTATAATCCTCTAACATCTACTTATCATGCCAAAAAAACTAACCAAACAATGATTTACATCAACTTCAAAATCATAATAAAAATTGTCCTAATTCTTGAATCATTTCTTGAACATCTCAATTAGTGAATTTGCATCGTTGCCATCAAATGACTTCTTATGGTGCTTCTCAAGTCTATTATACAAATGCTTCAACTGAAAACCCACAAAAGGAGCTCTACCAACCTGTTTTATTAAGACACGGAATGCATAAGCCATTCGAGCTCCTGCGTCTCTAAGCTCTGTCACAAACAAAAGGTCTTCAGTTCAGACTTTCCAATGAGAAGACAAAAGACGCCGCTCATTAGTACTACACAATGGATGGTTGTGCTCAGCTACATGCTTAGTGACAATCCATTTTCAATCTAAGTCAATATTAAATTGGATCATTACTTTGCACCCAGTTTAGACATCAACATCTATATACTCCTTACATTGTTGGCCTTTATTTTCTTTCCAACCTTCTTTCCAACAACAAAACTAACGCATTGACAATTCTTGAGTTCGAGCTCTCCTATGAATCTTATGATAACCGACACTAAACTCGACCTCAAATGCATAATCATTGTAAATTTCAAATGCTTCGCCCTGAGAGTATGCAATCAAATTAACTAAATCAATTGCCAAAGGATCAAAAGTAATAATATCTTGTCCTGAAGAAATATTATCTGCAAAGTGAACAACATGAATAAATAAATAAACAAGCTTAGAAACATAAATGAACAACATCACATGAATAAATGAACAATTATAAACGAATTTGTATATATTAGCATAATTGCATCACAAAAATAAGTGAACAACGTCACATGAATAAATGAACATCTATAATCCAATCTACAAATACAAAATAAGAAAATATATTAAACAAACCTAATAATGAACAACATAATAAGTTGACAAGAACAAAATATTCTCAACCTTAATCAACAGAATTCCAACAAAATAATAATGAAACGTAACCTGACAAAATTTTGTCATCACCCCCATTTCCATGAGCCTCCAACAATGCTGATTAAAATTAAAATATTCAATTAAGAGATCAATAGTAACAAAATGAAGAACATTTAATAGTACGAGAAATAAAAGTAAATGTAAAAGTTACAAATCAAATTTCTTCCAACTTTTTCGACTATGTCCACTGCCATTCTCCACTATAAGTGAATTTCAATTTTCAAAGACTCTTCGTAAATGCTAACACGAAGAGAGAGATGATGAAAAATTCAAGCAAGTTACAAATGCAAAGTAACCAGAAAAAACACTTCCTACCATTTAACAAAAGTAAAAAGATTTTTTTTTTTAAAAAGTGATGACGTTTCAGCAAAAACAGAAAAAAGAAAAAAATGAGAAATGTGATAATAATTAGCCAAAACACAGGAACGTGATTGACTAGAACTAACAAAATACGTGATAAGCTAATAATAAAAAAAAGAAAGTTATCCAAAAAAATATTTCAAGAGATAATGTGGATATGTTGTGGTTCATAACTGCTTGCTAAAGGCTTCCAACGCGGGTAGTTTCACCAAGTTTTTTTAGATGATGTATTTTCTTTATTTTCAATGACATGGCAATTTCTTTATTTTTCGATGACATGGCTAATGATATAGTATAAGGATGCATGAGCTCCTAGGTGCATATAAGAAGTTACCATTTCTCTCTCTCTCTCTGATGACCATCTACATTGTCGGTTTCATGCTTGACATGAAATATGAACCAAAATAATTCAAATAGCCAAAGTCGTCCAAGAAAAAGCCTTGCCAGATCTGGTAACCGCCCCATCTCATTTCTGGTTGCTCCGTCGTTGGTCACTGAAGTCCTCGCTAGTCTTAAATTATCTTCAAGCAACACCAAAATCTAGGATCACCGATAAAGCTTGCCATTTTCTCCATGCGGCTTATCTAGTTTAACCATGTTTTGACCAACTCTTAACCGATTCAAATATCAAATAGGTTGAAGCCTATGCCTAGTTTGGACCACTTATCGGGCCCTGGTTAAACTAACTGAACCTATGTTTGGATTCAAGCAGACAAATAAAAGGATGCACGTAGTTCACACACACACACACATATATGTATGTATGTATATATATATGTATGTATGTATGTATATAT
>JACYFF010031952.1:88704862-88718504 GCA_017589665.1 Selenicereus undatus | reverse complement strand
ATATATATATATATATATATATATATATATATATATATATATATCACAAGGATTAGGGTTCTTATGAGACCAAATCATTCAAAGCATAATCAAATTATCTTTTCAATTGAATTTGAAGTGCCTTAGATTCTCTGTTAGAATTTCAAATATCACAAGGTTCATCCTGATGATCCTTATATCTCCATTGTCTGCGAATTTAAATGCATGTTCTGAGAAAAATGTAATCTCGATCAACGTTGTAATCTTGATCAAATTCAACAATATTTGAAGCATCAGACAAAGCAAGTAATGGACAATCCCTCAACACTAGTTAAAAAAGATGACAAACGTCCTTCATCAAGTTCATCCAAAGGTTCCAAGAAGAAAGCTACATTTAAGAAATTCATGAAATGGTTAGAGCATCAAAGCGATGCCAATAGAGTTTCATCCACTAAGTCCTACTCTCGGTCCAATTCTATTCAACTTTGAGTGGTTGACGACTGTCACGCTTGTTAAAACTTGATAGCTACTTCTTGATTTTTATTATTGTGTAGTTATTTGTCGAATTTAAATTGGATTTTGTGTTATAGTGTCCCCAACTGGTATCAGAGCCAAGTGTCTAGTCAAGTGTTATCCAAGTGTCTAGTAATCCCTCAATTAACTTTATATTTAACTTTATCATCAAGATTCACGGCTAAATCTCTAAGATTAGTCAAAGGACTAATCAGTTAGCCTAATCAAGGTTAATTAACCCCTAATGACATATAAATATATTTATTAAAGATGGAGATAAGCTCATTATCTGGGATGGAAGTTGTGTTGGTTAGTAGCATTGGTTAGCCTCCAAGAGTTCTTATGGCACCCTTAGTAAGTCCGTTGGTCAGCCTGGTGACTGGTGGTCCCGGCAGTAAAGGGTTGGAGCGGACGTGGCCCCAGTGTGTGTTACTAGGTACCTAGTGGTTTTCTGTCTAAGGTAAGTATGTTTATGCGTTATTTCATGTTGATTAATTTCTTTAATTTAATTGATTATCCTAAGCCTAGTCATCTCATCGTCATCAAGACATCATCTAACTCTCTTTTACATTCAAGTATAATGATTAAAGAAAATTTAGAATCAAACAGAACTTGTTTCAAGCAAAATGATTTTTCTGAACCTGGTAAATCAACCCGTTTTACTAATCAAACTTTTCAAGTTAATAGAGTTTATCTTAATGAAGAATTCTATCAAGATGATAATAGGTCATACGGCGACTGATCTTTTCCTATTTTCCGATAGATATGCAACAATTATTCAAAACTACTTATTATACTCAATTAGCCAAAATCAAAGAAAACATACCTTTCTTCGATTGGCCAAATGACTTTCCTCTAAAACATCAATTTTCTATTTCTAATTACAATAAATACTTGTGGGCTACAAAGCGAAACCTACGGTACAATCTTCTCACAACAATTGTTTCCATTTATCCCTCGTCTACCATTCCAAAGCAAGAAGATCAAAATATTATTAAAAATTCTCCCTCAAAAGAAATACTTTGCACGGATAAACCATCATGCAGTTATCAGCTTGAAAGCTCATATTCCGAATCTAACTTATCAGATAATCCAAATCTTATTCAAACAATTTTAAGATAATTTCAATGAAACCCAAGTTAATAAATTGTGTTCTTAGAATAATAAAGGAAGATTAGGAATCCTAGTTGGCTAAACTATTCTAGACCAACTCCGCAAGATCTTCAACTTGAAACCAATAGATCATTAATTGAACCACGTTGTGATGGAAATATTGTTTATTAACGGAACATATATGGAAAGTCAGAGTATGAAATTGCCAATACTCTTCAAAAAATGGGTATTTATGCAACTTCATATATTACAAAAGGAGAAGATACCACTAAACTCCTTGCGTCTGGTTTTACATATCAATTAAAAAATTGGTGGGAAAATATTCTTACCGAAAAGGATAGAATAAATATCATACACCATCAATTACAAAACTCAATAGAAACTATTCAAGATGCATAAACTTCTAAGGTTAAGCCACTAATTATCTATAAATCTGATGAAGTTGAGTATCTTATTTATACTATAGCTATGTATTTCATAGGAAGTACTAAAGAATTAACTTCTTCCCATTTAGAAATAATTCAAAATCTAAGATGCCCAAGTCTAAGTGATTATAAATGATATAAAGATACATTCCTTACATATGTCCTTCAAAGAAAAGATGCTAATAAAAATTATTGGAAAGAAAAATTCATTTCTGGATTACCTGTAGTATTTCATCAAAGAATAAGAGAAAAATTAAGAGATCATTATGGAACAATAGAAATTTCATGGCATAATTTAACTTGTGGTCACTCATTCAGCTTTGTTAAAAAAGAAGTATTAGCTCTTTGTACTGAATTAAGAATTCAAAATAAATATAATTCTGAAAAGAAACTATTCCAAAATGAACTTGAATCTTTTTGTGAGCATTTTGGTTACTCAAAACTAGTAGCTCCTTCATCCAAAAAGACAAAACTCATTAAAAAAGTCTTCAAAAGTTTATGCTAAAAAATATGATATGAAAAAATCCTTACTACCAAAACCCAAAGAAAACCTCTAAGGGCAACCTTTCAAATCAAAAGAAAACTACTCCTAATCCCTTTCAAACACAAGTTCTTACTTGTTATAAATGTCGTCAAGTAGGACACAAAGCCAATGAATGCCCATTAAAAGAAAAAGATTATGAAACCTGAAGATAAAAAGCTTCAAAAAATAATGCTTTCCCCTTCAATTCATGACAATTCTCAAGAAGCCCTTTGTGAAATTCCAACATCTGATTCCAGCCGTTCTAACTCCTCAGATGAAGAAGTTACTCTTTGTCCTCTTAATTGAAATGTCATAAAACAAGATCAATCCCAAGAAGAACTCCTCTTCGATATCATTGAAAAGATTAAGGAACCAGAAATCAAAACTCAATGCCTCCATAAGCTTAAAAATTTATTACTCAAAGATAAAATTACCAAATCAAGAATACAACCTTTTAGCCTAAAACAAGTACTAGAAACTTATGAAGGACAAAGATTAAGTCCCTCAAAACTAGTAACAATCAAAGAACTAAAACAGGAAGTAAATCAACTCAAAACTGAAGTTAAAGAACTAAAGAATCATATTGAAAAGCAAACCCTTCTTGAAGAAACAAATTCAACCCTTATTTCTCAACTTCAAGAACTTGAAAATCGAGTTTCTTCTCTTGAGTCTTCAAAGCTTCCGAATCAAACTCCTCCTTCTTCTCCTAACTTAAGTCCAGTTGACCAAAATTAGGAAGCATTTCTTTTAGGTATTAATCATATTGACTTTAAAAAATGGTATGCTTCTGTTACCATTATGGTCAAAGGTTTCAAACTTCATTCCATTGCTCTTCTAGATAGTGGTGCCGATATGAATTGCATTCAAGAAAGTTTAATTCCTGCAAAATATTTTGAAAAAACAAAAGAGAAAATGACTAGTGCTATTGGATCTAAGCTCCAAATTAATTACCAGCTTTCAAATGCTTATATTTGAAACAATGAATATAGTTTCAAAAACGCTTTTATACTTGTCAAAAATCTCAAACAACAAGTTATTCTTGGAACTCCCTTTCTTACCCAAATATATCCTTCTATTGTCAATTCTTGCGGCACTTATTCAAATATTCTTTGAAAAGAAATTATATTTTAATTTGTTTCTCCCATGAAATAAGGATATTGCAGTTCTTCAAGAAACTTCAATTTCAAAAATAAATTCTGATAAATAAAAACAAATAGCTTTTCTTCAAAGATAAATCATTCAACCCAGTATTGAAGAACAACTTGTTGTACCAACGATTTAACAAAAAATTCAAAAAATCAAGAAATTATTTGAAGATTATGTCTGTGCTGATATCCCAAATGCTTTTTGGGATAGAAACCAACATATGTTAGACTTACTATATGAAAAGGATTTTGATGAAAGAAATATTCCAACAACAGCAAGCCCTATTCAAATTAATATAGAGCTTTTAAAATTTTGCAAAAAAGAAATTCAATCTTTGTTAGACAAAAAGCTCATTGGATCCTCAAAATCTCCTTGGAGTTGTGCAGTCTTCTATGTCTACAATCAAGAAGAAGAAAAAAACATGGTGTTCCTATACTAGTCACAAACTACAAACACTCAACAAAGTTCTTCACTGGATTAGATATCTAATTCCCAACAAAAAAGATTTATTAAGAAGATGATATGATGCAAAAATATTTTCAAAATTTGATATGAAATATGGCTTTTAGCAAATTCAAATTGCTAAGAAAGACAAATACAAAACTGCATTCACAGTTCCATAGATAAATACAAAACTGCATTCACAGTTCCATTTGGACACTACGAATGGAATGTAATGCCATTTGGACTCAAAAATACCCTTTCTGAACTTCAACATATTATCAATGATATAGTCAATGATCATTCTGATCAATCGTTTACACTGATCATGTTATTATCTATTCAAAAAATTTGGATCAACATTTCAAACATCTAAAAACATTTTTCCATGTCATTAGAAGAAATGGTTTAGCTGTTTCTGCTCCAAAAATGACATTATTTCAAACAAAAATTCGATTTTTAGGCCATGACATTTTTAATGGTATTATTAAACCCATTCAACGATCTATTGAAGTTGCAGATAAATTTCCAAATGAAATCAAATATAAAAATCAATTGCAAAGGTTCCTTGGTTGTCTTAATTAAGTTGCATATTTTTTCCCTAAACTTCGGGAAATTTGCAAACCATTATTTCAAAGACTCAAAAAAATCCTCCCGCATGGTTTTATGAGTATACTCAAATAGTCCAATATATGAAGAGTAAGGTCAAATCACTCCCATGTCTTGGCATACCAAACCCACAAACATTCATGATAGTTCAAACTGATGCGTCCAACAAAGGTTTTGGAGGAATTCCCACGTCTTGACCCAAATCCTGAACAAGCAGTAAGGTTTTATAGTGGTACCTGGACTGGACCTCAAGTTCATTATTCGACTATTAACAAAGAAGTTTTAGCTATTGTTTTATGCATTTCAGAATTTCGGAGTGTTTACATTTCAAAAAATTCTTATTAAGGATTGATTGCAAAAGTGCAAAAGAAGTTTTACAAAAAGATGTTCAAAATCTTGTCTCAAAATAAATTTTTACCTGCTGGCAAGCAATACTTTAAGTTTTCAATTTTGAAATTGAATTCATTAATTGTGATAAAAATTGTCTACCTAATTTCCTCACTAGAGAATTTCTTCAAGCAAAGTAATTTTGCTTCAACTTCTCTATTCCAGATGTCACTCGCAACCAACTCAACCTACATTCAACATTCAAACTTCATGAAAGGTATTCAAGAACCTCTTATTTTTTACCTCATAAATCATGACAATGAACTCTTTATTACTCCTATCAAAGGACCTCGATACAATCAATATGCCATTTTTGTCCGCTATGATCAATAGCTATCAAGTTCATGGAATTTATTTTATTCATATTTAAAGATACTCGAATTTTACCGAACTCTCTTATGACAATTTTATAGCCATTCGGTACTCGTCATAATACCGACTGGCTACATTCAAATGCTCCAGTTTAATAGGAACTTTATAACAGATTATTGGGAACCACTTGATCAATATATTATCCAATTTATTCAAAGAGTTATACCAGATGCACACCTTTGTCCTGTCGAGGGGCGCTGGTTCTTTTACACTCAACAATCTCCCTCCTACAGTTTTATGGAATATCACACTCAATTGCTACCCACTTGTATTCAAGACCACCAGTGCAGCATATTACACGAATATTCAAAACTCTATGACCATTAGGGGACACTATACAGCAAAACCCCTTGAAAATTCGACAAGCAGGCCTCACAATAACAAAAATCAAGAAGCAGCTATCAAGTTTTAACGAGCATGGCAGTCATCAACCACTCAAAGTTAACCACCTACAACTATCAAGATCAGTCTACTATTCAAGATGCTTCATTAATTTCATCTTTTTACTATTTAAATGTAAGAAATATTATCGTGCTACTATGTCAAAAAATATCTTGTACTGTACACTTTACTTTTTGAGCCTATATAAAGGCTTCGCAATTGTATACTAAAGCATATCTTCCCTGCCTCTTTCAGTTGTATCATTTTCCTTTCCGACTTTCCTATCCTTATCTTCTGCTTCTGCCTCGCTGTAATCCACAGAATTCAATCAATATCAATAATTTTTATTCAATTTGTTCACTGTACTAATTTTATTCATGTTTTCTGCGTGAATTCATTCTTCCGTTACTTTTTCTACACTATCCATGCACTATTTAGCACTATGTAGCACTATTCATGTTGAATTGATTTCTCAAGTTTTGCACTATTCATTTTACTATTCATATTTGTAAACTTCGCTCATGCTTATGCTTTTAATCAATAACTAATGAAGCTTTATTCCTAATTAATTAAGTTTTACTATTAATTAGCCATGTTTTACAACTAATTTCAAAATTAAAAATTGTACTCCTCGAGTATAATTTTTAATTTTAAAATTAATTATAAAAAGTGATTAACTAATAGTAAAATAAGATTAATTAATAGTTAAACTGGATTAGTAATTGATTAAAACAATAATCATAAACAAAATTTACAAATATGAATACTGAAATGAATAGTGCAAAACTTGAGAAATTAATTCAATATAAATAGTGCTAAATAGTGCATGAATAGTATAGGAATAGTAATGAAAGAATGAATTCATGCAAAAAAACATGAATAGCAAAGTTGCACAGTGAATAGATTGAATAAAACTTACTGAGATTGATTAAATTGTGCAGATATCTTACAACGACGGAGAAATGATAAGATAAGAACAAAACTGGGGAAGGAAAATGATACAAGGAAGTGAGCAGGTATGTTCTCCCTTACTCTTAAAACTTTGAAGCGTTTATATAGGCTCAAAAAGTAAAATGTACAGTACTATATATTTATTGACACAGTAACATGATAATGTTTCTGACATTTGACTAGTGAAAAGATAAAATTATTGAAGTATCATGAATAGTGGACTAATCTTGAATAGTTGTACGCGGACATTTTTGAATGATTGATGTTTGACGAGCTTGTTAAAACTTGATAGCTGCTTCTTGACTTTTATTACTACATGCTTGCTTGTCGAAATTCCAACGGGCATTTTTGTAGACTGTCCCCTGGTTGTGGATAACTACATCTTTAAATTTTCTATGGATCCTGAGCACCTGGGTCGCCCATTGGATCAGAATGGGACTCAGTGGATGAAATGCTATCAGCATCACTTTGATGCTCTAACCATTTCATGAATTTCTTGAATGTAGCTTTCTTCTTGGAACTTTCGGATGAACTTGATGAAGGACGTTTGTCATCTTTTTTGACTAGTGTTGAGGGATTGTCCATGACTTGCTTTATTTGATGCTTTAAATGTCGTTGAATTTTGCTACATCAATTATCAAAATTGAATTTTTCCCAAAACTTGAATTTAAATTTGAGGACAATGGAGACATAAGGATCATCAGGATGAACCTTGTGATATTTGAAATTCCAACAGAGAATCCAAGGCACTTCAAATTTAATTGAAAATATAATTTCATTTAGTGTTTTGAATGATTTAGGTTGCTTCTATAAGAACCTAAAATCCTAGAACCGCTAGTGAAGGTAATGAACTTAAGTTGAACTCGAAACATGTCCACCCGTCGAAGAACCAACTTTTTCAATATATTGATCAGAGACTCCTTTGTCGAAGGAGATGAACTAGGAATGATGTAAACTCCTACAGTAGATTGCTCTAAACCATGCTATTTTGTAGTCTAGGAAATTGAAATATTGAGGTTGGAAATGGACTAAGAATTTTTTGTATTCAAAAGGGGACAAATCCATTCTTTGGATGATAAAATCTTGAGAATCCC
Source organism: Selenicereus undatus (assembly GCA_017589665.1). Lineage (NCBI taxonomy): Eukaryota > Viridiplantae > Streptophyta > Magnoliopsida > Caryophyllales > Cactaceae > Selenicereus > Selenicereus undatus. Next base: position 88,710,570 of record JACYFF010031952.1, on the reverse strand, counting down.
AAATTTGGAATCCCAAATGGACTAAGAAGCTCCTTTGTCATCTTTAATATGCTCGATTTGAGCCGATTTGGGATCCCAGAGGATAAGCTCATAGAATTTACGATTTTTTAGCATATTAGCTTCAAGGAAGAGACTTTCTTGGTTGAAGAACAACGTTGAGGTTTGAAGTTTTAGAGTTTGAACAGGCTGTGGTTCAGGAAAATGAGTAAAGGTTATGAAGTCAAATTTTGATTTTGAAAAATAAGATGATGGAGATTGGCGTTTCAATAAAACTTGTAGTTGAGATATTGGAGGCTTTTAAGTAATATGAGGGGTGGATCTCACAACTTGGGTTATATGTTAAAGGTGGAAATTCAATAAGGCCTTCATATTTATTTTGAATCTTGATTTCAGGATGCATTGATTGAGTTTGTTTTTGAAATTGACTTTTAGGTTTGATAGCAAAGTCTTGAATAGTGGGAACATAAGATTGAATTTGCTTACCTCTATTAGGATTTGGTTCAATCTGAAATAGAGACACTAAAGTGAGTTGATTCGAAAAAAATCCACTAGCAAGAAAATGAGTTGGGAAAATTCATTTGAAAGATTTTGAATAAAATTCGAATTCAAAAAATAATATTTTTGAATATTGTTTAAAACTAGTTTTAAAGCTGTGAAATTCTTCTTAATAGTAGTTGAATTGAGGTCCTAAAATGCAGGTTTTAATTTAATTGAATAGGACACTGCCTTTCTGATGCATATGCTATGAATGAGTATAGACTATGACTCTTGAATGCAAATTTCTACTTGAGTATGTATGTGAAGTTATGCAAGAAGAGCATAATTAAAGGAATATGATAGGGATAAAATTGAATAATATATGACAGGGATAAAATTGAATAATTTATGAAATATGTCTAATAGCTATATTATTCCATACTGGGCTAATGCTCTTTTGGTTATTTTAAGGTTTTGATTTTGATAGTTTTTTGATTGCATTAATCTTTGTGCTCTATCTAATAAGGTGAAAAATTTCTTGAGTTCTTTCTTGAAGAGAAGGACTATGCATCATTTCAAAAGGGGTTATTAATTTTGGAGTATATGACCTTTTAGCCTCCCAGACTAAGCTTGGAAGTTTTTCATTAATGTCTTTTAATAATTTGAATATGACGTCTTTATCTCTTTGTATCAAATCAAGTCTTATTAATATTTGAATCTTTTCTTGCTTTAGGATGTGTTTTTCATGGACCCTAATCATATTGATGTGCATAGAAAGAGTTTAATCTGTTAGAATGATAAATTTGAAAGAAATATTATGTCCTATAATAGAGGTATGAATACTGCTTTGATCAACCTTGAAAGGATATATTTGAGTAATAAAAGGAGCACCAAGACTCACATTTTGTCTTATATTTTTTACTAGAATAAATAAATTCTTGAAATAACAATTTTTGTGGCAAATATAGGTATTGGATAATTTGTATTGAATTTATAATGGATTTCCATTAGCACTTAGAAGTTGTTTTGATGTTTTTTTCATAATATTGGAGTGAAATTAATTCTTCTTTGACATGGTTTTGGTCTGCACCACTGTCAAAGAGTGCTATTGTCTTTATCTCAAAAGTATCCTTTATATTCAGAGTAATGTAAATATACCATTTTTTGAAATTAATTTGATTGATGGTTGACAAGGATTTAGAATTTGATTTTCTTTGATTTATGTCTTGAGGAATATATAAGTGTTTTGATTGAGCATGCGTAACTTGGAATATTTTCTTTCGAATTTTAGGATTGTTTATTTCTAATTTTTTTTCTTTTATTGGCCATACGCCTTGTTTTGCCATATTTAAGGCACATCATCTTTCTAGATATTTTCCATTTTGAATATGACTTTTTAGGATCTAAATCAGATATTTTTACATTTCTTCTTGTGGTAAACGGAATCTTTAATTTTGGAAATTTCTTGGAATTAGTTTTGATAATTCTGATAAGTTTTGATTTATCTGGAGAGTGTGAATTTGAATCATAAATTTTGGTGAATTTGTAAGGGATGATTTATGAACACAAAGTGTTTGTTTGGTAGTGTGGGTTTTTCTAGTTTTTCAACAGCATGGAAAATTTTCTGAAATAATTCGATTTCATTATTGTCAGTACCTCCTAATTTTGTTGTGGGAATAGAAGGAATGCCTTTAATAGGTACACTAAAAGGATTGAATAAAGTTGGAGAATTCTTCTTAGGAGTTTTCTTTACTTTTGAAAATTCTACTGAATAATTGCTAGAATTTTCTCCTAATTGGGTAGCCATAGGATGTAATATTTAATTGGAATAATTATTCTGTTCAATGATCTTGCGTGTTTCATCAAAAAAAAATTGAGTTTCTTGGGAATCTTTTTCCAGATCTCCCTCTTGGGGTTTTTGAATGGAGTGGCGACAATAGAGTCATCTTTGGATACAGGATTAGATATGGTGTGCAGTAGAGGATGAACAGAGACTGTTGATTGCTTTGTAATAGGATTGTGCTATAACTTTGCTTGGCGTTCTATAGCACAGAGTGAAGGAACATAGTCTCGAATAGCAATCCGGTGTTTTTGCAAATATGTATTTAGCCAGTCAAAGAAGAGTATATTTTCTTTTATTTTGGCTAACTGATTGTAACAAATAGTGTTGAGTAATTGTAGCATATCCTTAGAAAAATTGGAAGAGAATAATTTCAATAGGGTTGGTTATAATCCTGGTAAAATTCTTTATTGAGATAACATCTATTAACTTGAAATGGAACATTTGTAATTTCATTTAATTCATATGGGGTTCTCATTTGAGAAACAATGGGGGAAGTAGGGCATTCATCATATTGAGTATCATTGTACATGATTTCAGGTGAAGGAGTTCGATCGATTATTCCACTAATATAAGGGTTCCTATTAGCGGATGGCACATATGAGATTTAAGATCTAACTGACTAGAATAATAGTAGGGTGAGAAGGCTCACGAAACGAATTAAATCGAAGTAAAGGCCTTTCGTTAGAGGTTTCTGAAATAAAAGTGATTTCTCTTATTGTAATATTCCTACGGGCTCTAGGATCTGGAATGATGAGTTCTTCAGGTTTGGTAGTTTCATCCCACTTTAGCCTTTTAGGGACATAAGTGGCTGATTCATCAGCATAAACTTAAATAAGAACAGTTTGTTCTTTTTTAGGAGGAATAATACTAAGTTTTGGATTTAATTGGGAAGAAAGTAATCTAAAGTAGATTCGATAGGTAACAACAAGGTTTTTGGAATGCTCTTTGAATTTATCAGCCATTAAATAAACATCAAGGACTAGAGTTTGAAGAATCAAAGGATTAGTAAGGTCTAATGAATTGTTTGGACTACAATTGAAAAAGACTGGACCAATACAAACATTTGATTGAACCATTGCAAGGAGTAAATCTTTGTATGTTTTAAATCTAGAGCAAGGCTAAAAAACGGGGGTATCAATTCCTAGTTTAGTTAAAGGTTTAACAGGGACTTGAACTAGACCAAACTGAATATATATAAAGCCTTTTAAAGGTATTTATTGATTGAAACTCTTGATAAAAGCTAAAAGGTTTCATAGTGATCATTTAAACAAATGATTTCTTCATGAATTTTGACAAAAAAAGCAGTTTTAAAGCTTAAAGGGTCAATTGAATAAATCAATTCAATAGGTTGAGAAGGGATACTTCATTTGGAATAGTCCCCGGATGTATGAATTTCTTTACTATGTACTATGCTTGACTCTAAAGGAAACGTAGATGATGAAGAAGAAGATGATGATCTAGAAAAAAACCAATTAAACTAAAGAAATTAATCAATATAAAATAACACACAAATATGCTTATCTCAGACAGAAAACCACTAGGTATCCAGCAATACACTACGGGACCACACCGGGACTACCTCCACTTTAACCCTTTACTGTCGGGACCATCAATCACCAGCTTGACCAACGGACTTACTAAAGGCGGCCTAAGGACTCACAGGAGGCTGACTAACGCTGCTAACCAACATAGCTTCCATGCCAGATAACCGGCTTATCGTTGCCTTTAGTAAGGATATTTATGTGTTATTAAGGGTCAATTAACTTTTTTAGGCTAACTGATTAGTCCTTCGACTAATCTTACAGATTTAGCCGAGGTACATAATGGCAAGGCTAGTCTAAAGACATAATTAATGGGTCAAGACTTGACTAGACACTTGGCTCTGTTACCAGTTGGGGACAGGACCGAGTAAATTCTTAATTTTGAAATTAATTATAAAAAATGATTAATTAATAGTAAAACTTGATTAATTAAGAACAAAGCTTAATTAGCAATTGATTAAAACAATGAGCACAACAAAGTTTACGAATATAAATAGTGCAATGAATAGTGCAAAACTTGAGAAATTAATTCGACATGAACAATGCTATACAGTGCATGCATAGTGTAGGAATAGTAATAGAAGAATGAAGTCACGCGAAAAACATGAATAAAATTAGCATAGTGAACAGTTCGAATGAAAACTCACTGATATTGATTTTGTGGATATCTTTACAAGAAGACAGAATCTGAAAGATAAGGATTGGAAAATGGGAAATGAAAATGATACAATGAAAAGAGGCAGCTAAGTTATGCCTTATGCTTACAACTTTGAAGCCTTTATATATGCTCAAAAAATAAAATGTACAGTACTTAATTTTTATTGACGCAAGAATATAATAATATTTTTGACATTTCAACAGTAGAAAGATAAAATTATTGAAGCATCTTGAATAGTGAATTGATCTTGAACAGTTGTACGTGGATATTTTTGAATGGTTGACGTCTGACAAGCTTATTAAAACTTGATAGCTGCTGCTTGATTTTTATTACTACATGCTTGCTTCTCGAAATTCCAAGGTGTGTTGCTGTATACCATCGCCTGGTTGTGGATAATGACATCTTTAAATTTCGTACAAATACGGAGCACATGGGCCGCCAATTAGATCAGAGTAAGACTCAGTAGATGAAACATCATCGACATCACCTTGATGCTCTAACTATTTCATAAACCTGAATATAATTCAATATGAAAAGTGTTAAATAGTGCATGAATACTGTAGGAATAGTAACAGAAGTATGAATATGTAGGAGCTTCTAGTTTTGGGTAACCAAAATCCTCACAAAATGATACGAGTTCTTTTTCAAGTAGTTTCGTTTCAAAATGATATTTATTTTGAATTCTCAATTCTGTACAAAGAGCTAATCCTTCTTTTTTAATAAAGATGAGTAAGTGATCATAAGTTAAATTATGCCATGGAATTTCTGTTGTTCAACAATGATCTCTTAATTTTTGTCTTATTCTCTGAGAAAATACTGTAGGTAATCCGAAAATGAATTTTTCTTTCCAATAATTTTTATTAGCATCTTTTCTTTGAAGGACATAGGTAAGGAATGTATCTTTATCCCATTTGTAATCACATAGACTTGGGCATCTTAGATTTTGAATAATTTCTAAATGGGAAGAGGCAAATTCTTCAGTATTTCCTATAAAATACATAACTATAGTATAAATAGGATATTCAACTGCATCATATTTATAGATAATGACTAGCTTAACCGCAGAAGTTTGTGGATCTTGAATAGTTTTTATTAAATTTTATAATTGATGGTACAAAATATTTATTCTATCTTGTTTGGTAAGAATATTTTCCAACTAATCTATATGTGTGTGTGTGTATATATATAT
>JACYFF010031952.1:88687696-88704762 GCA_017589665.1 Selenicereus undatus | reverse complement strand
TATATATATATATGTATATATATATATATATATATATATATATTTCTGTGTGTGTGTGTGTATGTATATATATATATGTATATATATATATATTTATATATATTTATATATATATGTTTTTCTATATATATATATACATATATATTTATATATATATGCGTATATATATACATACATATATATATATATATATGCATATATATGTACATATATGTATATGTATATCTTGATGTTAATTAACCCTTACTGACATATAAATATCCTTATCAAAGATGGAGGTATGTCGGTTATCTGGCATGGAAGCTGTGTTGTTAAGCCTTTTCTAAGTCCTCTGGGCACCCTTAGTAAGTCAGCTGATTAACTTAGTGATTGGTGGTCATGACAGTAAAGGGTTGGGGCGGGGGTGGTCCTAGTGTGGTCCCGCAGTGTATTGCTGGGTACCTAGCATTTTTCTGTCTAAGGTAAGTATATTTGTTTGTTGTTTCGTGTTGATTAATTTCTTTAGTCCAATTGATTATCTTAAGACTAGTCATCTCATCATCATCATGAAATGATCATCATGTCATCATCTTCATATCATCATGACATCATCTAACTCTCTTCTACATTCGTGCGTAATAATTAGTGAAAATTTAGATTCGAACAAAAACTATTTCAAGCAAAATGATTTATCTGAGCTTGATAATTCAACCCCTATTACTAATCAAACTTTTCAAGTTAACATACTTTATCTTAATAAAGAATTATTTCAAGATTATAGCCAGTCATGCTGCAACTGGTTCTTTTTCTATTTTCCTAAAGATATGAAACAATTATTCAAAACAATTTATTATACTCAGTTAGCCAAAATCAAAGAAAATATACCTTTCTTCGATTGGCTGAATGACGATCTTTGCGAACATCAATTTTCTATTCCTAATCACAATAAATACTTGTGTGCCACTAAGCGGAACCTATGACATAGTCTTCTCTCAAAAGAAACAACTGTTTCCATTCATCCATCGCCTTCTGTTCCAAAGCAAGAAGATCAAAATACGTTGGAAATTCTCCCTCAAAAGAAATGCTTTGCTCGGATACACCATCCTACAGTAATCAACCTGAAAGCTTAGATTCTAAATCTAGCTTATCAAATAATCCAAATTTTATTCAAACAATTCAAGGTAATTTCAATGAAACCCAAATCAATAAATTACGTACTCAGAATAATACATGGAAGATATGGAATCCTAGTCAGCCATACTATTCTAGACCAACTCCTCTAGATCTTCAACTTGAAACTAATAGATCATTAATTCAACAAAATTATAATGGAAATACTATTTATCAATGGAATATAGATGGAAAGTCAGAGTATGAAATTGCCAACACTCTTCAAGAAATAGGTATTTGTGCAACTTCATATATTGCAAAAGGAGTCCCTACAGAAGATATCGCTAAACTCCTTGCATCTGGCTTTACAGATCAATTAAAAAATTAGAGGGAAAATATTCTTATCGAACAAGATAGAATAAATATCTTACACCATCAATTACAAAATTCAATAGAAACTATTCAAGATGCACAAACTTTTGAGGTTAAGCCAATAATTATCTATAAATCTGATGAAGTTGAGTATTTTATTTATACTATAGTTATGTATTTCATAGGATGTACTAAAGAACTAACCTCTTACCATTTAGAAATAATTCAAAATCTAAGATGCCCAAGTCTAAATGATTATAAATGGTATAAAGATACATTCCTTACCTATGTCCTTCAAAGAAAAGATGCTAATAAAAATTATTGGAAAGAAAAATTCATTTCCGGATTACCTACAGTATTTTCTCAAAGAATAAGAGAAAAATTAAGAGATCATTGTGGAACAAAAGAAATTTCATGGCATAATTTAACTTATGGTCACTTATTTAGCTTTGTTAAAACATAAGGATTAGGTCATTGTATTGAATTAAGAATTCAAAATAAATATAATTCTGAAAAGAAACTATTACAAAATGAATTTGGATCATTTTGTGAGCATTTTGGTTACTCAAAACTAGAAGCTCCTTCATCCAAAAAGAAAAAACTCATTAAAAAGTCTTTAAAAGTTTATGCTAAACAATATGATATAAAAACTCCTTACTACTAGAACCCAAAGAAAACATCAAAAGGCAACCTTTCAAATCAAAAGAAAACTACTACTAATCCCTCTCAAACTCAAGTTATTACTTGTTATAAATGTTGTCAAGTAGGACACAAAGCCAATAAATGCCCACTAAAAGAAAATATTATGAAACTCGAAGAAAAAAAGCTTCAAGAAATAATGCTTTCCCTTTTAATTTATGATGATTCGAAAGAAGCCCTTTGCGAAATTCAAACATCTGATTCCAACCATTTTATCTCCTCAGATGAAGAAGTTACTCTTTGTCGTAATAATTGCAATGTTGTCACAAAATATCAATCCAAGAAGAACTCCTCTTCGATATCATTGAAAAGATTGAGGAACCAGAAATCAAAACTCAATGGCTCCATAAGCTTAAAAATTTATTACTCAAAGATGAGGTTACCAAGTTAAGAATACAACATTTTTCCCTAAAACAAGTATTAAAAACCTAGTAACGTTCAAAGAATTGAAATAGGAAGTAGATCAACTCAAAACCGAAGTTAAAGAATTAGAAAATCATATTGAAAAGCAACACCCCCTTGAAGAAACAAATTCAGTCCTTATTTCTTAACTTCAAGAACTTAAAAATCGAGTTTCTTCTCTTGAATCTTCAAAACCTCCTAATCAAACTCCTCCTTCTTCACCTAAATTTAGTCCATATGACCAAAATCAGGAAGCATTCCTTGCAGTTATTAATTATATTAACTTTCAAAAATGATATGTTTCTGTACTTCAATCCATCGCTCTTCTTGATAGCGGTGCCGATATAAATTGTATTCAAGAAGGTTTAATTCCTTCAAACTATTTTGAAAAAAAAAAAAATAGAAGAGAAGATGGGTAGTGCTACTGGGTCTAGGCTCCAAATTAATTATAAGCTTTCAAATGCTTATATTTGCAACAATGAATATTATTTCAAAAATGTTTTTATACTTGTCAAAAATCTCAAACAAGAAGTTACTCTTGGAACTTCCTTTCTTACCCAAATACATCCTTTTACTGTCAATTCCAGATGCTTTTATTCGAATATTCTTGGAAAAGAAATTAGGTTCGAATTTGCTTCTCCTATGAAAAATAAGGATATTGCAATTTTTCAAGAAACTTCAATTTCAAAAATTAATTCTGCTCAAGAAAAATAAATAGCTTTTCTTCAAATAGAAATCATTCAAGCCAGTATTAAAGAACAACTTATTGTACGAACGATTCAACAAAAAAATTCAAAAAATCAAGACATTATCACAAGCCTTCTATGTTTGTGATGATATCCCAAATGTTTTTTGGGATAGAAAGCAACATATGATAGAATTACCATATGAAAATGATTTTAATAAAAGAAATATTCCAACAAAAGTACACCCTATTCAAATGAACAAAGAGCTTTTAGAATTTTACAAAAAAGAAATCCAATCTTTGTTATACAAAAAGCTCATTTCCTCCAAATATCCTTGGAGTTGTGTAGCCGTCTATGCCTACAGTCAAGCAGAAAAAGAACGTGGTGTTCTTAGACTAGTCATAAACTACAAATCACTCAACAAAGTTCTTCAATGGATAAGATATCCAATTCCCAACAAAAACGATTTACTACGAAGACTACATGATGTAAAAATATTTTCAAAATTTTTCATATGAAATCTGGCTTTTGGAAAATTCAAATTGCTGAGAAAGACGGATACAAAACTACATTCCATTTGGACACTACGAATGGAATGGAATGCCATTTCGACTCAAAAACGCCCCTTCTGAATTTCTACATATTATGAATGATATACTAAATTATTATTCTAAATTTTCAATAGTTTATATTGATGATGTTCTTATCTATTCAACAAATTTGGATCAACATTGCAAACATCTAAAGAAATTTTTTGATGTCATTAAAAGAGATGGTTTAGCTGTTTCTGCTACAAAAATGAAATTATTTCAAACAAAAATTTGATTTTTAGGTCATGATATTTTTAATGGTACTATTAAACCCATTAAATGATCTATTGAATTTGCAGATAAATTTTCAGATGAAATCAAAGATAAAAATCAATTGCAAAGGCTCCTTAGTTGTCTCAGTTATGTTGCAGATTTTTTTTTGAAACTTCAGGAAATTTACAAACTATTTTTTCAAAGACTCAAGAAAAATCCTCTTGCATAGTCTCATGGGCATACTAAAATAGTCAAATATATCAAGAGTAAGCTCAAATCCTCCCATGTTTTAGCATACCAAACTCACATGCATTCATGATAGTTGAAACTGATGCATCGAACAAAGGTTTTTGAGGAATTCTCAAGCAATGCCTTGACCAAAATCCTGAACAAGTGGTAAGGTTCTATAGTGGAACATGGACTGGACCTCAATTTCATTATTCGACTATTGAAAAAGAAGTTTTAGCTATTGTTTTATGCATTTCAAAAATTTTAGGATGATTTATATTTCAAAAAATTCTTATTAAGAATTGATTGCAAACATGCAAAAGAAGTTTTACAAAAAGATGTCTAAAATCCTATCTCAAAACAAATTTTTGCCCATTGGCAAGCAAGACTTTCAATCTTTAATTGTGAAATTGCATTCATTAATGATGAGAAAAATTCTCTACCTGACTTCCTCACTAGAGAATTTCTTCAAGAAAAGTAATTTTGCTTCAATTTCTCTATTCCAGATGTCATCCACAACCAACTCAACCCACATTCAACATTCAAACCTCATGAAAGATATTCAAGAACCTCCTATCTTTTGCCTCAGAGATCAAGACAATGAACTCTTTATTACTCCTATCAAAGGAGCTCAATACAACGAATATGCCATTTTTATCTGCTATGATCAATAGCAATCAAGTTCATGGATTTCCTTTTATTCACATTTAAAGACACTCAAATTCTAGTGAACTCTTTTACAAGACCTTTATGGACATCTGGTCCTCGCCGTGATACCAACTGGATACATTCAGATGCTTCATTTTAATAGGCAATATTGTGGATTATTGGGTACCACTTGATCAGCATATTATCCTATTTATTCAACGAGTTTTTCTTGATGCACACCTCTGTCCAGCAGAGGAGCACTGGCTCTTTTACACTCAACATTCGTCTTCATCATTATCTAAATCTCCTTTAGACTAAACCATAGTCATAAATGACACTCAATTGCCGCCCACTTGCATTCAACTCCATAGTGCAACCTATTACGTGAATATTCAAGACTATATGACCACTAGGGGACACTATACAACTAAATCCCTTAGAAAGTCGACAAGCAAGCATACAATAATAAAAATTAAGAAGCAGCTGTCAAGTTTTAACAAATGTGGCAGTCGTCAACCACTCAAAGTTAACCACCTACAACTGTTCAAGATTAGTCTATTATTCAAGATGCTTCAATAATTTTACCTGTTTACTATTTAAAGGTTAGAAATATTATCGTGTTACTGTGTCAATAAATATCTTGTACTGTACATTTTACTTCTTGGGCCTATATAAAGGCTTCAAAGTTTTAAGTATTATGCATAACTTACCTGTCTCACTTCCTTGCATCATTTTCCTTCCTCAGTTTTCTTCTTGTCTTATCTTTCCTCCATTGTTGTAAGAAATCCGCAGAATTCAATCAATATCAGTAATTTTTATTCATTCTATTTACTGTGCAACTTTACTATTCATGTTTTTTGCTTCCGTTACTATTCCCACACTATTCATGCACTATTTAGCACTATTCATGTTGAATTAATTTCTCAAGTTTTGCACTATTTATTTCCCTATTCATAATCGCAAACTTTGTTTATGATTATTGCTTTAATCAATTATTAATCAAGTTTAACTATTAATTAATCTTATTCTACTATTAATTAATCATATTTTACAATTAATTTCAAAATTAAAAATCATACTCGGTTTCCAAGTTTTGCACTATTCATTTTACTATTCATATTTGTAAGCTTTGTTCATGATTGTTGTTTTAATAAATTGTTAATCAAATTTTACTATTAATTAATCACGTTTTACAACTAATTTCAAAAATAAAACTTGTACTTAACCCTGCAGTTGGTGATAGGACCGAGTATAATTTTCATTTTTGAAATTAGTTGTAAAACGCGATTAATTAATGGTAAAATTTGATTAACAACTGATTAAAACAATAATCATGAACAAAACTTACGAATATGAATAGTAAAAAAATAGTGCAAGACTTGAGAAATTAATTCAGCATAAATAGAGCTAAATAGTGTATGACTAGTGTAGGAATAGAGACGGGAGAATAAATTCATGCATAAAACATGAATAAAAATTATCATAGTGAACTGATTGAATGAAAACTTATTGATATTGATTCTGCGGATATCTTACAAGCGAACAGAACAAAGGTGATAAGAAGGAAACTCATAGAGGAGAATTATACAATGGAAACAAGCAAGTAAGTTATGCCTTACACTTACAACTTTAAAGCCTTTATATAGGCTCAAAAAGTAAAATGTACAGTACTAGATATTTATTGACACAGTAACATGATAATATTTCTGACATTTGAATAGTAAAAAGATAAAATTATTGGAGCATTGTGAATAGTGGACTGATCTTGAATAGTTGTACGTGGACATTTTTGAATGGTTAACGTTTGACAAGCTTGTTAAAACTTGATAGCTGCGTCTAGATTTTTATTATTGCGTGCTTACTTGTCGAAATTTCAAGGGGTGTTGTTGTATAATGTCCCCTGGCTGTGGATAACTACATCTTTAAATTATGTATGCATCATGAGCACATTGGCAGCCCATTGGATCAGAGTATGACTCAGTGGATGAAACGCTATCGGCATCGCTTTGATGCACTAACCATTTCATGAATTTCTTGAATGTACGTTCTTCTTGGAACCTTTGGATGAACTTGATGAATGACGTTTGTCATCTGTGTTGACAGGTGTTAAGTGATTGTCCATGACTTGCTTTGTCTGATGCTTTAAATATCGTTGAATTTGATCAAGATTACATCGCTGATTGAAATTGAATTTTCCCCATAACTTGAATTTAAATTAGTGGACAATGGAGACATAAGGATCATCAGGATAAGCCTTGTGTTACTTGAAATTCCAACAGAGAATCCAAGGCACTTCAAATTCAATTGAAAATATAATTTCATGTAATGCTTTGAATGATTTGGGTTGCTTCATAAGAACCTGAAATCCTGGAACCGCTGGTGAAGGTAATGAATTTGAGTTGACCCCGGAATATGTCCACCAGTCAAAGAACCAACTTTGAATATATTGGTTAAAGACTCCTTTGTCGAAGGAGATAAACTAGGAATGGTCAAAGCTGCTATAGCAGAATGCTCTAAACCATGCCATTTTGTAATCTAGGAAATTGAAATGTTGAGGTCGGAAATGGACTGAGAATTTTTTGTATTCAAAAGGAGATGAACCCATTTTTGGATGATAAAATCCCAAGAAATCAAAATTTGGAATAAAGAACTTTTCTTTTGTTATCTTTCCTATGCTCGATTTGAGCCAATTTGGTGTCAAGGAGGATAAGCTCATAGAATCAGCGATTTTTGAGTGTATCAACTTCAAAAAAGAGACTTTCCTGACTGAAGAATAGCATTGAGGTTTGAAGTTTTAGGGTTTGAAAGGTGTGGTTTAGGAAAATGAGTAAAGGTTATGAATTCATATTTTGATTTTGAAAAATAGGAGGATGGAGCTTGGGGTTTCGATAAAACTTGTAGTTGAGATATTGGAGGCTTTCTGAGTAGTATCAGGGGTGGATTTCACAACTTGGCTGTACGCTAGAGGTGGAAATTCAATAAGGCTTTCATATTGATTTTCAATCTTGATTTTAGGATGCATTGGATGAGTTTGTTTCTGAATTTGACTTTTAGGTTTGATAGCAAAGTCTTGAATAGTGAGAACATTAGATTGAATTTGCTTACCCTTGTCAGGATTTGATTCCATCTGAAATAGAGGCACTGGAGTGGGTTGCTTTAAAGAAATCTACTAGTGAGAAAATGAGTTGGGAAATTCCTTTGAAAGATTTTGAATACAATTCGAATTCAAAAAATAAAATTTTTTAAATATTGCTTAAAACTAGTTTGTTAGGGAAATTTTTTTAATATTTATAAACCCCAAGTGCAAGGTCCATCGTTGAGTACTCGGAGTGTCGTCCGTAGAGAGTTGGGTTTCCACGTATCAGAGCTAACTAAAGCGTCTCAAGTTAGGCAAAAATTGAAGGGGATAGAAAATAGAACTAAACTACTAAAGCAAAAACAAAAGGACGCTGATTAGACCTAAGATAAACCAAGTAATCAAGTCTAGCTCAAACTTTCCCCAACTATACTAGCATTAAGAGTTGATTGATTGCATCGCTATGGCCACCTAAGCCCTCTCTCAAGGGTCAATAGGCTAATCTAGTTGCTCTAACCATCTATTTTCATGGGATTAGTTCAACCAAACTACTAGGTTGATAACCCTTGACCTAGCGACCATTTTCATGTCCCAAACCCAGCTATTCTCACTGCCCATACTAGACAATCGACTTCTCCTCTTAGCATAAGTCAATTGTCCCAAAACACAAATGAAAGCTCTTTCAAGCATTTTATCGAACACTTGGCCGGCGTGAAAGAAAACTCTAAGTTCTAGGCATAAACAAGGTTAATTAGCCATCAAGGGCTAGCCACAATTCAATCCAACACAAAATCAATCATCCATCATTAACAAAACACAAAAAGTCAAAGTAAACCTAAACTACCAAAGAAGAAGGCAAACACGAGCAAGAGAGCGAAAAGAATGAATATAAACTAATTAAATCAAGCAAATTAAACATGGATTAATAAAAAGTAAACATTTAGACTAAACACACTAACTATAAGAATTAAACTCACAAAACCTAAATAGGAACAAAAATTATGAAATAAAGAGGGAGAGAGAGAGAGAAGAGAAGAAAACTTATGCTTGGATTGATAAATCAAGTTGAGATCGAAAGCTTCAAAACCAAATTACAATCTACCCAATCCTAATCTAATCATCCTATTGAGGGTTTTTTTTGGCTAAACTCATCTAAAACTAGCCTAAAAGTCACTCAGAGAATCCCAAACGACCCCCCGAACGAAGCGCACAAAGGGGCATTAAATAGAATTGTGCGACCGAACAGCAGCCTGAGGGGGGGCACGACCATACCATGTGGCATGGCCCCACCGTGCTAGGGTGGCACGGCCTCACCGTGCCACTTTTCTAGCACGGTGGCTCGGCCCCCCGTCGCCCCTTTCTTACCTGCTTTCGCTGTTTTTGTTTATCTTCACTCCTTTTCGTGGTACGTGCTCCATTTAAACTTATTTCCTACAAAACGTAAATAAAATAAGTAAAAATTCTAAAGATTAAGTTATTATACAAGCTAAAAGTTGGTGAAAGAGGCACGTAAAATACGATAATTTATCGCCTAACAAATACCCCAACACCTACCTTTTGCTTGTCCTCGAGCAAAACAAAAGAAAAACAAACTTAAGAACCTAACTCACATTCGTAGGAGTCACGGTTGCATTTAGCATATGCAACAAGCCCTTTGAATCCCTTGGTTCTCCCAAGTGGACGAGTAAGGTCTCGGGAGGGTTTGCAGAAGATATATCCACAAAATCTTGAAAAAGGAAAACAAGTGGAAAAGGAGAAAGGAAAACAAAGAAAACAAAACAGATATACGAACAAGGCACAAATATCTATACAAGGGGAAGACTGTACACATTCTAACCAACCAAATCACCAATGCAACAAAGATATTAGCATGTATATGAACAGAGTGAACATATCAAGACTCTCTATCCACATACATGACATCAAAGCACCAACTTTTCACCCCACTGTACATCAAAACTTGGAATCCACCCAAGTGCTTGGTGTGTAAGTGTATCATCATCTTAGGACTTAAGCTTACCAAAATCAAACTCATTCCCACCTGACTAACACATGCTACATTATTGGCTTGTTACCACAAAAGGGAAGCTTTCCCAGTAGCAGTACTGCCTCAAAGGATAACACCCAGTAGCAGTATTGCCTCAAAGGGTAACACCCAGTAGCGCATGCCACAAAGGGATACTTGTCATTTCTTGTTTTATGTTTTTCTTTTACTCTTTTTTTTTTCATTTTTTTAATGCGGACAAATATTAATGTAACTGTGTCAAAAACTGGTGGGAAATTCAATCAAGGAAGACTAAAACCAACCAAACATAATGATGAAGTGTACACGAGGATTGGATTACACAGCTATAATAGGCTGTTGGGGTCAGAATTAAGACCAAGAATGACACACTTAGGACAAAGATCTATCATGAACAACTTACTTATGTACAAGCTAATAGCTAAGGTACAAGGGATCAAAGTCAGCCAAAATAGTACAAGACTCTCCAAAAACAAGTCCGAGATATAAAATCTTTTTGGTTTTATGAAAAATTTCCTCTCTTTTCCTTTTTCAAAAGATTGAAGCATAGCATCTCCTCCCCCACACCTAGATCTCACAATGTCCTCATTGAGAGCCAAGACATCACTACCACCACAAAAACACACAAAAACAAAATCACACACACAAGACACACAAAACAAAACAAAACCCACAAAAAGACTCAATGAAGACATATATACACAAGCTAACACACGCATCCAAAAACACAATCTCACCCAATCAACAATAAAACCACACATTTATACAAAACTAATACCATCAAAAACAAATATATACTAATCCAACAACACCACCAATCACAACACACAAATATCCATAAAAACACAAAAACGGTGATCATAACCATCAATGGCTCAACAATATCCCAAATTTCTCCTCAAGATAATCACTAGCAAGAACACAACCTAATATCCACAACTAAACAAAAAGAAAAAGAAAGAAAATAAAAAGAAGGGAGAAGAGTTAGAACGAGTATACCAGGTCGGGCATTGAATGTACCCAAACCATACCATAGGGCCTTAAGGAGCATCAGCCACTCCTTGTCCCTCAAGACTCAAGCTGTCAACTTGGATGTAGTCAAAGCTCGTAAGAGCTTATCGAACACATGAGCATGCAACTCAAATAAATGTAAGTAAGAGCACACAAATATGAATACACGCATAAGAATAAGTGCTCTCCTAAACACAACAAATGTCTTGGAAAAATTAGATGAATAATCGAATACACTAGTCAATATGATTTTTCCAAGCATGTCCTCTAGGTACAGACGATAAGGAGCAAGGGAGGGGTCGTACCCCTTAAAGGTACCTGGGGACTCAGAACAGTCAACCTTATTCCCCTCAAGTATGGCGTAAGAATCAATAAATAACATATCACAACACTCAGCGAAAGGGGAGGGTGGTGAGTAGGAAGAAGAAGCATGGAATGTATCAAGAGGGTTGGGGGATATATTATCAACAAAATCAGGATTAGCTGGCCCCACAACCACAACATCCACACATGAAGTCCCTATCGGAGTTTCGTGAAGATCATACGCCTTAATAAAAACGTCGCCTAACTCAAACCAAGTATCATCCTCATCAACACTAGCGCTTACACCAAAGGTCTCAGCTACCTCGAACTCCGGCAACTGAGCAAAAGGGGAAGGTGTATCAACAAAGGTCATGACAAACGCAGTGTTGTCCCTAAGGATATTAGGAAATGATGGAGCACTTATGAGTAAAGTAGTCAAGAGAGGGTCGAGTACTTCCTCTAGTTCGAACTTTAGAGGAGGGAAAGACACACCATCATCACACAGATTGATATTAAGTCTAGGAGAACTAGAACTAAGGTCAGTCTCAGGTGATAGGTCATACTCCCGCATTTTATTAGCAAACTCAATTTGTTGGTCATTCATTATCGCTATCATATTGTTGAGTCTAGCAAAGCCCTCATCAGAAATATAATAGAGACAAGAATTACTGTCATCATCAGAACAATGGCAAATTTCGCACATGGGAGGAGCATAATCAGGGATACAAGGGGGTGGTATGTGTGAATTAGTGCAACTAATCTCGTATTCATAAGTATCCTGAGCCAACCAATTAAGAAAATTCCAAGCTTTATCAACATTTTTAGCATAAAAATCCCAATACTCTAAAAGAGTACGGGTCTCACAATTCACACCCTTATAAACTGTATTCAAAATTTCCCACTTTTCCAAATAAAAATCAAAATTAGCAAGAAAAGCATGTAATCTATCATAATATCTCCAAAATAATTCATGCTCATATTGAGGAAAGTGGGAAAAAGACATTTTTTTTTTTCAAAATAAAAGCCTAGTCTCGAATGCCAAGGTAAGCTCTAATATTGGAAAGTGCTAACTCCACGACAACGGCGCTAAAAACTTGTTAGAGAAAAAGTTTTAATATTTATAATCCCCAAGTACAAGGTGCATCATCGAGTACTCAGGGTGTCGTCCGCAGAGAGTTGGGTTTTCAAGTATCAGAGCTAACTAAAGCGTCTCGAGCTAGGCAAATCAAAGGGGATAGAAAATAGAACTAAACTACTAAAGCAAAACAAAAGGACTATGATTAGACCTAAGATAAACCAAGTAATCAAGTCAAGTCCAAACCTTCCCTAACTATGCTAGCATTCAGAGTTGACCGATTGCATCATTGAAGCCACCTAAGCCCTCTCTCAAGGGTCAATAGGCTAATCTAGTTGCTCTAACCACCTATTTTCATGCGATTAGTTCAACTGAACTACTAGGTAGACAACCCTTGACCGAACTAGCGACGAGACTATTTTCATGTCCCAATCCCAACTATTCTCTTTGCCCATTCTAGATAACCGACTTCACCTCTCAGCATAAGTCAATTGCCCCAAAACATGGATGAAAGCTCTTTCAAGCATTTCATCGAACACTTGACGGACGTGAAAGAAAACTTTAAATTCTAGGCATAAACAAGGTAGGGTTGGGACCTAAACAAGGTTAATTAGCCATCAAGGGCTAGCCACAATCCAATCCAACACAAAATCAATCATCAATCATTAACAAAACACAAAACCTGAAAGTAAACCTAAACTACCTAAGAAGAAGGCAAACATGAACAAGAGAGGGAAAAGAGTGAATCTAAACTAATTGACTCAAGCAAATTAAACATGGATTAATAATAAAAACTAAACATTTAGACTAAACAAACTAAATACAAGAATTAAACTCATAAAACCTAAACAAGAATAAAAACATGAAATAAAGAGAGAGAGAGAGAGAGAAAAGAGAAGAAAACTTATGCTTGGATTGATAAATCAAGTTGAGATCCAAAGCTTCAAAACCAAATTACAATCTACCCAATCCTATCATCCTATTGAGGTTTTTTTTTTTGCTAAACTCGTCTAAAACCTAGCCTAAAAGTCACTCAGAGAACCCCGAGCAATCCCCCAAACAAAACGCCCGAAGTAGCATAAAACAGAATCGCGCAACCGAACCGTGGCCCCAGGGGGCACGATCGTGCCACGTGGCACGGGCCCACCGTGCCACTTTTCTGGCGCAGTGGTTCGGCCCACCGTCATCCCTTTCTTGCCTGCTTTTGCTGCTTTTGTCTATCTTTGCTCCTTTTCGTGTTACTTGCTCCATTTGAACTTATTTCCTACAAAATTTAAATAAAACAAATAAAAATCTTAAAGACTAAGTTATTATACAAGCTAAAAGTGGGTGAAAGAGGCACCTAAAATACGATAATTTATCGCCTAACATAGTTTTGAAGCTGTGAAATTCTTCTTAATAGTAGTTGAATTGAGGTCCTAAAATGCAAGTTTTAATTTAATTGAATATGACACTACCTTCCTTATGCATATGCTATGAATGAGTATAGACTCTGACTCTTGAATGCAAATTTCTATTTAAGTATGTATGTGAATTTATGCAAGAGAAGCATAATTAAAGGAATATGATAGTGATAAAATTGAATAATTTATGAAATATGTCTAATAGTTATATTATTTCATATTGGGCTATAATGCCCTTTTGGTTATTTTAAGGTTTTGATTCCAATAATTTTCTAATTGTATTAATATTTGGGCCCTGCCTAATAAGGTGTAAATTTCTTGAGTTCCTTCTTGAAGAGAAGGAGTTTGCATCATTTCAAAAATAGTTACTGATTTTGGAGTATAGGACCTTTTAGCCTCCTAGGCTAAGCTTGGAAGTTTTTCATCAATGTCTTTTAATAATTTGAATATGTCGTCTTTATCTCTTTGTATCAAACCAAGTCTTCTTATTATTTGAATATCCTTTCTTACTTTAGGATGTATTTTTCATGGACCGTAATCATATTGACATGCTCAGAAAGAGTTTAATCTTTTGGAATGATAAATTTGAATGAAATATTATCTCTCATAATAGAGGTATGAATACCGCTTTGAACTACCTTGAAAGGATAGATTTGAGTAATAAAAGGAGTTCCAAGAATAATGTTTTTTCTTATATTTTTTTACTAGAATAATGGCAAGCATAAGTATTGGATAATTTGTATTGGATTTGTAATGGATTTCCATTAGTACAAAGAAGTTGTTCTGATGTTTTTTTCATAATATTGGGATGAAATTAATTCTTCTTTGATGCATCTTTGGTCTGCATCATTGTCAAGGAGTGCTATTGTCTTTAAGTCAAAATTATCATGTATTTTTAGAGTAATGTAAATATACCATTTTTTGAAATTAATTTGATTGATGGTTGACAAGGATTTAGAATTTGATTTTCTTTGATTTATGTCTTGAGGAATATCTGTTTTGACTAAGCGAGGTTAATTTTGAATATTTTCTTTCGAATTTTAGGATTGTTTATTTCTATTTTTTTTTCCTTTTATTGGTCATGTGCCCTGTTTTGCCATATTTAAAGCATATCATCTTTCTAGATATTTTCCATTTTGATTATGACTTTCGGGATTTAAATCAGATATTTTTACATTTCTTCTTGTGGTAAACGAAATCTTTAATTTCGGAATTTCTTGGAATTAGTTTTGATAATTTAGACAAGTGTTAATTTATTTAAAGAGTCTGACTTTGAATCATAAATTTTTTGTGAATTTGTCAGGGATAATTTATGAATACAAAGTGTTTGTTTTGGTAGTGTGGGTTTTTCTAGTTTTTCAAGAGCATGGAAAAGTTTCTAAAATAATTTGATTTCGTTCCTATCATTACTTCCGAATTTTGTTGTGGGAATTGAAGGAATGTCTTTAATGGGTACGCTAAAAGGATTGAATAAATGTGGAGAATTGTTCTTAGGAGTTTTCTTTACTTTGGAAAATTCTACTGCATAATTGCTAGAATTTTGTCCAAATTGGGTGGTTATTAAACGTAGTTAGGTAGCCATAGTATGTAATATTTGATTGGAATAATTATTTTTTTCAATGAACTTGCGTGTTTCATCAAAAAAATTTGAGTTTCTTTGGAATCCTTTTCCCTATCTCCCTCTTGGGGTTTTTTTGAAGGGAATGGCAACAATAGAGGCATCGATGGATACAGGAATAGATATGGTGTGCAGTGGATGATGAACAGAGACTATTGATTGCTTTGTAACAAGAATGTGCCATATCTGTGCTTGGCATTTTATGGTACATAGTGAAGGAATAGTCTGGAATAGCAATCTGATGTTTTTGTAAATATGTATTTAGCTAGTCAAAGAAGGGTATATTTTATTTTATTTTGGCTAATTGATTGTGATAAATAGTCTTGAGCAATTGTTACATGTTGTCCTTAGCAAAATGGGAAAAGAACAATTTTCTATAGGGCTGGTTATAATCCTGGTAAAATTTTTTATTGAGATCACATCTATTAACTTGAAATGCAACTTGTGTAATTTCATTTAATTCAAATGGAGTTGTCATTTGAGAAAAAGTAGGGGACACGGGGCGTTCATCAGATTGAGTATCATTGTATAAGACTTTAGGTGAAGGAGTTCGATCGATTATTCCACTAATATGAGCGTTTCTATTAGTGGATGGCACAGATGAGATTGAAGATCTGACCAACTAGAATTCTAGAATAATAGTGGGGTGAGAAGACTCATGAAATGAATTAAATCGAAGTAAAGGTCTTTCGTCAAAGGTTTCTAAAATAAGAGAGATTTCTCTAATTGTAATATTCCTAGGGGGTTTGGGATATGAAATAATGAGTTCTTCAGGTATGGTAATTTCATTCCACTTTAGCCTTTTAGGGGCATAAGTGGCTGATTCATTAGCATAAACATGAATAATAATGGTTTCTTCTTTTTTAGGAGGAATAATAGTAAGTTTTGGATTTAATTGGGAAGAAAGTATTATCTCTGTCTTCAGTAAGGATATTTATATATCATTAAGAGTTAATTAACCTTCTTTAGGCTAACTGATTATTCCTTCAAATAATCTTAGAGATTTAGTCGTGAATCATGATGGTAAAGTTAAACAAAAACTTAATTAAGGGATTACTAGACACATGGTTTGTAACACCCCAACTTTTAATCACATGAGTAGTTTTAATTAACTAACCACTAGCGGTCAGTACAACGGAAGTGTCGACATTAGGACATTACCCTCATCCTAGAAGGACAAGGCTCAGCTAACTTACTTAATATATGTGCCAGAACGTTCTAACTTACATGAAAACTAAATGGTACACCATTCAGACATTCTCGCCCTCGTTGAAAGTCTAGCAACCTCATAGCTTACATTACAACAACCCATGAATCCCCGAAGTGACACTGTGAGCTTGTCTAGACCTCCTTAATTGTCCTCTTGCCCTTTTGGTGTTGTCAAACAAGGACTTCACAACTTGTTAACCTAAAACATAAGACATAAAAACATTCGAATAATGAGCTGAAGCTCAATATGCAAACTCCTATACGGTAAAGAAATAAATTCGTTTTGTTTTTTCAATGAGTGGCTGCATTTCAATTCATTTTATTTCAAAAGCAGCGAGAGAGGGAATCATAATAAAACTATTACTGATTATTATCTGAAAGTGGAACCCAAACTGATAAGCTCATATATATATATATATAT
>JACYFF010031952.1:88543185-88608388 GCA_017589665.1 Selenicereus undatus | reverse complement strand
TTGCTTTAGGTTTGTTATCATCAAAACATAATAATGGTTTCAACAAACTTACATACTTAGATTTCAGGCGGGATTCAAACCACCATCCCTGAGTCATCTTAACATAGCTTATATTAAGCCAGGCGGGAGACTAAGCCACCATCCCTGGATCATTTTAACATAGCTTACGTTTTTCCAGGCGGGATACTAAGCCACCATCCTTGGATCATCTTAACATAACTCATATTAAGCTAGACGGGAACTAAGCCACCATCGCTGGGTCTCGGACTTAAGCTTAAAGTTTCTAGAGTAGCTCCTCCACTTAAACATAAGCATGAACATAGTCACTTGCACATATGCATACTTATAATTATTCATATATATGCTTATCTTGCAAAATAGCCCATAACCCTACTATTGGTTTATGGGTCTTTCATTTTCAACTTGAAAACCTCTTAAAATCGTAATGAATTTGCTAATTCGTAATGCGAAACTTAAGGTACTTAGCTAGCATATAACTCAAACTAAGTTTCGTAATAAAAATCCTTCAGTTGCCCTTTTTCACTTCGTTTCAATCCTTTTTAAACTCAGAAAAGGAGACATAAACAAACCAAAGCCCCAAAACATTTTCGAACTCGTTACTAGTTTGCTTTTTGACTTCCTAAACCTATCGAATATTCAGTTGGGTCATTCACTAAGTTGCTTGATGATTTAGCATCTTTTTAGGCTACAAACATCTTAAGAAACTAGCAGGCAACTGGTGAACCTTTAGAAACGTTCGAATTTGTGAAAACATGCTTTTAGAGACCGTTTTAAAGATTACTAAGTTCGCAAATAATTCACATAGCATCATTTAACAATTTTCAAGAGGGCATGGGTTCACAAATAGCACATTCAAATACTTCATAACTCAACTTGGTAGAATATGGCCAATAAGCCACACATGGCCTCGCAATCCACACGATTGCGAACAATCACAACCCAGACTCCCTTCTCACACAACGCCGACCACAAGAGCCTCAAATCTCAATAGTTCCACCTCGAACCAACCAACGACCGAGCTTAGTTCAAGAGTATCTTAAACGATTCAACAGTATATGAAACCATCATTAATAAACGCAACATTCATATGAGTTACCATAAATGGAATTTAAGCATAACCATTCTGATTTAGCACCGATATTTAAACAGAAATCAGCCTACCGTACAAACACCTTAAATCACCCAGTTAGCATCCTTAACCTCCAATACATAATTTAAGTATGACAAACTGATGCTACAACACTCCTATGGCAACATTTTGTTTATTCTAAAAATCTTCACGCTAACCCGTTCATACAACCATGCATCAAATCAACATGCAATTAACCCAAAATCAGTGTTATCACCATGTTTACCGAATTTGGCTCAAAATTCCTCAAGTATAGCTTACTAATCCAGATTCAAACATGCAACAAATTGAATCAGTTAAATTCGTTTTGAAATTACTAATAATTTAGGAGGCGAGAAACACCCAGCTCGAATCCAGGCTAAGGACTCGTTCAAAAGGGCTTTGGGCTCAACCTTGAGTGCTGGAAAACTCCAATTCCTTGACCCTTGCTCTCTGACGTACGAATAGACCCCAAACTATGCCTAACCCACGTACTTCAGACCCTCAAATATGAGAGGAGCTTACTCACTGACTTAGGGTTGTGATGGGTGTTTGGTGTAGCAAATTCACTCCCAATTTATAGAGGAGTTAAAGTAGATAAAAACTGGATTGTGTGACCACGCTCGAGCACACAGTCGGTGGCTCGAAACGCCGCCCAGATTGACTACAAACGCGGTGGTCTCTCTCTGATTTTGCCCAGAACTAGCAACGGTGGGTTTGTTTGACGTTGAGTAGGTCAAATATGAGGATTTCCGAGTTAGGTGAGGCAAACATTCAGCGGGTTTTCTGGTGCTTGGGTCCCGTGAAGAGAAGAAGAAGAAGAAGAAGAAGAGAGAGAGAGAGAGAGAGAGAGAGAGAGAGAGAGGAGAATGGGGCTCGGGGCTGTCGCGAGGAAAAGGAAGGAGAAGGAGCCCCCTTTTTGTTTGGGCGTGGATTTGACAAAAATTCCCCTCGTTTGTCTCGAGCTCACACAAATTAACATCAGTAGTTTAATTCGTGTCCCAAACTCTAAACCCAAATCAATAATATGACCTTTCATCGATTACTCGTTCCCAAACACATCAAGGTTCGACTTAATAAACCACGAAACTAATTCTATGGTCGACAATCTAATTTTATTCGAGTTCCTACTCGATTTGGTACTTTGATAATAATCCTTACTAACGCTTAGTAAAAATCATCGAAGGATTTTCAAAACTAATAATAATAATAATAGAATCAGTAATACTCTTTTTAATAAAATTTTTGCTCACATAAGCACATCAATACTAATTTAACTGGTATAGTAATCAAAATACAATTTTGTAACGTAAAAAGGCAAGACAGTCAGCTTAGCTTAAAATAAAGAATGTGGGCGTTATATTCTTCCCCCCTTCAAAGAATTTCTCCCCTGAAATTCCCAAGCCGTGTTCAGTCATACCTAATATGTGCACACATATGACACAATCTACACTACTTGTACTAAAGTCCAAAATCTTGTTTTACAATTAGTTGAAACGAAAAAGGAAACAAAAAGGCATATGGTATCTAGTGTACTCCTCGCCAATCCTCTTCAGGCGTCTACTCACTCTATTTAGGGGCCGAGGGGAAATAGCATTGAAGAGGGAAAATGAATTGCCATGGATACCTTTTCCCAATTCACGTTAGAACAAGGGTTAAACAAGAAGCATTTTACAGAAAGGCACATAAGTTGACACTTGAGGACCATTTCTATACGTGACAACTAGCGGTACTAATAAAGGTCAAATTAGGGTACGCTGCTACCCCAAATCTACCCTAATGCATAAAGGAATCAAATCATTTAGGCTTAAGTCAGTTGACTAGGAATTCTACATCATCATGGAATACAAAGGGCATTGCATAGCATCACGCAACATCACCAAGCATTACATGAACAACGACATCACACAAGAACAACACAAGTTCGCAACAACGTTGCACTTTGAAATCAAGCATAATCCACGGGGTTAGTCCATGTTTCAGTATATATGGGCCATGTTAGTGGGGTAATGCATGCGGTCATCGATCCCTAAGCACAGAACAGTTTGGGGAACATGGTCCAAGGGCAGGTCAATGACAGGGAAGGTTCCTGGCACTTCTTACACATACATTGTTTAAAGGGTGGGATGAGGTTGGCCACTTAAAGCGAGGCACTAGCATGTTATCCTTAGCAAACATAAGATATGCAACAGTGAGCACACACGAATACAAATTCTGGCAGCGAATAGGTTGTATATTCAACTTATGCGCATCCGACCAGTCAAGCTATGACAGGAGGTAATAAGAGTTATGTAATACAAGTGACACGCCAATAATCATACCATGCAATAAGCCACACAAATTAGACCATGCATCCAACTCAACTGCATCCTATACAGGCTTAGAATAGGCACAAAAAAGCTTATGTACATAATAGTTCACTCATACATAAGAGGAAGGTATCATTTAGTATGATTATCAAGCGTAGTAACTAATCTCCAATCATTTCTTTCCTAATCCATTAGCAACGAATCCAATGATGCACACATCTTAGCACGTACACATTTACAAGAACCATTCTGACACATATATGGACACGTACTTGTGAACCTAAACTCACTCATGATCACTTAATGAAAGCTAATCTTTTGGTGTAAAGTAAAAAATGACTCGACAGTTAGAAGGGCATTAACATCTCAAAATTTCAAATTTCAAAAGTGAAAAGCAGCTTATCTATTTTAAGCCCCTTTTCTACCATCTCTAAGCACGTCTGCTCTCTCTATTGTAGGGCCCGAGGGGCAATCCGCACGTAGGGGAAAAGAGTGAGCTTAGAAAAACATTTTCAATCGTCTGAATTCAAATCAAGCATACTTTAAACTTTCAATTTAAATCACCAAGGAGCAGACACAAAACAATTATTATTCAGCTAACACTTATATCATTCAAGAGAACACAAGTCATTCGGCCGATATTCTAGCAAATGGTTCTTTCACTCAATCAATGAGCTCACTTAAGCGGCACATAACTAGCTAATGGCACCAACGTCGACACAAAACCCACATTTCCGCTTAAAAGCAGGCATAAATCACATCATCATGAACGCGTTCCTGGCTAACTATGCAAAATGCAAGACTCAGGTCATGGCCTATGGTCATAGGACCTTGCTCTGATACCATCTGTAGCACCCCTAACTCCCAGGACTAGTGATGTTAACGTTTTATTAAACCCTACTTAAATTCTAGGGAAAAACGAACAGAGTTTCGCTTAAAAATTCACCATTTCCCAGGCGAAAAGCCTTACAATAAATCCCTGCATTGAATAGAAACATATAGAACTCTAAAATAAGCTCGATGGCTACACATCGGAGTCCACAACTCTATGGGCCAATCGCCCAAGGTACACCAAAACAATAAAGTTTAATAATAAAGAAGGAAATAAAAAATACAACTCGACAGATCAAACATGCAGAGTATTGGGGTTTACATCCCAAAACATAGCTAACTTCAGCAAAAAAGACAACAAACTAATCAGATGGTTGGCTCACATGACCATACAGAACGACTCATAAACAATATACATTACATGAACTAGAGGTCTTTGTATGCATACATTTACAACTTCAGTGATACATTACATTACATCATTAATTCATGAGTTTACTTCCATATAGCACACATGACATGTTTTCAAGCAGGGGGATATTCCACTTGGCAACATGTAAATTGACTTCTACCTGTCACAATGAAAACCTAGAAAAAGGGAAAAAAGTAATGGGATGAGCAACCACACGCTCAATGAGTATTCCCCGACTCCTTAAAACCAAAACAATTATAGGCAATGATACCAATAATGGGCACATATCATGCGTTTATATATTACTATCATATTAGGCAATCATAGTCCCCAAGGAAGGATTACGACCCATAAACTTCATACTAGCCACCCAAACTAATTTCTAGGCCCTTAATGACCAACAAGGATTATGCATGGAACTTTCTTTCACATGATGTGTGCATTTGAAATCTTAAATGCTTGATGCATTACAAGTATAAAGCCACACTTTACTTCAAATCTCATTCAGATCTCATTCAAATTATTCTTTTCCCTGAAAGCACTTTACTTAGCCTCTTGAGGCTCACGTTCTTTTAAAAAAAATCTCTTTCGTATTGGTCCTCTAATGACCCTTATGAGCTGTTCAAATCTTATTCGAATTGGCCTCTTAATGGTCTTTAAAATCTTTCATTTTCCTGAAATACTTAAAATGGCGAAATGCCAACTACTTTTCTTATTCATTATGAAAATACCCTTGGCGTAAGATCATCGTTTATTAAAAGAAACATACATAACAATTTAACCACTTAAGTGGGGAGACTAGACTCTCTTAGAGGCACTTTGGTACTGCCATCCCTAGTCGGCCAAACTCGAGCGACAACATGCACCTATCCAGACAGACATCATACCATGTTAAGACATAACTTACATACTTAGACTTCAGGTGGGATTCAAACCACCATCCCTGAGTCATCTTAACATAGCTTATGTTAAGCCAGGTAGGATACTAAGCCACCATCCCTTGATCATCTTAACGTAGCTCATGTTGTGCGGGCAGGATACTAAGCCACCATCCATGGATCATCTTAACGTAGCTTATGTTATGCCAGGTAGGATACTAAGCCAACATCCTTGGGTCTCAGACCTAAGCTTAAAGTTTCTAGAGTAGCTCTTCCACGCACACATAAGGATGAACATAATTACTTACACATATGCATACTTATACTTATTCATATATATGCTTATCTGGCAAAATAGCCCATAAACTTGCTATTGGTTTATGGTCCTTTCATTTTCAACTTGAAAACCTTTTAAAATCGTAATGATTTTGCTAACTCGTAATTCTAAACTCATTCGAAACTTAGAGTGCTTAGCTAGCACATAACTCAAACTATGTTTCGTAATAAAACTCCTTCAATTGCCCTTTACTTTGTTTCAATCAGTTTTTAACTCAAAGAAGGAGACGTAAACAAACCAAAGCCCCAAAACATTTTCAAACTCACTACCAGTTTACTTTCTGACTTCCTAAACCTATCGACTATTCAGTTGGGTCATTCTCTGAGTAGTTCGATGATTTAGGATCTTTTTAGGCTACAAGCATCTTAAGAAAGTAACAGGCAACTGGTGAACCTTTTGAAACATTCGAATTTGTGAAAACATGATTTTAGCACCCCTTTTAAAGATTACTAAGTTCGCAAATAATTCACATAGTATCATTTAACAATTTTCAAGAGGGAAAGGGTTCACAAATAGCACATTCAAAATCTTCATAGCTCAACTTGGCAGAAGATGCCCAATAAGCCACACATGGCCTCACAATCCACACAATTGCGGTCAATCACAACCCAGACTCCCTCCTCACACAACACTGACCACAAGAGTCTCAAATCTCTCAATAGTTCCATCTCGAACCAACCAACTATCGAGCTCAGTTCAATAATACCATAAACGATTCAACAGTATATGAAACCATCATTAATAAACGCAACATTCATACGAGTTACCAGGAATGGAATTTAAGCATAACCATTCTGATTTAGCACCGACATTTAAATAGAAATCAACCTACCCTACGAATACCTTAAATCACCCGGTTAGCATCCTTAACCTCCAAAACAGAATTTAAGTATGATAAACTGATGCTACAACAGTCCTATGGCAACATTCTATTCATTATGAAAATCTTCAAACTACCCCATTCATACAACCATGCATCAAATCAACATGCAATTATCCCAAAATCAGTGTTATCACCATGTTTACTCAATTTAGCTCAAAATTCCTCCAATATAGCTTACTAACCCAGATTCAAACATGCAACAACTAGAATAAGTTAAATTCGTTTTGAAATTACTAATATTTTAGGGGGCGAGAAACACCCAGCTCAAATGCAAGCTAAGGACTAGCTCAAAAGGGCTTTGGGCTCAACCCTGAGTGCTAGAAAACTCCAATTCCTTGACCCTTGCTCTCTAACGTACTAACATACCCCAAACCGTGCCTAACCTATATAATTCGGACCCCCAAATCTGATAGGAGCTCACTCACTAACTTAGGGTTGTGATGGGTGTTCGGTGTAGCAAATTCACTCCCAATTTATAGTGGAACTAAAGTAGCTAAAAGCTGGATTGTGTGGCCATCCTCAGGCACACCCTCGGTTCCTCGAAGCATCGTTCAGATCGACCACAAACGCGGTGGTCTCTCTCTGATTTTGCCCAGAACTAGCAACGGTTGGTTTGTTTGACATTGGGTGTGTGAAATCTGCGGATTTATGAGTTGGCTAAGGTGAAAATTGGACAGGTTTTCAAGTGCTTGAGGCCTGCGGAGAAGAAAAGAAGAAGAAGAAGAGAGAGAGAGGGGAATGGGGCTTGGGGTTGTCGCGAGGCAGAGGAAGGAGAAGGAGCCCCCTTTTTGTTTGGGGGTGGATTTGACAAAAATTCCCCTCGTCCCATTTTTCTTTTACTCTCGAGCTCGCTCAAATTAACACCAACAATCTAATTCATATCCCGACCTCTAAACCCAAATCGATAGTACGACCTTTCGTCGATTACTCGTTCCCAAATACATCAAGGTTCGACTTAATAAACCACGAAACTAATTTTATGGTCGACAATCTAATTGTATTCGGGTTCCTACTTGATTTAGTACCCTATAATAATCCCTACTAACGCTTAATAAAAATCATTGAAGAATTTTCAAAACTAATAGTAATAATAATGATAGAATCAGTAATATTCTTTTTAATAAAATTATTGCTCAGAGAAGCACATCAATACTAATTTAACTTGTATAGTTAATAAAAATACAATTTGTAGCGTAAAAAGGGAAGACAGTCAGCTTAATGTAAAATAAAGAAAGTGGGCGTTACATTCTACCCCCCTTAAGGAATTTCACCCCCGAAATTCGCAAGCTATGTTTAGTCATACCTAAGATGTGCACACACATGACACAATCTATACTACTCGCACTAAAATCAAAAATCTTGTTTTACAATTAGTTGAACACGAAAAGAAAAAAAAGGCATATGGTATCCGGTCTCCTCCTCGCCAATCCTTTTCAGGCGTCTACTCACTCTATTTAAGTGCCGAGGGCAAATGGCATTGAAGAGGGCAAATAAGTTGGCATGGATACCCTTTTCAAAATCACGCTAGAACAACAGTTAAACAAGAACCATTTTACACAAAAGCACATAAGTTGACACTTAAGGACCATTTCAATATATGAAAACTAAAGGTACTAATGAAGGTCGAATCAGTGTACGCGGCTACCCCAAATCTGCCCTAATGCATGAAAGAATCAAATCATTTTAGGCTTATGTCAGACGACTAGGAATTCTACATCATCATGGAATAGAAAGGGCATTGCATAGCTTCACACAGCATCACCAAGCATTACATGAACAACGACATGACACTTTGAAATCAAGCATGATCCATGGGGTTAGTCCATGTTTCTGTATATATGGGCCATATTAGTGGGGTAATGCATGCGGTCATCGATCACTAAGCAAAGAACAGTTTGGGGAACATGGCCCAAGATCAGGTCAATGATAGGGAAGGTTCCCGACACTTCTTACACATACATTGTTTAAAGGGGGTGATGAGGTTGGCCCCTAAATGCAAGGTACTAGGACGGTATCCTTAGCAAACACAATACATGCAATAGTGAGCACACGTGAATGCAAATTCTGACAGTTACTAGGTTGTATATTCAATATATGTGCATCTGACCACTCAAGCTGTAATAGGAAGTAATAGGAGTCATGTAATGCAAGTGACACGCCAACAATGATACCACGCAATAAGCCACACATATTAGACCATGCATCCAAATCAACTACATCCTATATAGGCTAAGAACAGGTATTAAGAAGCTCATGCACTTAAGAGTTCACTCATGCATAAGAGGAAGGTATCATTTGGTAGGATTATCAAGCATAGTAACTAATCTCCAATTATTCCTTTCCTAGTCCAATAGGAATGACTCCAATGATGTACACATCCTAGCACGTACACATTTACAAGCAACATTCTGACACACATATGGACACGTACTTGTGAACCTAAACTCACTCATCATCACTAAAGGAAAGGTAATCTTTCGCTGCAAAGTAAAACTTGGCTCGACAGCCAGAAGAGCATTAAATCTCAAAATTTTGAATTTCAAAAGTGAAAAATAGCTTCTCTATTTTTAACCGCTTCGCTGCCATCTCTAAGCACGTTTGCTCTCTCTATTGTAGGGCTCGAGCAGCAATCCGAATGTAGGGTAAAGAGTGAGCTTAAAAAAACGTTTTCAATCGTCTGAATTCAAATCAAGCATACTTTAAATTTTCAAATTAAATCACCAAGGAGCAGACACAAAACAATCATTATTGAGCTAACGCTTATATCATTGAAGAGAACACAAGTCATTCGGCCTATATTCTGGCAAATGGTTCTTTCACTCAATCAATGATCTCACTCAAGCCGCACATAACTTGCTAATCGCACCAACGTTCACACAAAATTCACATTTCCACATAAAAGCAGGCATAAATCACTTCAACATGAATGCGTTCCTGGATAACTATACAAAATGTAAGACTTAGGTCATGGCCTATGGTTGTAGTACCGTGCTCTGATACCATTTGTAGCATCCCCAACCCCTAGGACTAGTGATTAACATTTTCTTAAATCCTACTTAAATTCTAGGGCGAAACGGACAGAGTTTCGCTTGAAAAGTGACCATTTCACAGGCTAAAAGTCTTACAATAAATCCCTACATTGAATAGAAACATATACAACTCTAAAATAAGCTCAACGGCTACACGCCAGAGTCCACAACCCTATGGGCCACTCGCTCAAAGTGTACTAAAACAATAAAGTTCAATAATGAAGAAGGAAATAAAAAATACAACTCGACGAATCAGACATCCGGAGTCTTGGGGTTTGCATCCCAAAACATATTTAACTTCAGCCAAAAAGACAACTGGCTAATCAGATGGTTCACTCACATGGCCATACAGAGCAACTCGTAAACAATATGCATTACATGAACTAGAGTTCTTTGTTTACATACATTTACAACTTCAGTGATACGTTACATTACATCGTCAATTCGTGAGTCTACTTCTATATGGCACAGATGAAATCTTTTCAAGCAGGGGGATATTCCACTTGGCACATGTAAATTGACTTCTACCTGTCACAATGAAAACTTGGGAAAAGGGCAAAGAGTAATGGGTCGAGCAACCACACGCTCAGTTAGTATTCCTCGAGTCCTTAAAACCAAAACAGTTGTAGGCAATGATACCAATGATAGCCCCATATCATGCATTTATATATTACTATCATATTAGGCAATCATAGTCTCCAAGGAAGGATTACCACCCGTAAACTTCATACTAGCCACTCAAACTCGTTCCTAGGCCCTTAATGACCAAACTTCCCTATTAACAATAATTTAGCCATATAAACATGCAACAAGGATTATGCACATAACTTTCTTTCACATGATATGTACATTTGAAAGCTTAAATGCGTGATGCATTAGAAGGATAAAAGCAACACTTAATGGCCCTTAAAATCTTATTCGAATAGGCCTCTTAATGGCCCTTCAAATCTTTCTTTTTCCTGAAATACTTAAAATGGCGACATGCCAACTGCTTTTCTTATTCTTTAGGAAAGTACACCTGGCGTAAGATCGTCGTTTATTAAAGGAAACATACATAACAATTTAATCACATAAGTGAGGAAACTGGACTCTTAGAGGTACTTTGGTACTGCCATCCCGAGTCGGCCAAACTCGAGCGGCAACATACGCCTATCCGGACAGACATCATACTATGCTGAGACATAACTTACATACCTAGACTTTAGGCGGGATTCAAATCACCATCCCTGAGTCATCTTAACATAGCTTATGTTAAGCCAATCGGGATACCAAGCCATCGTCCCTGGATCATCTTAACGTAGCTTATGTTATGCAAGGCGGGACACTAAGCCACCATCCCTGGATCATCTTAATGTAACTCATATTATGCCAGGCGGGAGCTAAGCCACCATCACTGGGTCTCAGACCTAAGCTTAAAGTTTCTAGAGTAGCTCCTCCACCTACACATAAGCATGAACATAGTTACTTACACATATCCATACTTATACTTATTCATATATATATATGCTTATCTGGCAAAATAGCCCATAACCCTACTATTGGTTTATGGTTCATTCATTTTCAACTTGAAAACCTTTTAAAATCGTAATGAATTTGCTAACTTGTAATTCAAAACTCATTCGAAGCTTAAAGTACTTAGCTAACATATAACTTAAACTAAGTTTCGTAATAAAACTCCTTCAGTTGCACTTTTTCACTTCGTTTCAATCCTTTTCAAACTCAAAGAAGGAGACATAAACAAACCAAAGCCCCAAAACATTTTCGAACTTTCTATTAGTTTGCGTTTTGACTTCCTATGCCTATCAGCTATTCAGTTGGGTCATTCATTGAGTAGTTCAATGATTTAGGATCTTTTTAGGCTACAAACATCTTAAGAAACTAACAGGCAACTAGCAAACCTTTAGAAACATTCGAATTAGTGAAAACATGCTTTTAGCGACGCTTTTAAAAATTACTAAGTTCGCAAATCATTCACATAGCATCAATGAACAATTTTCAACAGGGAAGGGGTTCACAAATAGCACATTCAAACACTTCATAACTCAACTTGGCAGAATATGGCCAATAAGCCACACATGGCCTCGCAATCCACACGATTGCGATCAATCACAACCCATACTCCCTCCTCACACAACACCAGCCACAAGAGCCTCAAATCTCTCAATAGTTCCCGCTCGAACCAACCAACTATCGAGCTCAGTTCAATAGTACCATAAACGATTAAACAGTATATGAAACCATCATTAATAAACGCAGCATTCATACGAGTTACCAAAAATGCAATTTAAGCATGACCATTCCGATTTAGCACCAACATTTAAACAGAAATCTACCTACCCTACGCATACCTTAAATCACCCGGTTAGCATCCTTAACCTCCAAAACAGAATTTAAGTATGACAAACTGATGCTACAACACTCCTATGGCAATTTTCTGTTTATTCTAAAAGTCTTCAAACTAACTCGTTCATACAACGATGCATCAAATCAACATGCAATTATCCCAAAATCAGTGTTATCACCATGTTTACTCAATTTGGATCAAAATTCCTCAAATATAGCTTACTAACCCAGATTCAAACATGCAACGACTAGAATCAGTTAAATTCAATTTGAAATTACTAATAATTTAGGAGGGGAGAAACACCCAACTCGAATCCAAGCTAAGGACCCGTTCAAAAGGGCTTTGGGCTCAACCTTGGGTGCCGGAAAACTCCAATTCCTTGACCCATGCTCTCTGACATACGAATACACCCCAAACCGCGCCTAACCCACGCAATTCAGACCCCCAAATCTGACAGGAGCTCAGTCACTGACTTACGGTTGTGATGGGTGTTCGGTGTTGAAAATTCGCTCCCAATTTATAGAGGAGCTGAAGTAGCTAAAAGATGGATTGTGTGGCCACCTTTGGGCACACACTACGTGATTCGAAATGTCGCCCAGATCGACCACAAACGCGGTGGTCTTTCTTTAATTTTGCCCAGAACTGGCATCGGTGGATTTGTTTGACGTTGGGTAGGTGAAATCTGAGGATTTTCGGGTTGGCAGAGGAAAAAATATGGGGAGTTTTCTAGTGCTTGGTCCCGTGGTAAGAAGAAGAAGAAGAAGAAGAGTGAGAGAGGGGGGAATGGGGCGCGGGGTTGTCGCGGGCCAGAGGAAGGAGAAGGAGCGCCTTTTTGTTGGGGCGTTGATTTTACAAAAATTCACCGCGTCCCATTTTTCTTTTTGTCTCGATCCCGCTCAAATTAACATCGGTAGTCTAATTCGTATCCCGAACCCTAAACCCAAATCGATAATACAACCATTTGTCGATTACTCGTTCCCAAATACATCAAGGTTCGACTTAATAAACGACAAAAGTAATTTTATAGTCGACAATCTAATTGTATTCGGGTTCCTGCTCGATTTAGTACCCAATAATAATCCTTACTAACGCTTAGTAAAAATCACCGAAGGATTTTCAAAACTAATAATAATAATAATAAAAATAATAGAATCAGTAATATTCTTTTTAATAAAATTATTGCTCACATAAGCACATCAATACTAATTTAACTCGTATAGTTAATAAAAATAATATTTTGGAACGTAAAAAGGCAAGATAGTCAGCTTAACGTAAAATAAAGAACGCGGACGTTACATTCTTCCCCCCTTCAAAGAATTTCGCCCCCAAAATTCCCAAGCTATGTTTAGTCATACCTAAGATGTGCACACACATGACACAATCTTTACTACTTGCACTAAAATCCAAAATCTTGTTTTACAATTGGTTGAAACCGAAAAGAAAAAACAAAATACCTATGTTATCCAGTGTCCTCCTCGCCAATCCTCTTAAGGGATCTACTCACTCTATTTAGTCGCCGAGGGCAAATAGCATTGAACAAGGCAAATGAGTTGGCATGGATACCCTTTTCAAAATCACTTTAGAAGAAGGGTTAAACAAGAACCATTTTACACGAAAGCACATAAGTTGACACTTAAGGATCATTTCTATACATGACAACTAGCGGTACTAATGAAGGTCGAATCAGGGTACGCGGCTACCCCAAATCTGCCCTAATGCATGAAGGAATCAAATCATTTTAGGCTTAAGTCAGTCGACTAGGAATTCTACATCATCATGGAATAGAAAGGGAATTGCATAGCATCACGCAGCATCACCAAGCATTACATGAACGACGACATCACACATGAACAACACAGGTTCGCAACAACGTCGCACTTTGAAATCAAGCATAATCCACGGGGTTAGTCCATGTTTTAGTGTATATGGGCCATGTTAGTAGGGTAATGCATGCAGTCATCGATCACTAAGCAAAAAACTGTTTGGGGAACATGGTCCAAGAGCAGGTCAATGATAGGGAAGTTCCCGGCACTTCTTACACATACATTGTTTAAAGGGTGTAATAAGGTTGGCTCCTAAATGCGAGGTACTAGCCTGTTATCTATAGCAAACATAAGACATGTAATATTAGGAACACGCGAACGCAAATTCTGACAGTCATTAGGTTGTATATTGAATATATGCATCTGACCAGTTAGGCTATAACAGGAATTAACAGGAGTCATGTAGTGCAAGTAACACGCCAACAATCGTACCACACAATAAGTCACACATATTAGACCATGCATCCAACTCAACTACATCCTATATAGGCTCAGAACAGGCACCAGGAAGCTGGTGTACTTAACAGTTCACTCACACATAAGAGGAAGGTATCATTTAGTGGGATTATCAAGCATAATAACTAATCTCCAATCATTCCTTTCCTAATCCATTACGAACGACTCCAATGATGTACACATCTTAGCACGTACACATTTACAAGCAACATTCTGACACACATATGGACACGAACTTATGAACCTAAACTCACTCATCATCACTAAAGGAAAGCTAATCTTTTGGTGTAAAGTAAAACTTGACTCGACAGCCAGAAGGGCATTGACATGTCAAAATTTTGAACTTCAAAAGTGAAAAATAGCTTATCTATTTTGTGCCTCTTCTCTACCATCTCTAATCACGTCTGCTCTTTCTATTGTAGGGCCAGAAGAGCAATCCGCACCTAGGGGCAATGAGTGAGCTTAGAAAAACATTTTCAATCGTCTAAATTCAAATCAAGCATACCTCAAACTTTCAATTTAAACCCCCAAGGAGAAGACACAAAACAATCATTATTGAGCTAACACTTATATCATTCAGGAGAACACAAGTCATTCGGCCTATATTCTGGCAAATGGTTCTTTCACTAAATCAATGAGCTCACTCAAGCTGCACATAACTAGCTAATCGTACTAACGTTCCCACAAAACCCACATATTCACATAAAAGCAAGCATAAATCACATCATCATGATCGCATTCCTGGATAACTATACGAAATGCAAGACTCAAGTCACGGCCTACGGTCGTAGGACCTTGCTCTGATACCATCTGTAGCACCCCCAACTCCTAGGAGTAGTGGTGTTAACGTTTTCTCAAAACCTACTTAAATTCTAGGGCGGAACGGACAGAGTTTCGCTTGAAAACTGACCTTTTCCCAGGCTAAAAGCCTTACAATAAATCTCTACATTGAACAGAAGCATATACAACTCTTAAATAAGCTCAACGACTACATGCTGGAGTCCACAACTCTACGGGCCACTCGCCCAGAGTACACCAAAACAATAAAGTTTAATAATAAAGAAATAAATAAAAAATACAACTCGACGGCTCACTCATCTGGAATATTGGTGTTTCCATCCCAAAACATAGTTAACTTCAGTGAAAAAGACAATTGGCTAATCAGATGGTTGGTTCACATGGCCATACAGAGCGACTCATATACAATATGCATTACGTGAACTAGAGTTCTTTGTTTACACGCATTAACAACTTTAGTGATACATTACATTACATCGTTAATTCGTGAGTCTACTTCTATATGGCACACATGACATCTTTTCAAGTAGGGGGATATTCCACTTGGCACATGTAAATTGACTTCTACCTGTCACAATGAAAACCTAGGAAAAGGAGAAAGAGTAACAGAATGAGCAACCACACGCTAGCTGAGTATTCCCTGACTCCTTAAAAGAAAAACAATTACAGGCAGTGATACCAATAATAGCCACATATCATACATTTGTATATTACTATCATATTAGGTAATCATAGTCCCCAAGGAAGGATTAACACCCATAAACTTCATACTAGCCACTCAAACTCGTTTCTAGGCCCTTAATGATCAAACTTCCCTACTAACAAGCATTTAGGCATATAAACAAGCAACAAGGATGCACGGAACTGTCTTCCACATGATATGTACATGTGAAAGCCTAAATGCTCGATGCATTCCAAGGATAAAAGGCACACTTTACTTAAAATCTCATTCAGATCTCATCCAAATCTTTCTTTTCCCTGAAAACACTTAGCCTCTTGAGGCACATGTTCTTTTAAAAAAAATGTCTTTCGTATTGGTCCTCTAATGGCCCTTATGAGCTTTTCAAATCTTATTTGAACTAGCCTCTTAATGACCCTTAAAATCTTTCTTTTTCCTAAAATACTTAAAATGGCGAAATGCCAACTGCTTTTCTTATTCATTAGGAAAATACCCTTGGCGTAAGATCATTATTTATTAAAAGAAACATACATAAGAATTTAGTCACATAAGTGAGGAGACTAGACTCTTAGAGGTACTTTGGTACTGCTAGCCCGAGTTGGCTAAACTTGAGCGCCAACATACGCCTATTCGGATAGACATCATACTATGCTGCGACATAACTTACATATTTAGACTTCAGGCGGGATTCAAACCACCATCCCTGAGTCATCTTAACATAGCTTATGTTAAGCCAGGAAGGACACTAAGCCACCATCCCTGGATCAGCTTAACGTAGCTTATGTTATGCCAGGTGGGATACTAAGCCACGATCTTTGGATCATCTTAACGTAACTCATATTGTGCCAGGCAGGAACTAAGCCACCATCTCTGAGTCTCAGACTTAAGCTTAAAGTGTCTAGAATAGCTCCTCCACGTACACATAAGCATGACCATAGCTACTTACACATATACATACCTATACTTATTCATATATATGCTTATCTGGCAAAAATAGCCCATCACCCTACTATTAGTTTATGGTTGTTTCATTTTAAACTTGAAAACCTTCTAAAATCATAATGAATTTGCTAACTCGTAAATCAAAACTTATTCGAAACTTAAAGTACTTAGCTAGCGTATAACTCAAACTAAGTTTCATAATCAAACTCCTTCAGTTGCCCTTTTCCACTTCGTTTCAATCCTTTTTAAACTCAAAGAAGGAGACCTAAACAAAGCAAAGCCCCAAAACATTTTCAAACTCGCTACTAGTTTGCTTTTTGTCTTTCTAAACTTGTTGACTATTCACTTGGATCATTCACTGAGTAGTTAGACGATTTAGGATCTTTTTAAGCTAAAAACATCTTAAGAACCTAACAGGCAACTAGTGAACCTTTATAGACATTTGAATTTGTGAGAACATGCCTTTAGCGAGCCTTTTAAAGATTACTAAGTTCGCAAATCATTCACATAGCATCATGTAACAACTTTCAAGATGAAGGGGTTCACAAACAGCACATTCAAACACTTCATAACTCAACTTGGCAAAATATGCCCAAGCAGCCACACAAGGCCTCACAATCCACACGATTGCGGACGATCACAACCCAAACTCCCTCCTCACACAACACTACCCACAAGAGTGTTAAATCTCTCAATAGTTCCACCTCGAACCAACCAACTACCGAGCTCAGTTCAATAGTACCATAAACAATTCAACAGTATATGAATCCATCGTTAATAAATGTAGCATTCATACGAGTTACCATAAATGTAATTTAAGCATAACCATTCTGATTTAGCACCCATAGTTAAACAGAAATCAACCTACCCTACGAATACCTTAAATCACCCAGTTAGCATCCTTCATCTCCAAAACAGAATTTAAGTATGACAAACTGATGTTACAACAGTCCTATGGAAACATTCTGTTTATTCTAAAAATCTTCAAACTAACATGTTCATAAAACCATGCATCAAATCAACATGCAATTATCCCAACATCAGTGTTATCACTATGTTTACTCAATTTGGCTCAAAATTCCTCAAATATAGCTTACTAACCTAGATTCAAACATGCAACAACTAGAATCAGTTAAATTCAATTTGAAATTACTAACAATTTATGAGGCGAGAAACACCCAACTTGAATCCAAGCTAAGCACCCGTTCAAAAGGGCTTTGAGCTCAACCTTTAGTGCTGGAAAACTCCAATTCCTTGGCCCTTGCTCTCTGACGTACGAACAAACCCCAAACCATGCCTAACCCATGCAATTCAGACCCCTAAATCTGACTGGAGCTCACTCACTGACTTAAGGTTGTGATGGGTGTTCGGTGTAGCAAATTCACTCCCAATTTATAGAGGAACTGAAGTAGCTAAAAGTTGGATTGTGTGGCCACGCTCGCGCACACACTCGGTGCCTCGAAACGTCGCCCAGATTCACCACAAACGCGGTGGTGTCTCTCTGATTTTGCCCAGAACAAGCAACAGTGGGTTTGTTTGACGTTGGTTAGGTAAAATTTAAGGATTTTTGAGCTAGGTGAGGCGAAAATCCGGTGGGTTTTCTGGTGCTTGAGTCTCGTGGAGAGAAGAAGAAGAAGAAGAAGAAGAAGAAGAAGAGAGAGAGAGGGAGGGAGGGCAATGGGGCTTGGGGCTGTCACGAGGTAGTGAAAGGAGAAGGAGCCCGCTTTTTTTTGGCGTGGATTTGATAAAAATGCTCTTTGTCCCATTTTTCTTTTTATCCCGAGCTTGCTCAAATTAACACCGCTGGTCTAATTCGTATCCCGAACTCTAAACCCAAATCGATAGTAGTTTTGTCAATTACTCATTCCCAAAAACATCAAGGTTCAATTTATTAAGCAACGAAACTAATTCTACGGTGTACAATCTAATCGTATTCGGGTTCCTACTCGATGTAGTACCCCGATAATAATCCTTACTAACACTTAGTAAAAGTCATCGAAGGATTTTCAAAACTAATAACAATAATAATAGAATCAATAATATTCTTTTTAATAAAATTATTGCTCATATAAGCACATCAATACTAATTTAACTCGTATAGTTAATAAAAATACGATTTTATAATGTAAAAAGGCAAGACAGCCAGCTTAACGTAAAATAAAGAACGCGGGCGTTACAGGCAATCTCAGAAGCAATAAATGCTCGGAGGGAAAGTTCCTCCTCTTGAATGGACCTAAGGGCATCTTGAATATCAGAGTAGTCAGGAGGGGGTGGTTGAGAGGAAAAACAAGGTCCGGCTTGATTAGAGTAAGGGGCTGGATGATGGGGTACGAGTTGAACAACCTCCTCATCACCAAGTACCCAATAAAGGTTACCTTAGTGAAGAAGGGTGGTGCGATCAACATTGGTAAGCAGCAAAAGCCGGTCCTCAGGGTAAATCCAATATAAACAGCCAGCCCCAGCTTTACAAAAGTTCATAATCTCAAAAGCAGCTTGATCAAGCTGCTCAGACCCGGAAACTCTATCCTCAGGTTTGGGCTCAATTCCCAAGAATTTAGCAATAGTAGTTGCAATCCCACCAATGACTATCCTACCATTAGTGCTAACAGTAGCACTATGCAATTGTCTAGCTAAAAATGAACCTGGATCAAGCTTATCACCATTGAGTATACAGGACAAAAAGTACAACTCAGAAAGTCTCAGGGCATTCAGATTATCGTCCCGAGTAAACAAAGAACAACCCAAAATATGTTAGGCTACTCTAATGCAGGGGTTCCTAATATGTGTGCATTTTAATGAACTAGTACTATACCTAACACTCCTCGAAAGTTCACCCCAAAACTCATTCCTGTTGAATTCATAAGGGACTTGGCGGTGCGAAAAATCCATGCTAGGTGGAAAATCGAAAACACTGTTGAAGGTGCCTAAGTTCATTTCATATAATTGACCCTGCAAATAAAATGATATATATCCGACTTGACATTGAGGCCGTCTAGTG
This sequence comes from Selenicereus undatus, assembly GCA_017589665.1. Lineage (NCBI taxonomy): Eukaryota > Viridiplantae > Streptophyta > Magnoliopsida > Caryophyllales > Cactaceae > Selenicereus > Selenicereus undatus. The sequence goes on along the minus strand of JACYFF010031952.1, from coordinate 88,588,540 downwards.
ACCTCGACATGGAGTGTACTAAGAAATGCTAGGGTCATGTCCCTATGTGTAAGCTCTTTAATTTATGAAAAGTGTCCCATACCACCTCTTGCAAACAACCAACTAATATAATGCAACAACCCCAATCGGGCTAACAAATCCTCATCATAGTATCTAGTTGCTACAACCATACATTCATTCAAACAATTGCACCTAGCAACATGATCGGGATACATTAAACCAAGAGGGTGAGGAATGTTACCTCTAACACGCGCGGTTCAGGATGCCCTTTGAGGTTGAGGTGGTGCTTGACTTGATGAATCAACCTCCTTGGTGCTACTTTGTCTCTTGTTTGGTGCCATGGTTGCAAATTCTAAGCAAAGACAAGACTAAAACCAAAAATAAGAACTAAAACCTAGAAAATTAAAGAAATTAAGCAAAAATATGAAGAAATAAGAGAGAGAAAAGGATGGGTATGGTGGATGAGATGAGTTTGAAAAAAAAAGAAGAAGAAAGAGAAGGAATTTATGAAGAAAGGTGAAAGATTGAGTGAAAGGGGATTATTTGGTGTGAAAAGGATTGAAAATGGTGAAGAAATGAGGAAGATTGAAGGTGTGAGGTATGGACAGTTTAGAGAGAGAAAATAGAGGTAGAGAGAGAAAGTATGTCAAGAGGTTGAAGAAGAAATGAGGGAGAGGAAAAGGCACTGCAGTAAAAAACCTAGACCGCGGGCCGTAGCAGCACACCACGACTCGTGGCCTTCACCACAGGCCAACCGTGGTGTTTGTTGGTCCTTAATTGTTTTTCATATTTATATGCTGGGGGTACTGACCGTGGAGCCAACACTTTATTCATATTTATATTTTTTATTTTATTTATTTTTTTCATGTTTTTATGTTTTCTCCCTTTTTTTTTCTCAAATTACAAATTATAAAAAGAGTAAAAATAAAAGCTCAAGGAAAGAAAAAGGAAAAGAAAAAGAACATGGGTTGCCTTCTAAGAAGCACTCTTTCAAGGTGAAAAGCTTGGACCTTGTTCTATGCTTGGTTCGGATTAGATAGTGTATGGACATTGGCTTTGTCCCGGACGACAAAATCAAATTTCTTCAGTCGAAGGTACCATCTTAAAAGTTTTGCCTGCAGGTCCTTCTTCTTCTTAACTTGGTGCCATAATGCATAATCTGCATACAAAACAAATCGCTCTTGTAGCCCATCAGAGAAGCTATCATCAACTTGTTCAACTCCTACATCAAAATCTGCATCAAAACCTTCCATAAAGGGCATAGAGAGAACAGTTTGTGTAAACCTGCAATAATCACTCATGAAAGACTCATTACGAATAGGGGCCTCAACCTCAGGCTTGTTAGGTGGCATACGAGCAAAAAACTCCACCTTAACATACCGCTGGTTTGGGTCCTCATAAGAAATCCAGTCAGAATCAGGATCATCTTCATAATTCAAGACATCCTTCATATCAATTTCAGGGGAAAGGGGCATATCAACTATAATGAAATCCTCCAACACCAAAATATCTCCTATATTAACTGACACATTTGCCAATTAACCTATAGGTTGCATCATAGAATCATCATCCAACTGTAGTGAAAAAGGTGCGGCTAGTAATGGTCCTAGGTGAAGCTTATAAAACATAGAATAGGGCATTATGCTGACACAAGCACCTAGATCGCAAAGACCTCTCTCAATTTCTACCTTTCCTACAATGCATGGAATACAAAAACCACCTAGGTCAGGGAGCCTAGGGGAGAAATGGTGGGAATCTCAACGGGGTCATTCTCTTCGAATGTGGCAGTCCTACCATCATTATTTCCCTCCTTATTTCCAGCTATGATTATTTCCCAGCCCTTTTCCATTGGTGAATCATCAGGGCTAATTAAATCCTCTTCTTCCTTTGTGGTAACACAGTTACGGTGCTCATAAGGATTGGGTTCTAGCTTGCTAGAAAGTTTGTCTGGGGGTGTAGTTGAGAAACTAGCTTTTTGGGCAATTGAAACTTTTAACATCCTATATGAGTTGTAATCACATCAACCTTTGAGGCCATTTGCTTAACGTACTCATCTTGTTTTTGTTGTGCTATAAGCATGTTTTCCATCATTACCTCTAAATTAGACTTTTGGGGCATTTGAGAAGGGAATGGGGGTCTTTGAAAATCAGGGGGTGGTCTAGCATTCATAGGAGGCACATTTGATGAGTTTGGATTAGATCTATAAGAAAATTTTGCATGATTCTTCCAACTAGGATTATATGTATTAGAGCAACGGTCATTAGTCGTTCTTGGGTTGAAATTTTGAACATAATTAACTTCATTAGGCTCTTTGGAAAAAGAACTCCCAACTTAACAGTTCAAAGTCACATGCTCAATAGAACCACAAATTTCACAAGGGGAAGGAGCACTAGAATTCACAGCATTAACATTCATGCAGTGCAGTCGTTGAGTGATGACATCTACTTTAGCAGAAAATAAAATAAGTGCATCAACTTCAAACTTACCTCTCACCCACTTGGGTTGGCCTTGTTCAATGGACCATTTAAAGTCGTTTAGTGCCATCTCCTCAATTAGATTCAGGCTTCATCCTCAGTGTGGCTCATTAGAGTTCCTCCTGCTGTCGCATCAACAGTGGACCTTACAGATTGGGTCACACCATTATAAAAGGCTTGGATAATCGTCTAACGTTAAAGACCATGATGGGGGCACAAATGCAGTAGATCTTTAAAATGCTCCCAAGCTTCATAGAGCGTCTCATCATCTTTTTGTATAAAGTTGGTGATCTGATTCCTTAGGCTTGCTGTTTTGCTTAGAGGGAAAAGCTTGGTGAAGAAGGCTCTTGTCAACTCATCCTAGGTGGTAATGCATCCAGATGGCAAGGAGTGTAACCAAGCCCTTGCCTAATCCTTTAATGAAAAAGGAAATAAGCGCAGGTGAATCGCATCACTAGAAAGTCCATGGGGCTTCAATGTGTCGCACACCTCTAAAAAGACCGAGAGGTGTAGATTCGGATCTTCCAAAGGAGTTCCGCCAAACTGGGATTGCTGCACCATCGAAATGAGTGTCGGTTTGAGCTTCAAATTGTTGGCATCTACAGTAGCGCGAGCGACGCTTGAGGCGATTCCTTAGACTCTAGGAGTAACGAAATCTCAAAGAGTCCACCTTTTGTCACATTCTCCCCCTGCCATGTTTGAATTGCTTCTTGCCACGTGCCTCTGTTCTTCAATCCTTTGCGTTTTCCCCCTTAAACGGAAAGTCCTCTCAATCTTAGGATCGGGTTCGTACAAGATCGAACTTCGCAGAAACTATGAAAAATTCATGCGAGCACTTTTACCAACAATACTAGTGCAATTAAACAAGAAATGAAAGTAAAAATAAAAGACAATAAAATACTTAGTCACTTTCGCTAGACTATCTCAAAAGTTAACAATTTAGTCCTGGCAACGGCGCCAAAAACTTGGTTGCTGAGACTAGCTACTAACACCGCAAGCGCATGGGTAGCCGTAATATAGATAAAGATATCGTTCCTCAGGCACTAATGTAACTTACTGAGTCTTGTCCGTCAGAACGTGCTAAGTAAAATTCTAATTCAATTGGTTTTGATTCAACTATTTCTAATTCATTATTTTGAATCAATCAAAGAGAAAATAAGGCAGCCCGGTGCACAAGCATCCCGCGTTCACGCAGGGTCCGGGGAAGGGCCGCATCCCATGGGGTGAATTGTAGGCAACCTAACCTGACTTTGTCAGTGGCTAATTCCACGGCACGAACCCGTGACCTTTTGGTCACACGGAGACAACCTTACCATTGCTCCAAGGCTCCCCTTCCAATCAAAGAGAAAATATGTCTAGGAATTCGTAGTTATAAAAGAGTATTGGATCCAAACGAATAACATGTGCTTTTCTGTAATCGATAAATCTCGAAGAATTGTAATCTATCCAGAAACTTGATCTATTCTTTCTAAATAAATCAAATTTGCCTAAACTAAGCAAAAGTCATTCATTCAAACTAATTTGCCTTAATTCAAGTTAAATATATATTCGATTACTCGCTAGTCCTCCTAACATACAAATTTTTCTTTCGAGATGACTCAAAGCTAGGTTTAATCAAGCAATCCAACATCCAAATGTCACCTTTCAGTTTTTCATTCGTTTGTTTGAATTAAGCGAGCAAACTATGGCCGGAATCCACTCACAACATATCAAACACTTAATAAACGAAATCAAACCAATCATGAGAATAAGCACAATTCTATAAATAAAAACATGATCCAACAATACTTATATAAACTACTAAAACTCTAGACAAAAGAAAACTACTCAGACATAATTAAGAATTAAACAAAACTAACCAACAATTTAGCAAAATCTGGGAGAAAGGCTTGACTGAGATGGCCTTCAACCAAGGGCTTCAAATCGCCTCAAAAACCAAATACATACACTCAAGATTTCTTACCAAAACTAAAAATCAAACTAGAAAACAACAAAATTCAGAAAGGAAGAAAACTAAACTAAAATACTAATCTAAGCTTTTGTATGCAAGGAATGCTCAAGGGTATACCTTCTGCTGCTGCAAAACAAGGCTATTTCTAGGAGAGCTCGCTTCATCTCAACCACACCGCCGAAGGAAGACGAAGAGGCAGCAGTTACAGGATCACCACGGTCTGACCATGGTCTGGCCGGAACCAGATTTCTACTCTTTTCTTACTCCACGGGCGTAGCAGCTCATGGGTGTCCATGGGGGAGGTCAAAATACATCTATTTATGGTCAAACGTTAGGTAAAAAGGCTTAAAATCCTGCAAATCACATCAAACAACTATACCCAAGCTTAAATTGAGAATATGAGTATAAATAATAGCAATAAGAACATAATTCTCCTAAAAATTGACACAAAATAGCCTTAAAATGGTGCACACATTAAGTACTTATCAAACTCCCCATGCTTAAACTGTTGCTTGCCCTAAAACAATATGCTAAAAAACAGCCAGAAATTTACACAACCTCCTCAAGATAGACATAGGTGACATTCAAATGGCAAAGCTAATCCAAAGGTAGCCCAAAAAGATGCAAAAATCATTAATAAATAGATTAAGGAATGAAATATTTGAAAACCTTTTTATGGAGCACAATGTCAAACTTAAATCAATCTCCTCCAAATCGTCAAATACAATCATTCCAGCTTATGAAACAAGTAAGGCTAGCAAGGCCAGTAGAACCTGACTATAGGTTTGTGGCTCTCATCACTCATGTGTTTAATAATAATGAAGGTTCTCTCAATTCTCATTCCTTAGATTCAAGTATACTATAGGCTTGACAAGATTATCAAATTCGCATCACTAAAATGCAAACACACTATACAGTCATGAGGACTTTCATGGTCATTTAATGGGGTTATGGGCAAAGGTAAGAGGGGAACAAACATTTTGGAAATGAGGAGCTAAAAGCCAAATACGAAGAGCTAAATAATTCCAATGCATCATGCTACATCCTTCTTAAACCATATCAATTCATCAACAAAATAAATCCCAAATTGAAGAGAGAAAGAGCCGAAAATCACAAATAACTTATAATCCCAACAAGCTAACACTTTCTTTCAATTCTTTTTTTCTTCTTTGTTTGTTTTATTTTTTTTAATTGCTTCACTTTTTTTTTTCATTTTTTTGTTTTGTTTTTTTCTTTTTCTTTCTATTTTTTTCTTTTCTTGAAGGATAGCCAAGAGGAGATCCATAATAAGCTTTAAATTTCAACTCTTCTCCAAACTTTGTAGGATAAAATAAGGGATTTATCAAGATTTCACATCCCTGCACTAAACAAACAAAATTCACTAAAAGAGAACAATCCACCTTACTAGTGCCCTATGATACATAAGAATGAAACACTCCTTTAGTCTTAGCATAAAGGTAAGACAAGTATTTAGCCATGAGCTATAATAGGAGGTTTAAATTAAGAAAAACAGATATAGGCTCAAAGGGGCTTGCAGGGGATACAATACACAACAAAGGTGGCTATTTGACAATGGGTTTCAACAAATTAAAGAAAAATTGCCTCAATCATATTGTCTAAATGCATATGCGAAATGTGATCTTGAATGAGAATCAAAGCAAGTTCTAGAGAAATTACATCAAGGAAGAGTCACACATAAAATAAAATATGACACTAAATATGATGAATAGCCTCTAAAAGCTCAAAATCTCACCGGACATCTACCAAGGTCAAACCTAGCTCACTAGTAAACACATGACAAAAATCATGTAAAGACTCATGGGTTACATCAACTCGCATTCAACATGTGGTCAAAACATGGAGATCATTTTGAAAACTTATTCGTAAACATTTTATGCACAATTCGTGTGAATCAAAGGATCAATCTAAACCATAGAAATCTACCAAAACTACAAAGATCATCATTGGGTGATTTTTTTTCATAATTTTTTTTCCATTTTTTTAAGCATGCTCCTACAAACAATGCAAACTGAAAATGCAAAGAAACTAATGAAAGAAATAAACTAAAATCCAACCTTGAATAAAAAGAAAACTAAATGCACTACTAAACAAAACTGAATACTAAAATCAAAAACTACAAAAACTACCACTAAAAACATATACAAAGCATAATCACACCAAAATAGAAACAGGCATCAGACGCCAAATATAATGACTAACTCTCCCATGCTTCAATCACACATTTCCCTCAATGTGGGCACAGAATATAAAAAGGGAAGGGGAGTAGCACAGAGCAATAAGAAAGGAGGTAGTGGTGCAGGATGGGATGGTTGGCCATAGGAGATATGCCAATCTTGCCAGGTCTCTAGACATGCCCTATAGTCTTGGAAATACTGGACTTGGGAAGCAAACAACCCACGAAACTCAAAATGGCACTCTTGGACAAAGTCTCAAAGAGCGGCGATCTCAGAAGCAACAAATACTCGGAGGGAAACTTACTTCTCTTAAATGGACCTAAAGGCGTCTTGAATATTAGAATAATCAGGAGGGGGTGGTTGAGAGGAAGAACTAGGTTCGGCTTGATTAGAGTGAGGGGCTGGATGATAGGGTGCGGGTCGAACAACCTTGTCATCACTGGGTACCCAATACAGGTTACCTTGGTGAAAAAATGTGGTGTGATCGACATTGGGAACTGGTAAAAGCCGGTCCCCAAATCCAACATAAACGGCCAGCCTTAACTTTACAAAAGTTCATAATCTCAAAAGCAGCTTGATCAAGCCGCTTAGACTCGAAAATTCTATCCTCAGAGTTGGGCTCAACTCCCAAGAATCTTGCAATAGTAGTTACAATCTCACCAATGGTTATCATGCCTTTAGTGCTAACAGCAGCATTATGTAATTGTCTAGCTACAAATGAACCTAGATCAAGTTGATCACCATCAAGCATGCAGGACAAAAGGTACAACTCAGAAAGTCTCGGGACATTTGACTATCGTCCCGAGCAAACAAAGTACAAGCCAAAATACGCTGGGCTACTCTAATGCAAGGGTTCCTAATATGTGTGCATTTTGATGAACTGGTAATATACCTAACACTCCCTAAAAGTTCACCCCAAAATGCATTCGGGTTGAATTCGCGGGGGACTTGGCGGTGTGATAAATCCATGCTAAATGGAAAACTGAAAATGCTATTGAAGGTACCTAAGTTCAGTTCATACAATTGACCCTGTAAATAAAATGATATATATCCGAATTGACATTGAGGCCCTCTAGTGACCTAGACATGGAGTGTACTAAGAAATTCTAGGGTCAGGTCCCTATATGTAAGCTCTTTAATTTCTAAAAAGTATCCTATACCACCGCTTACAAACAACCATCTAATATCACCCAACGATCCCAATCGGGCTAATGAATCCTCATCATAGTATCCAGTTGCTACAACCATACGTTTGTTCAAACAATTGTACCTAGCACCATGATTGGAATGCATTAAACCAAGAGGGTGAGGAATGTTACCTCTAGCATGCGTGGTTCGAGATGCCCTTTGAGGTTGAGGTGGTGCTTGACTTGATGAACCAACTTTCTCGGTGCTCCTTTGTCTCTTGTTTGGAGCCATGGTTGCAAATTCTAACCAAAAACAAAACTAAAACCAAAAATAAGAACTAAAACCTAGAAAATTGAAGAAATTAAGCAAAAATATGAAGAATAAGAGAGAGAAAAGAATGGGTACGGTGGATGAGATAAGTTTGAAAAAAAGAAGAAGAAAAAGAGGGACTTTATAGAGAAAGATGAAAGATTGAGTGAATGGGGATGATTTCGTATGAAAAGGATTGAAAATGGTGAAGAAATAAGGAAGATTGAAGGTTTGAGGTATGGAGAGTTTAGAGAGAGAAAATGGAGATAGACAGAGAGTATGTCGAGAGGTTGAAGAATAAATGGGGGAGAGGAAAGGGCACCACGGTTAAAAACCCAAACGGCGGGTCGTAGCAGCACACCACTGTCCGAGGCTTTCACCATGGGTCAACCATGGTGTCTGTTGGTCCTCGATTTTTTTTATTTTTCTAGGTTGGCAACCCACGGTTGTATTTCTGAGGGTACTAACTGTGGTGCCAACATTTTATTCATATTTTTATTTTTTATTTTATTTTATTTTTTTCATATTTTTTTGTTTTCTCCTTTTTTCTCAAATTATAAATTACAAAAAGAGTAAAAATAAATGCTCAAGGAAAGAAAAAGAAAAAGAAAAAGAACTTGGGTTGCCTACCAAGAAGCGCTCTTTTAAGGTGAAAAGCTTGTTCTATGCTTGGTTCGGATCAGATAGTGTATGGAGATTGGCTTTATCCCGAACCACAAAAACAAATTTCTTCAGTCGAAGGTACCGTCTTAAAAGTTCTGCCTGCAGGTCCTTCGTCTTCGTAACTTGGTGCCATAATGCATAATTTGCATACAAAACAAACCTCTCTTGTTGCCCATCAGACGGGCTACCATCAACTGTTCAACTCCTATATCAAAATCTGCATCAAAACCTTCCATAGGGGGCATAAAGAGAACAGTTTGTGTAAACCTGCAATAATCACTCATGAAAGACTCATTACGAACAACGGCCTCAACCTCAGGATTGTTAGGTGGCATAGGAGCAGAACACTCCAACTTAACTTACCCTTGGTCAAGGTCCTCATAAGAAATCCAATCAGAATGGGGAGGATCTTCATAATTCAATACATCCTTCATATCAACTTCAGGGGAAAGGGGCAATGCATTCAATATAGAAGAATGAGGAGAAACCACGTCCTCCTTTATATGACTAAGCACACCGAAGCGCCCTTCTACCTCAAAAGATATACGACCCTCCCTTACATCAATGTGGAAACCAACTGTTGCCAAAATGGGCCGACCTATGATAATTTGAGCGTTGTCGGTCTCAGGCATATCAACTATAATGAAGTCCTCCAACACCCAAATGTCTCCTATATTGATTCGCACATTTTCCAACTTGCCCATAAGTTGCGTCACAGAACCATCAGCCAACAGTAGTGAAAAAGGTGCGGCTAGTAATGGTCCTAGGTGAAGCTTATGAAACATAGAATAGAGAATTATGCTGACACTAGCACTTAGATCACATAGACCTCTCTCAAGTTCTACCTTTCCCACAATGCATGGAATGTAAAAACTACCTGGGTCAGGGAGCTTAGGGGGAAAAATTGTGGGGATCACAATAGTGTCATTCTCTTTGAATGTGACAGTCTTGCCATCATTATTTCTCTCCTTATTTCTAGCCACGATTATTTTCCTACCCTATTCAATTGGTGAATCCTCAAGGTTAGTTAAATCCTCTTCTTCTTCCTCCATGGTAACACCGTTACAATGCTCATGAGGATTGGGTTCGGGCTTGCTAGGATGTCTGTCTAGGGGCATAGAACATAAACTAGCTTTTTGGGAAATTTGAGCTTCTAACATCCTACTATGAGTTGTAAGCACATCAACCTTTGAGGCTATTTGCTGACTATACTCATCCTGTTTTTATTGCGCCATAAGCATGCTTTCCATCATTACCTCTAAATTAGACTTTTGGCGCATCTGAGAAGGAAATAGGGGTCTTTGAAAACTAGGGGGTGGTCAAGCATTCATAGGGGGTACATTTGATAGTTTGGATTAGACCTATAAGAAAAATTTGGATGATTCTTCCAATCCGGATTCTATGTATTAGAGTAAGGGTCATTGGTCGGTCTTGGGTTGAAATTTTGATCATAATTAACTTCATTAGGGTCTTCGAAAAAAGGACTCCCAACTTGACAGTTTAAAGTCACACGCTCAACAGAACCATAAATTTTACAATGGGAAGGGGCACTAGCATTCATAGCATTAACATTCATGCAATGCAGTCTTTGAGTGATGGCATCTACTTTAGGAAAAAGTAAAATAACTGCATCAATTTCAAGCTTACCTCCAACCCGCCTTGGGTGGCCTCGTTCAATTGACCATTGAAAGTTGTTTAGTCTTGTCTCCTCGATTAGATTATAGGCTTCATCCTCAGTCTTACTCATCAGAGTTCCTCCTACCGTCATATCAATAGTGGACCTTACAGATTGGGCCACACCATTATGAAAGGCTTGGATAATCATCCAACGTTGAAGACCATGATGGGGGCACAAACGCAGCATATCTTTAAAACGCTCCAAGCTTCATAGAGTGTTTCATCATCTTTTGCATAAAGTTGGTGATATGATTCCTTAGGCTTGCTGTTTTGTTTGGAGGGAAAAACTTGGAGATGAAGGCTCTTGTCAACTCATCCCAGGTGGTAATGCATCCAGATGGCAAGGAGTGTACCCAAGCCCTTGCCTTATCCCTCAATGAAAAAGGAAATAAGCGCAGGCGATTCGCATCACTGGAGAGTCCATTGAGCTTCAATGTGTCGCACACCTTTAAAAAGACCAAGAGGTGTAGATTCGGATCTTCCAAAGTAGTTTCGCCGAACTGGGATTGCTGCACCATGAAAATGAGTGCCGATTTGAGCTCGAAATTATTGGCATCTACAGCAGCGCGAGCATTGCTTGAGGTGATCCCTTGGACTCCAGGAGTAACGAAATCTTGAAGAGTCCTCTGTTGTTCACCTTCTCCTCCTGCCATGTTTAAATTCCTTCTTGCTGCGTGCCTTTGTTCTTCAATCCTTTGCTTTTTCCTCCTTAAATGGAAAGTCCTCTCAATCTCAGGATCGGGTTCGTACAAGATCCAACTTCGCATAAACTAGGAAAAAATCTTGCAAGCAATTTCACCAACACTACCAGCACAATTAAACAAGAAAAGAAAATAAAACTAAAAGATAATAAAATACTTAGTCACTTTCGCAAGATCAATAGTTAACAATTTAGTCGTCGGCAATGGAGCCAAAAACTTGGTTACTGAGACTAACTACTAAAACTGCAAGCGCACGGGTAGCCGCGCTATAGATAAAGATGTCGTTCCTGAGGGACTAATGTAACTTACTGAGTCTTGTCCGTCATAATGTTCTAAGTAAAATTATAATTCAATTGATTTTGATTTGACTATTACTAATTCACTATTCTGAATCAATCAAAGAGAATATATGTCTAGGAATTAATAGTTATGAAAGAGTATTCGATCAAAACGAATAACATGTGCTTTTCTCTAATCGGTAAATCTCAAGGAATTGTAATCTATCAAGAAATTTGATATATTCTTTCGAAATCAATCAAATTTGCCTAAACTAAGCAAAAGCCGTTCTTTTAAACTAATTTGCCTTAATTAAAGTCAAATATATATTCGATTACTCGCTAGTTGTTAGGGAAAAAAACACAGTTTTAATATTTATAAACCCCAAGTGCAAGGTGTATCGTTGAGTACTTGGGGTGTCATCCGCAGAGAGTTGTGTTCCCAACTACCAAGGCTAACTAAAGCGTCTCGAGCTAAGCAAGATCGAAGGAAAAAGACGGTAAACTAAACTACGCTAACAAACATAGAAAAAAAGCGACTTAGAGTTGTGATTTGACCAATGGACGAACCAACTAATTGAGACGAGTCATAACCTACCCAAACTACATCACGAACTAGAGATGATCGGTTGCACCATCAAAGACCACCCAAGCCCTCTCTCAAGGGTCATGAGCTAGTCTAATTAGCCTAACCACCTATTTTCATGGGGTTAGCCTAATTAGACTACAAAACTAGCAACCCCAGACCTAGCTCGATTCAAATACTATTTTCATGTCCCAAACTCGACTATTTCCTCTCCCACACTAGCTAATTGACCTCACCTCTCAGCATAAGTCAATTGCCCAAAAATATGGATGAAAGCTCTCTCAAGCATTTCATCGAACACTTGGCGGGCATAAAGGAAAACTCTAAGTTCTAGGCATAGTTTGAGTATGGTTAGGCCAAATACAAGACTAATTTGCCATCAAGAGGCTAATCACAATCCAAACCAACACAATCTACCAACTAAACATCACAAACACAACAAAACCTAAACTAACAAACAAGGATATAAACTTGAAGAATAAAACAAAAAGAATGAAATAAAACAAATCTAAAAAACTAAATAACATGAATCAACAATGAAAACTAATCATAAAAACCAAACAAAATGAATACAAGAATTAAACTAACAAAACATAAACAAGAACAACGATGAAATAAATAGAGAAAGGGGAAGAAAACTTAGTCTTGCATTGATAGAAGGAACTAGAAATCCAAAGGTTGAATCCAAGATTACAATCTTCAATCCTAAACTAATCCTTCTATTGAGGTTTTATTTGGTAAAACCTAACCTAAACTACCCTAAAAATTGCCAAAGAGAAGCCTCCAGCGAACCCCCCCGAGTGACCCCCCGAAGAAGGCCTTAAATAGAACGCGAGACGGGAACGAATAGTGCTCGGCAGAATGGGAAGAGGCACGACCGTGCCTATGTGGCACGGCCCCACCGTGCCAGATGGCATGGTCGTGCTATGTGGCACAAGGTGGGCGTGCCACATTGTTGGCCGGCTCTGTCGGCTGGCTCCCGTTTTTCCGTCTTTTCGCCTATTTTGATCCTTTTTCGCCCCTTTTTGCGGGATTTGCTTGGTTCAACTTATTACCTACAAGAATAAACAAAACAAGTAAAAATCTCAAAGAATACTTAAGAAATCAAGAAAAAATCTAAGGATTACGTTATTATATGAGCTAAGATTAGGCGAAAAAGAGATGTAAAAGGCGATAAATTATCGCCCAACAAATACCCCCACACCTATCTTTTGCTCATCCTCGAGCAAAACAAAAGAAAAACTAATCTAGAAACCTAACTCACTTTCGCAGGAATCGCGATTGCATTTAGTTTATGCAACAAGCCCTTTAAACCCCTTGGTTCCCCCAAGTGGACGAGTAAGGTCTCGTGAGGGTTTGCAAAAGATACACCCACAAAATCTTTGAAAAAGAAAAAGTAAAAGGGAAAAAGGAAGAGAGAACACAAATCAAAAAACAAAAAGGATTTACAAACAAAAATACAAATATAAATACAAGGGAGAAGTTGCATATAACCAGCCAAATCACCCATGCAACAAAGACATCAACATGCATATAAAGATAATGTACACATCAAGAATCTCTATCCCCATGGCAACAACAACGCACCAATTGTTCACCCCACTATACATCAAAACTGTGAATCCATCCTTGTGCTTAGTGTGCTAGTGTATCATCATCTTAGGACTCGGGCTTATTAGGACCAAACTCAATCCCGTGCGACTGACACAAACTACACTATTGGCTTATTAGCATGGAAAGAAGGCTTTCCCAGTAGCAGTATTGTCTCAAAGGGTAGCACCCAGTAGCACATGCCTCAAAGGGTGTCTGTCAAGTGTTCCCTGTAGCAGTATTGCCTCAAAGGGTAGCACTCAGTAGCGCATGCCTCAAAGGGACACTTGTCTTTCCAAACTAAAGGTGGTTTCCACTTTTTGTCACATTTTTTCGGTTTTTTTTTTTTGCGAACTGAAAGTGGAAACCAATCAAGAACAAGAGTAGTGTTGTACAAAGACAAGTGGGAGAGCTGATCATGGAAGGCTAAGACCCTAAGATAATGATTATTGTATAAATAAGAACTGGATTACACATGTATAATAAACTATTGGGGTTAGAATTGGGGCTCAGAATGACTCACTTTGGACAAAGATCTATCATGCACAACATAGTTATATACAAGCCGATAGCTAAGGTACAAAGGGCCAAAGCCGATCAAAATAGTACAGAACTCCCCCAAAACAAGGTGATATAAAGACTACTCCTCCCCCACACCTAAATCTCACAATGTCCTCATTGGGAGCTGAGAGTCATCACCAACCAGAAAATGCACAAAACAAAGAAAACAAAAACACACACAAGACACACAAAACAAAACAAACAATACATAAGAACACCAAAGCTGCACACATATGCAAGCTAGCACACTCTCCCAAAAACACTCACCAAAATCAAAAACAAGACCATACATATATACAAAACTAACCACCAAAAACAAAGCTATACCAATCTATCAACACCACCAATCACAACACACAAATATCCACAAAATGGTGATCATAGCCATCAATGGCTCAACACATCCCAAATTTCAACTCAAGATGATCACCAACAAAAACACAATCCTAATATCCACAACTAAACAAAAACAAAAAAAAATAGAAAAGAAATAAAAGAAAAATAAAAAGAAGGGGGAAGAGTGAGAACGATTATACCTGGTCAGGTACTGAATGTACCCGAGCTACGCCTCCCTAGGATGGTGCTGTGGAGGCCGGAGGAGCATCAGCCACTCCTCATCATCGCTTAAGACTCAAGTCGTCAACTCGGATGCGGTCAACACTCGTAGAAGCTTATCGTGTGCCTTTGCATGCATCTCAAATGGGCGTAAGTAAGAGAACACTAGTAAAGATGCAGCAAATAGAGTTGCCCTCTTAATCTTATCAAATGCCATAGGAAAATCGAAATAAGAATCAAAGAAAGTGGTCGACTCAATTTTCCTAGGCATGTCCTCTAGGTATGCATAATAAGGGTCCAAGGAGGGATTATACCCTCGAATGTCACCTAGGGACTCATGGAATGCAATCAATTAAGGGGGTGTGGTTGAAAGTAAGGGGGATGAAATGGAGGTCAAGTCAAGTGGCTCGGTGCAAAGTGGGCCGATATGGTCAATACTATGTGCGGCACCAACCACCAAACTGTCATCACACAACTCCTCAAAAGGAGCCTCCTCAAGATATGGCTCAAACAATATAAGTCCTCCTGACCAAGAAGGTAAAACATGCTCTACAGAACTAGAATAACCCCGAGAGGTCTCGCCTATCTCTAACGCCGTGCAATGAGCTAAAGGGAGGGGAGAGGCATGTAAAAAGTACTGACACTAGTGCCCACAGGTGTGCTAGAAAAGGATGGAGCAACAAACGTCAATGGGATCAAGGGAGGGTCAAACGTTTCCTCTAGGTCGGTCAAAGGTGCATCATCAACAACATTAGACTCTAGGGGAAGGAAAAACTCACAATCATCATAGAGACGAGCCTTAAGTCTAGGACAAGGTGGGCCAGGGTCGGTCTCATGCAATAAACTCCACTCCCTTATCCTATTAGCAAAACGCTCATTTTGCTCATTCATTGTCCCTAACATGGCATCAAGTCTAGCATAACATTCATTGGAAACATCATAATAGGGACAAGAATTCACATCATGGTCAAAAGATTGGTAAAAAGAGCACAATACATGAGGGTAAGAAGAATAGTGATGATATTGGTCTCTAGCATCATTAGATTGCCATTGATGCCAAGCTAGAGACTTAAACAAATCTCACATGTCATCAACAACTAACGAATGCAAACCACCATAACACATAGACTCAAGGGTGGTTCGAGTCTCAGGTGTTATCCCCTCAAGCACAACATCACATATTTGCCATTTCTCATAATCAAAAGGCACATATTGAGCACGAAAATCATTCAACCGAGACAAATATTGCCAAAAAGGTTCATGCTCAAACTGAGGTAAATGGAAAATAGCCATCTTGAATTTTTTTGAAATTTTTGATTTTTTAATTTTTTTGGATTTTCTAAAAGGCCTAGTCTCGAATTCTCAAGTAAACCCCAATATTGAAAAACGCCAACTCCCCGGCAACGGCGCCAAAAACTTGTTAGGGAAAAAAACACAGTTTTAATATTTATAAACCCCAAATGCAAAGTGTATCGTTGAGTACTTGGGGTGTCGTCCGCAGAGAGTTGTGTTTCGAACTACCAAGGCTAACTAAAGCGTCTCGAGCTAAGCAAGATCGAAGGAAAAAGAGGGTAAACTAAACTATGCTAACAAACATAGAAAAAGTGACTTGGAGTTGTGATTTGACCAATGGATGAACCAACTAATTGAGACGAGTGATAACCTACCCAAACTACATCACGAACTAGAGATGATCGGTTGCACCATCAAGGACCACCCAAGCCCTCTCTCAAGAGTCATGAGCTAGTCTAATTAGCCTAACCACCTATTTTCATGGGGTTAGCCTAATTAGACTACAAAACTAGCAACCCCGGACCTAGCTCGATTCAGATACTATTTTCATGTCCCGAACTCGACTATTTTCTCTCCCACACTAGCTAATTGACCTCAGCTCTCAGCATAAGTCAATCGCCCAAAAATATGGATGAAAGCTCTCTCAAGCATTTCATCGAACACTTGGCGGGCATAAAGGAAAACTCTAAGTTCTAGGCATAGTTTGAGTATGGTTAGGCCAAATACAAGACTAATTTGCCATCAAGAGGCTAATCACAATCCAAACCAACACAATCTACCAACTAAAGATCACAAACACAACAAAACCTAAACTAACAAACAAGGATATAAACTTGAAGAATAAAACAAAGAGAACGAAATAAAACAAATCTAAAAAACTAAATAACATGAATCAACAATGAAAACTAATCATAAAAACCAAACAAAACAAATACAAGAATTAAACTAACAAAACATAAACAAGAACAACGATGAAATAAATAGAGAAAGTGGAAGAAAACTTAGTCTTGAATTGATATAAGCAACTTGAAATCCAAATGTTGAATCCAAGATTACAATCTTCAATCCTAAACTAATCCTCCTATTGAGGTTTTATTTGCTAAGACCTAACCTAAACTACCCTAAAAATCACCAGAGAGAAGCCTCCAGCGAACCCCCCCCGAGTGACCCCCCGAAGAAGGCCTTAAATAGAACGCGAGATGAGAACGAACAACGCGCGACATAATGGAAAGAAACACGACCGTGCCTATGTGGCACGGCCCCACCGTGCTAGGTGGCACAGGGTGGGCGTGCCACATTGCTGCCTGGCTCTGCCGGCTGGCTCCCGTTTTTCCGTCTTTTTGCCTATTTCGATCTTTTTTCGTCCCTTTTTGCGGGATTTCATTGGTTCCACTTATTACCTGCAAGAATAAACAAAACAAGTAAAAATCTCAAAGAATACTTAATAAATCAAGAAAAACTCTAAGGATTACGTTATTATATGAGCTAAGATTAGGCGAAAACGAGATATAAAAGGCGACAAATTATCGCCCAACACTAGTCCTCCTGACATACAAATTTTCGTTTTGAGATGACTAAACGCTAGGTTTAATCAAGTAGTCCTACATCCAAATATCACCTTTCAGTTTTTCATTCGTTTGTTTCGAGTAAGCAAGTAAACTTTGGCCAAAAATCCACTCATAACATATCAAACACTTGATAAACGAAATCAAACCAATCATGAAAATAAGTACAAGTTTATAAATTAAAATATGATCCAACAATACTTACATAAACTACTAAATCACTATACAAAAGAAAACTATTGAGACATGATTAAGAATTAGACAAAACCAATCAACAATTCAGTAAAATATAAGAGAAACGCTTGACTGAGATGTCCTTCAACCAAAGGCTTCAAACCGCCTCAAAAACCAAACACATACACTCAAGATTTCTCATCAAAACTAAAAATCAAACTAGAAAACAACAAAATTTGAGAAAGAAAGAAAACTAAACTAAAACACTAATCTAAGCTTTTGTGTGCAAGGAATGCTCAAGGGCATACCTTCTACTGCGGCAGAGCAATGCTATTTGTAGGAGAGCTCGCTTGATCTTAGCCACACAGCGAAGAAAGATGAAGAGGCAGTAGTTATAGGCTCACCACGATCCGTGGGGTACACCATAATGCAACTGTGGTCTGGGCTAGAACTGGATTTTTGCTCTTTTCTTACTCCACGGGCATAGTAACTCATGGGTGTCTGTGGGAGACGTCAAAAGACATCTATTTATGGTCAAATGCTTGGTAAAAAGGCTTAAAATCTTGCGAATCACATCAATTAACTATACCCAAGCATAAATCGAGAATAAGAGTGTAAATATTAACAATAAGCACATAATTCTCCTAAAAAGTGACACAAAATAGCTTTAAAATGATGTACACATTAAGCATTTATCTATCACCAAGGTAATACTAATGATCCTTGACATAATAGCTACTGATCATTATTGATCACTTAATCCTAGTAGTGATGGAGTTCAACTTGACCCAGGCTCCTGTTTAGCCAGGCAATTACATAGTGCTGCTGTTAGCACTAAAAGTAGGATAGTCATTGGTGGGATTGTAACTACTATTGCTAGATTCTTGGGTGTTTAGCCCAACCTTGAGGATACAGTTTCCGGGTCAGAGTGGCTTGACCAAGCTACTTTTGAGATTATGAACTTTTGTAAAGTTGAGGCTGGTCATTTATGTTGGATTTACCCTGGGGACCGACTTTTTCCGCTTCCCAATGTTAATCGAACAACTCTACTTCACTGGGCTAACTCTTATTGGGTACCTGGTCATGTGGAGGTTGTGCGACCCACACCCCATCATCCAGCCCCTCACTCTAGTCAAGTCGGACCTAATTCTTCCTCTCAACCACCCCCTCCTGACTATTCTGACCTCCACGACACTCTTAAATCTATTCAAGAGGAGCAAGTTTCACTCCAAGCATTTGTTGCTTATGAGAACACCAGTCTTCGGGACTTTGTCCAAGAGTGCCACAATGAGCTTCGTGGCTTGCTTGCATCCCAGACATAATATTTTCAAGACTATAGGGAATGTCTAGAGACCTGGCGAGATTGGCATATCTCCTATGGCCAACCACCCTATCCTCCACCACCACCTCCTTTCTGAATGCTATGTGCTACTCCCCTTCTCTTTTTTCTATTCTGCACCCACATTGACGGAAATGTGTGATTCAAGCATGGAGGAGTTAGGTACTCGTTATATTTGGCATATGATGCCTATTTTCAGTTTGGTGTGATTGCGCTTTGTATATGTAATTGGTGGTAGTTTTTGTAGTTTTTGATTTTAGTATTTAGTTTTGTTTAGTAGTGCATTTAGTTTTCTTTTTATTCTAGGTTGCATTTTAGTTTTGGTCTATTTTTCTTGTTTGCCTTTTTTTAGTCTCTTTGCATTTTTAGTTTGCATTGTTATTAGGAGCATGCATAAAAACAACAAAAAAAACACAAAACAAAAATTAAAAGAGGAAAAAAATCCTCTGATGATGATCTTTATAGATTTGGTAGACTTATATGGTTTAATTTGATCCTTTTATTCGCCCGAATTGTGTATAAAATGTTTGCGAATGAGTTTTCGAAAAGATATCCATGTTTTGACCACATGTTGAATACAAGTTGATTTACCCCATGAGTCTTTACATGATTTTGGCATGTGTTTATGGCATGTGTTTACTAGTGAGCTAGTTTTGACTTTGGTAGATGTTCAATGAGATTTTGAGCTTTTAGAGGCTATTCATCATTTTAGTCTCATATTTTCTTTCATGTGTGACTCTTCCTTGACGTCATTTCTCTAGAATTTGCATTGATTCTCATCCAAGATCACATTTCGCATATGCATTCAGGCAATATGATTGAGGCATTTTTCTTTCTTTGATTCGTTGAAACCCAAGGCCAAATAGCCACCTTTGTTGTGTATTTTATCCCTTGCCAGCCCCTTTGAGACTACATCCTTTTTCTTGATTTAAGCCTTCTGTTATAGCCCATGGCCAAATACTTGTCTTACCCTTAAGCCAAGGCTAGAGTAGTCTTTCATTCTTTTGCATTGTTGAACGATTTTGAGGGGAGGTGGAAAATTAAATTAAAGAAAAGAAAGAAAAGAAACCTCAAATACTCGATTGTCAGTCGTAGTACTTAAGGGTCAGTCCACAGGGAAGACGTGAAATTCACGTTATTTATAACTAAAATGATTAAACTAATTAACTAAACTAAGTAATATTATTTAAGGCAATCTAACAACCTAAATCAATTAAATGAAACATTGTAGGGAGATCATGCAAGCGACGCTATTCAATTAAAATCGAAACCTAAGATTTGTTTAGCCTCTAGTTTGAACTAATTTAAAACCTATAGTTAACATTATTTACCATTCAACTCAACTAAAATCAAAGCACTACCAAGACTAGCCAGCATCATTCAACAATACCTAAACAGGACTCCAAACTAACTAAATCTAAACTCAAATTAAAACTAACAAAATTAGATTACTAAAAACTGAAAATAAAAACAACAGAAGTTTGCTGAAAGGGAGCAAGATTAGGCTAGCATGATGATCAAGAGCATGATTTTACTAAAACCATATTCTAAAATTGCAAGCTAATAGCGACAACATCAACAGGGGGAAAAGGGTAAAACTCAGCATTGAAACACCACAGAGGCAACAGGGGAGGTCCATATATCAACAACTCAGAAACAGGGAAGGGAAAAATGGAAGATAGAGCACGAAAAAGGCAATGACAGGGGAAACAGCAAAAGCCAAACTGAACAACATTCATCATCAATCAGACCTGAGTAACAATAGTAGGGGAGGGGGATTGACAGAAACGAACGCTGCAAAAGGGCTATTCAACAGAATCGAAACAGAGCTTCAACACTGTAAACGGAAATTGCAGCAACAGGGGAGGGGATTAACAAAAACAACTAAGGAAGTTGGAGCAATGAAGCAATACCAGAGCAACTCAGGGTCTGAATTCACCATTCACGACCCAGAAGCAGCTTCACAACACCAAACGCAATTCGAACGATCCGAAAACAGGAGAAATCGACTGAAACTCACAAACTAACATTCGATTCTTTTCTCAAAATCCAACTCAAAAGCGTTAATTATAACTAAAAAGCTTCGAAATTGCAGTGAATTCAAACCTTAAACCGAATCTAAAACCTAACCCTAATCTGAAATTTGAAGTAAAATCTGAAATTCAAATATGAAATCGAAATTAAAAAACGAAATTAAACTAAATCTAAACCCTAAAAACGGAATTTAAACCTAATCCTAATTACCTACTCCTACTCAATTACCTTCCATGTCGTCGCCTTCTTCCTTGCTTTTATACTGAACCCTCCTTCGCTTCTTGACCCTTCGATGGAGTGGGTATCGTGGACGGTGGATGAAGGTGGTGACGATGCTGGTGTCGTGGCGTGTGCACCGTGAATGAAGGGTGGTGGGATGGGGTGAATAGGACGGAGTTGAAACCGTGGTTTGGGGTTTCGGGGTTTAGGGAAAACGGTGGGCTGGTTTTGGAAAGGGATGTGCTGGAAAAGAGAGAGAGATGGCGAGGTAGAGAGAGAATGGGCATGGAGGGAGTTTCTGGGTTAGGGTGAGGAAGCAGGTTCTGGGTATCGGGATTTATGGAAGTCTAAGAAGAAGCAAACGCGAGGGTGAAGGGGAGAAAGAGAGCGTGTGAAGGGGAGGGGGCTTCTAAAGCTGAACCGGTGCACTGAACCGATTTTACTTGAACCGGCCCGGTCCAGTTTTCTGCTGGACCGGTTTGGTTTTTGTTTTTCTCAATTGTTGCTTGGGCCGGTTCCCCTGTGATTTGGACCGATTCTTCAGTTCTCGTCATTTTTTCCATTTTTCTCATACTTTTCGCCATTTTTCCACATTTATTAAAAATCTGCAAAATAAAATAAAATCAATTAAAAACCTAAAAAAATATTATTAAAACGAGCATAAAACCGGTGAAAAAGTACCTTAAAAATAGCACATTTTTAGCTTAAACATGCATCAAGTATAATAGGGCGTTAGTAAGGTGGATTGTTATCTTTTAGTGAATTTTGGTTGTTTGGTGCAAGGATGTGAGATCTTGTTAAATTCCTTGTTTTTTTATACAAAGTTTAGAGAAGAGTTGCCTACAATTCAACCCATGAGGTGCGGCCCTTTCCCGGACCCTGCGTGAACGCGGGATGCTTGTGCACCGGGCTGCCCTAAGAATTTGAGAGCCTTGTTAAGCTTATGGTAGACTTAAGTCCGAGGAATGGGAATTGAGAAAACCTTAATTATTATAAACACGTGAGTGATAAGAGCCAAATAATTATAGTGAGGTTCTAGCAGCCTTGCTAGCCTTACTTGTTTTATATGATTGAATGATTATATTTGACGATTTAGGGAAGATTGATTTAAGTTTGACATTGTGGTCTATCAAAAAGTTTTTGCAAATTTCATTCCCTGTTCTGTTTGTTAATGATTTTTCTATCTTTTGGGGTACCTTTGGATCAACTTTGCCATTTGAATGTTCCTATGTCTATCCTGAGGAGGTTGTGCATAGTTTTATTTTTAGCAATTACTTGAGGACAAGCAACAGTTTAAGCATGGGGGAGTTTGATAAGTGCTTAATGTATACATCATTTTAGGATCATTTTGCTACATTTTTAGGAGAATATTGTGCTTTTAGTTAATATTGATACTCCTATTCTTGATTTATGTTATAGGATTTTAAGTCTTGTTACACAGCATTTGACCATAAATAGATGTATTTTGACCTCCCCCACAGACACCCATGTGTTGAGATGCCCGTGGAGCAAGAAAAGAGTAGAAAGTCAGTTCCAGCCTAGACCAAGGTCAGATCGTGGTATTTGCCACAGACCGTGGTCAGCCTGTAACAACTGCCTCTTTGTCTTTCTTCGGCTGTATGGCTGAGATCAAGCGAGCCCCTCTATAAAATGCATAGATTAGCATAGATTAGAGTTTTAGCCTAGTTTCTTTCTTTCTCAAATTTTGTTGTTTCTAGTTTGGTTTTAGTTTTGGTGAGAAATCTTAAGTGCATGTGTTTGGTTTTCGAGGTGGTTTCAAAGGCCATCTTAGTCAAGCCTTTCTCTTCGATTTCACCGGACTGTTGGTTAGTTTTGTTTATTTCTTAATCATGTGTGAATAGTTTACTTTTTGCCTAGGGATTTAGTACTTTGTGAAAGTGTAGTTGGATCATGTTTTAATTTACAGAATTGTGCTTATTTTCATTATTGGTTTGATTTCGTATATCAAGTAATTATATTGTTGTGAGTGGATTTTATGACAAAGTTTACTCTCTCACTTGAAACAAACGAATGAAAAATTGAAAGGTGACATTTGGCTGTTGAACGGTTTGATTAAACCTAACGTGGAGTCATCTCGAAATAGAGATTTGCATGTTAGGAGAGCTAGAGAGTAATCAAACATATTTAACTTGATTTAAGGAAAATTAGTTTGAAAAAACGACTTTTGCTTAGTCTCGGTAAATTTGATTTATTTCGAAAGAATAGATCAAATTTCTGGATATATTGCAATTTGTTGAGATTAATTGATTCGAGAATAGCACACGGTTGTCATTTTGATCCAATACCGTTTCATAAATACGAGGATTCCTAGACATATTTTCTTTTTGATTGATTTAGAATAGTGAATTAGAAGTCGTTAAATAGAACCTTTCGAATTAGACATGTACTTAGCACATTATGATGGAAGACACCCAATAAGTTACATTAGTCCTTGAGGAACGATATGAGTGTCTGTGTGTGTGTGTGCATATACATATATATTTATCTATATCGACATGTATATATGTATATATACATATATATATATATATATATATATATATATATATATATACATGTGTGTGTGTGTGTGTGTGTATGTATGCACACACACACATATTGTAACACTCCCAGCCCCTAGAGCTGGAAGCGTTACGTTTTCTTAACTTTCTATTTAATTTCTGGGGTGAAACGGACAGAGTTTTCCATAAAAACTGACCGTTTTTAGGCTAAAAGTCTTACAATAAACCCCTGCAAATCAATGGAAGCGTAAAACATTTAAAAGAAACTCAACGACTATACGTCGGAGTTCATAACTCAATGAGTCACTCGCTCGGAGCACACCAAACAGAATAGTTCATTAATAAACAATAAATGAAAGATACAACTCAACGGTTCACACAACCGGAGTATTGGGGTTTACATCCCAAAACATAACTAACTTTAACCAAGAAGACATCTAACTAATTAGATGGTTGGCTCATACAGCCATGCAGAGTGACCTTTATACCATATGCATTACATGAACTAGAATACCTGGTTTACATACGTTTACGAACTAAGAATACATTACATGACTTTATTAAACACATAAAATCCCTTCAAATGGGCACAAACGACACCTTGCAAGCAAGAATAGATTCCATTTTGACATAGCTAACTTGACTTTTTCTTGTCACAAAGAAAACCTAGGGGAAAAGGGGGAAAAGTAGTGGGATGGGCAACCACACGCTCAGCGAGTGTCCCCCAACCCCATTAAAACCAAAACTGTTGCAAGCAATAATATCTTTATTAGTCACATATCACGTATTCGTACTTTCGTATCATATTAGGCATTCGTAAAACCCTTATGGAAGGTTTACTACTCATAGGCTTTATTTTTGCAGCTCAAACTCTTTTTTAGGCCCCTAAATCACCAATTTCTTAAAAACCAAGCACTCAAATCACATAAGCAGGTAACGAGGCTAAGCACATAAACCTTCTTTTTCATAAACATAACTACTTAGCATTCCATTCAAACTATACATGAAACCTCGTTTATACAATGTGCACATAAGGCTATTCACTTTTCATATTCATGCTTTTCTTGGCATTTCATTCATATGGTATGCATAAGACGCACATTTCGAGTCTCAATCAAACCTCATTCATAGGGTATGCATCAAATATGTTCATAAGGCTTTCTTTTTCATAGTCGTATCTTACTTAGCATCTCATTCATAAGTTATACATGGAATATGGACGTCATACACAAGAAGCTTTCTTTCTTTTTATTGAAAATAGTTCATTTAGCCTCTTGAGGCTCATATTCTTTAAGAGAGATCTTTTTCATATCGATTGCATACAGACCCTTATAAGCTTTTCACGTTTCATTCATCTGGCATCTTGATGGCCCATAAAAACTCTTTTCTTAAATACTTGAAATGGCGTAATGCCGACTGCTTTTCTTCGCTTATTAGGAAAATACATCTTGCATAAGATCATTACAGGGTGCTGATTAGGTGAGATCTATTCTCAACCCCATAGTGAGACCTAACCCTCACGCTTAAGCTCTTACTCCCGGCACGGCTACATATAACATATCGGACCATTATATTATCCTCATTAGGGTCTTCTAGTTTTTCCTAGTACCAAGACTTATCCGCCTGGCTAACATCATTCATCTCATATTGTCCGAAGCACATTATCTTAGCCAATTTAAAGCGTATGGGGTATAAGTTTGCTGTCTCTCACAGCAAAATTCTTTATCATACAACTCACGCCTTTATTAAACTCTTAGGGGATTCCCCCGTTCAAGCGAGTTCACTCCCAAAACTATATTCATTTAGTTAAAATAGGCCATCATGCACTAATAATTGTGGCTACTATCATTTCAAAACATGAAATCCTTGTTTTTCAAAACTCACCCTTATACAAATAATCCAACTTAAGGACATAGAAAGGGTAGGGGTGCACATGTACATATTCAAACACTTTATAATTTAACTTAGCAACATGAGCCACACATGGCCTTGCAATCCACACGATTGCGGTTAATTCACAACTCATGCTCCCTCCTCACAAGCACCATACCATAAAGAAACTCGAACCACTCATAGTTTTACCTCAAACCATCCAACTACCATCTCGGTTTTCAATTTAGTAATCATAACATATTATCATGCAAGCTTATAAACAGACGTGTAATAGGGTTTATGCACTTACTTGGGCAAGCAGCACCATCCACCAGTGCGTTATAGCACATATAAACACATATACATATATATCTATATTACATCAACTTGAAATAGGCACTTAACGAACCGTATTAAACTAACAAGGCATGAAACTCGATTACATTCATGACCTACGTTTAGAAATTAAGCAAGTAATACCCATGTCATTTTGAAAGCATAGCTAACCAACTATACATGCCACTTTCAAGCATAATTAAGCCATAGAAGCATAATGCGATTCAAGGCGTTCATTTATTATGTCGAAGTTACTATTCAGGTATAAACTAACTAATCGAACAAGTATCGATTCGAGGCGTTCATTCATTGTTTTGAAGTTACATTTCAAGCCTAACTAAGCCATTTAAGCATAATACGATTCTAGACGTTCGTTTATTACTTCGAAGTCAATAATCAAATCTAATGAAGCCGCTTAAACATAAGATGATTCAGGGCGTTCATTTATTACATCGAAGTTACCATTCAAGTCAAATTTTCAGGCATGTATTAACGGAGCATACTTGAATCGATTCTAGACATGCATAACGCATTTTGGACTAAACTTTCAGGCATGTATTAACTGAATTCACTTGAAATGATTCTAAACATACATAACTCATTTCGAACTAAACTTTCAGGCATGTATTAACTGAATTCACTTGAATCGAATCTAAACATACATAAATCATTTCAAGCTAAACTTTCTGGCATGGACTAACACAACTTAAGGTTTAAAACAATTTCGAATCTAATAATACTCAGGAGGCAAGAAACATCCACCTCAATCCAAGCTAAAGGACCCAACTCCTAGGCTCATTGGGCAATTTGAGGCCGGGTTCGAGTCCCATGTGGTCAGTCTTGGTAGTGATGGTGCGGAGGGTTCAAAACCCTAACCCTTAAGTCCCTGATTCATGTGGCCTTTGGTGGTCGTCGAACTCGAGCCCACCGGTGGAGACACCCCACCTCGTCGCCACCATCCTCGCTGTCGCCGACGCCTAGCACAGCCCCAACCCTGTCTTCCATCTCGCTCTCTTGCTTAGTTCACTCGACCTCTATCTCTCTCTTTGACTGGTGCTGGTCGCCGGGAAAGGGGTCACGAGTCTGCGCACAAACCCCGATGCACCGTCAATCTTTCTGGTTGACGGCGACCCACCTCTTCCTTTCTCTCTCAATCCCTCTCTTCCCCTCTCCTTCCAATGGCTGTCGTGGGGACTGGGTTGAGAACAACCCACCCTGTCGCATTTTGAAAACCAGAAAGGGGCTTCGGCCCATTTTGAATTCCGTTTTTCTTGGTTGTCTAGGTCAATTATTCAGTCAACTAAAATCGCTTGTCCAATCTGGTACTTCTTATTCTAAACCCAATCGTTAATACAATCGTTCGTCAATTATTCTTTCCCAAATATATCAAGATTTGATTTTAATAAACCTCAAAACTAATTCTAAGGTTAACAACCTACTCGCATTTGGGAAACGATTAAATTAAACTATCAATATAATTGAAGGGCACAAATAACACGAATTAACTTTAAAATCAATAATAGCAATAATAATTCTTTTTAATAAAATTATTGCTCACATAAACACATCGATACTAGCTTAACTCATATGGTTAATTAAAATACGAATTTTGTAACGTAGAAGGTAAGGCAGCCATGTTATCGTAAATAAAGAATTTTGTAACTCTAAACCTAAGTTCGGTCTTTTCTAGAATGTACGTACACAACTATGATCTATGCGGTAGGCTTTCAAAAGGTTTTATTTTGCAATCACTACTTCTTTTAAATCAAAAGAAAAAAGCTTACGGTATCCAGTCTCCTTCTCGCCAATCCTCTTCAACCGTCTACTCACTTTATTTAGGCCCCGAGGGCAAATTGCATTGAAGAGGGGCAAATGAGTTGGCATGGAAACCATATTGAGTTTGTTTTGAAAATGAACATAGGTTTTCGATAATCTGGACTGAACCCATCTAGTAAGCAACAATTCTATATACATGCATTGCTGCGAATTGAAGTTTAAAGGAAAGGAAATTGGGCAGTTGACTCCTCGAGGTCTTATGCTAGTAGTCTCATCCTAAGACATGAATTCAGGTCACCTTTGGGATCACAGTGGTTAACTCAGAGATTCCTATAACACATTAGAACAATAAAAGTGTCACATAGCACCACATAACATCATTTAAGCATAATAGCATCGCATAGAATTAGCAATTTCCCATTCTCAAGCCTAGGAACTATAGGTGACATGAAACTGTCTAATATGCATATAGCAAGCAATTTACAAAAGGAGAGCACCTGCAATTGGCATCCCTATGTTTATACATCCATCACAACTAACTTTTAGGCCTTTCATCCATGGCAACTTAGACAAGATATGTGAAAGTCGTATGAAGGGGGTTAAAAGTCGAAAATGAGCAAGTTAACTTCAGTACTGATAAAGTCTCAGATAGTCAAGAATCTCATCTTAGTATTGGCCTGAAATGGAGGGGAAAGACATGAAACATTGGGCGAACGAACCAAACCAAATAGGTTAAACAGACACATGAAATGCCGTGGATATCCCTCTAGAACCTTCAAAAACATTTTGGGCCACGGTTTCCACGAATGTATGATATAACATGTAAATAAATAACATAGTGTGAAAACGACAAGGCTATGAATGTTGTCTGAGAAGGCAATAACGAGTTTTCATTACTATCACAGTGAATAGTGTATTTTACGAATCCTATATTCACAAGCTATAAAGAAATGTGAGACTAAATTGATCATTTAGAATATATGTTAGTCATGCATCCAATATGTCGTTTCTCATACTAGCAATGAAAGCAAAACTAGCAAAAAGAGGGTAAGCCACACATGCACAAAATATGCACAATGTTTTAGCCTTCAAGGAGCTCCAAGGAATTCTGGAAAACCAAAGAAAACCTATGAGCATGGGGTGAGAAATATAAAAATAGGATTTACATGCTGCTATATGGGAAATACTTCATGCATCATCAAATCAACAGCTAAATTTTTGTTTCTTATGAGCCTAGTAACCAGAGTAACTAGGGCACTGCTTCCTAGCACAGGACACAGAATAAGAACACTCTGATCACAATGATATCCACCAAAATGCTCTAATGTACAGCAAAATGGAACATTGAAATGATTACCTAATAACAACAAAAGGATAAACGCATAATTCTAATACAACAAAGGCCTATCGGTGCAAGTACTCACATTCCTGGAAAAGGATGGCCGGATTCTTACAACATACAAAGCAATGCATATCATAGTCCATATGCACACATTTTCAAACAAGTAACCCATGCGTAAACATCATGGACGCGAAGGAAGCCGAAATGTCAAAGTTGGCATTCACGTGAAGTCAACCTTAGAAAGAGCTCGTCAGACTGGTCGGGTATGCAAGTACAAAGAATACAGGTTCTAGACGCAATGACAATTTCTAGTCACAATCATATTTGACGCGTAATTTGAATAAATTTGAATGAAATATGGAATCAAATTAAGACAAGTTGAAATTCGGATAAATGTCAAGTGCCTTGTAACTTCAGTTATACAAAGATTATTCTTAAGGACTTGCAGGACACATGAAGACCTAGGAAAGAAAATTATTTTCATATTAAACAGTGTGCAATTCAATGCAAACTGACCTTACTCGAGGACTGAATATATCACAGGAGTAACATGCAGTAAAACAATAATCCAAACATAAGCACCTTAAGATGACTAACAATTAGCAACAAATCTTTCATGAAGAATAGTTAAAAATTTTCACCTAAATTGTAACAACTGATTTCCCATCATTCCTTTCCCAGCCCATTACGAAGGATTCTATCGACATACACATCTTAGCACATACACATTTATAAGTAACACTTGATACAGATAAGGGCGGGTATTTGTGAATCTAAACTCCCTCATCATTACTAACGGAAAGTTAATCCTTAGGTGTAAGATAAACTTGGCTCGACTCTAACTCACTAATCAGAAGACTTTAACCTTCAAGGTCCTTAGGTTTTCAAAAGGAAACAGTTTAACTGCTTCTACCTCTCTCTCTTTACCAACCTTTGAGTACATCTACTCACTCCATTATGGGGCCCGAGGAGCAAATTGTACTTTAGGGGCAAAGATGGACTTAGAGTTAGGGCTTTCCAATCATTCAATTTCAAATCGTATGTTCTTTAAACTTTCGATTAAAATCACCAAGGCATACAAGCGAAACAACTTTCGATTGAGCTAACACTTAACTTATCCACAAGAATACGAGCCACTCGGCCTACACCTTAGCAAATGGTTCCTTCATCTAACCAATCAACTCACTCAAGCCGCACCTAACTAGGTAAACACGCTAACATTCACATAAAACTCGCATTTGCACACAAGCCAAGCATGGATCACATCATCGCGAATGCATTCCTACGCAACTATATGAGATACAAGACTCAGGTTGAAGCCTATGGTCACAGGACCTTACTCTTATACCATCAATGTAACACCCCCAGCCCCTAGAGCTGGAAGCGTTACGTTTTCTTAACTTTCTATTTAATTTCTTGAGCGAAACAGACAGAGTTTCTCCTAAAAACTTGTCGTATTCAAGTTAAAAGCCTTACAATAAACCCATGCAAATCAACGAAAGCATAAAACATTTAAAAGAAACTCAATGGCTATACGCCGGAGTTCATAGCTCAATGAGTCACTCGCTCAGAGTACACCAAACAGAATAGTTCATTAATAAAGAATAAATGAAAGATACAACTCAACGATTCACACAACTGGAGTATTGGGGTTTACATCCCAAAACATAACTAACTTTAATCAAGAAGACATCTAACTAATTAGATGGCTAGCTCATACAGGCATATAGAGCGACCTTTGTACCATATGCAATACATGAACTAGAATACTTGGTTTACATATGTTTACAAACTAAGAATACATTACATGACTTTATTAAACACGTAAAATCCCTTCAAATGGGCACACACAACACCTTGCAAGCAAGAATATATTCCATCTTGACATAGCTGACTCAACTTTTTCCTATCACAAAGAAAACCTGGGGAAAAGGGGCGAAAAGTAGTGAGATGAGCAACCACCGCTTAGTGAGTGTCCCCCAACCCCATTAAAACCAAAACTGTTGCAGGCAATAATATCTTTAATAGTCACATATCACGTATTCGTACTTTAGTATCATATTAGGCATTCGTAAAACCCTTATGGAAGGTTTACTATTCATAGGCTTCATTTTTGCCGCTCAAACTCAATTTTAGGCCCCTAAATAACCAATTTCTTAAAAACCAAGCACTCAAATTACATAAGCAAGCAATGAGGCTAAGCACATAAACCTTCTTTTTCCTAAACATAACTACTTAGCATTCCATTCAAACTATACATGAAACCTCATTCATACAATGTGCACATAAGGCTATCACTTTTCATAATCATACTTTTCTTGACATTTCATTCATATGGTATGCATAACACGCACATTTCGAGTCTCAATCAAACCTCATTCATAGGGTATGCATCAAATATGTTCATAAGGCTTTCTTTTTCATATTCGTATCTTACTTAGCATCTCATTCACAAGTTATACATGGAATATGCACATGTCATACACAGGAAGCTTTCTTTCTTTTTATTGAAAATAGTTCATTTAGCCTCTTGAGGCTCATATTCTTTAAGAGAGATCTCTTTCATATCGATTGCATACTAACCCTTGTAAGCTTTTCACGTTTCATTCAATTGGCCTCTTGATGGCCCATAAAAACTCTTTTCTTAAATACTTGAAATGGCGTAATGTCGACCGCTTTTGTTCACTTATTAGGAAAATACATTTGGCATAAGATCATTACAGGGTGCTGATTAGGTGAGATCTATTCTCAACCCCATAGTGAGACCTAACCCTCACGCTTAAGCTCTTACTCCCGGGACGGCTACATATAACTTATCGGACCATTATATTACCCTCGTTAGGGTCTTCTAGTTTTTCCTAGTACCAAGACTTATCCACTTGGCTAACATCATTCATATCATATTGTCCGAAGCACATTATCTTAGCCAATTTAAAGCGTATGGGCCATAACGGCTATAAGTTTGCAGCCTCTCACAGCGAAATTCTTTATCATACAACTCACGCCTTTACAAAACTCTTTGGGGATTCCCCCATTCAAGTGAGTTCACTCGTAAAACTGTATTCACTTAGTTAAAATAGGCCATCATGCACTAATAATTATGGCTACAATCATTTCAAAACATGAAATCCTTGTTTTTCCAAACTCACCCTTATGCAAATAATCCAACTTTATGACATAGAAAGGGTAGGGGTGCACATGTACACATTCAAACACTTTATAATTCAGCTTAGCAATATGAGCCACACATGGCCTCACAATCTACACGATTGCGGTTAATTCACAACCCACACTCCCTCCTCACAAGCACCGTACCATAAAGAACCTCGACCCACTCATAGTTTTACCTTAAACCATCCAACTGCCATCTCGGTTTTCAATTTAGTAATCATAACATATTATCATGCAAGCTTATAAACAGACGTGTAATAGAGTTTATGCACTTACTTGGGCAAGCAGCACCATCCAGCGGTGTGTTATAGCACATATAAACACATATACATATATATCTATATAGCATCAACTTGAAATAGGCACTTAATGAACCGTATAAAACTAACAAGGCATGAAACTCGATTACATTCATGACCTACGTTTAGAAATTTAGCAAGTCATACCCATGTCATTTTGGAAGCATAGTTAACCAACTATACATGCCAGTTTCAAGCATAATTAAGCCATAGAAGCATAATGCGATTCAAGGCGTTCATTTATTATATCAAAGTTACTATTCAGGTATAAACTAACTACTCATACAAGTATCGATTCGAGGCGTTCATTCATTGTTTTGAAGTTACATTTCAAGCCTAATTAAGCCATTTAAGCATAATACGATTCTAGACGTTCGTTTATTACTTCGAAGTCATTAATCGAATCTAATGAAGCCACTTAAACATGGTACGATTCAGGGCGTTCATTTATTACATCGAAGTTACCATTCAAGTTAAATTTTCACGCACGTATTAACGGAGCATACTTGAATTGATTCTAGACATGCATAACGCATTTTGGACTAAACTTTTAGGCATGTATTAACTGAATTCACTTGAAATGATTCTAAACATACATAACTCATTTCGAACTAAACTTTCAGGCATGTATTAACTGAATTCACTTGAATCGAATCTAAACATACATAACTCATTTCGAGCTAAACTTTCAGGCGTGGACTAACTAAATTTAATATGCATCGCAACTTAAGGTTCAAAACAATTTCTAATTTACTAATACTTAGGAGGCGAGAAACATCCACCTTAATCCAAGCTAAAGGATCCAACTCCTGGGCTAATTGGGCAATTTGAGGTCGGGTTCGAGTCCCATGTCGTCAGTCCTGGTAGTGATGGTGCGGAGGGTTCAAAACCCTAGCCCTCAAGTCCCTGATTCACCTGGCCTTTGGTGGTCGCTGAAGTCGAGCCCACCTGTGGAGACACCCCACCTCGTCGCCACAGTCGTTGCTGTCACCAACGCCTAGCATAGCCCTAACCCTCTCTTCCATCTCGCTCTCTTGCTCAGTTCACTCGACCTCTGCCTCTCTCTTTGGCTCATTGTGGTCGTCGGGAAAGGGGCCGCGAGTCTGTACACAAACACTAACGCACCGGCAGTCTTTTTGGTCGTCAACGTTCCACCTCTTTCCTTCTCGCTCAATCCCTCTCTTCCCCTCTCTTTCCGGTGGCTGTTGTGGGGGCTGGGTTGGGAACAACGCCCCCTGTCGCGTTTTGAAAACCAGAAACGGGCTTCAACCCCTTTTGAATTCCTTTTTTTTTATTTCGTTGTCTAGGTCAGTTATTCAGTTAACTAAAATCGCTAGTCAAATCTCGTACTTCTTATCATAAACCCAATCGTTAATACAATCGTTCGTCGATTATTCATTCCCAAATATATCAAGATTCGACTTTAACAAACCTCAAAACTAATTCTAAGGTTAACAACCTACTCGCATTCGGGAAATGACTAAATTAAACTATCGATATAATTTAAGGGCAAAATCGCATGAATTAACATTAAAATCAATAATAGCAATAATAATTCCTTTTAAGAAAATTATTGCTCACATAAGCACATCGGTAATAGTTTAACACATATGGTTAATAAAAATACGAATTTTGTAACGTAGAAGGTAAGGTAGCCACATTACCATAAATAAAGAAGGTGGGCCTTACACTCTTCCCCCCTCAAAAGAATTTCGTCCTCGAAATTCTAAACCTAAGTTCAGTCTTTTCTAGAATGTACGTAAACAACTATGATCTACGCGATAGGCTTTCAAAACCCTTCATTTTGCAATCACTGCTTCTTTTAAATTGAAAGAAAAAGGCTTACGGTATCTAGTCTCCGTCTCTTCAATCCTCTTCAAGCGTCTACTCACTCTATTTAAGCCCCGAGGCCAATATGCATTGGAGAGGGGCAAATGAGTTGGCATGGAAACCATATTGACTTTGTTTTGAAAATGAGCATAGGTTTTCGATAATCTAGACTGAACCCACCTAGTAAGCAACAATTCTATATACATGCATTGCTGCAAATTGAAGTTTAAAGGAAAGGAAATTGGGCAGTTGACTCCTCGAGGTCTTATGCTAGTAGTCTCATTCTAAGACACGAATTCAGGTCACCTTTGGGATCACAGTGGTTAACTCAGAGATTCCTATAACACATTGGAACAATAAAAGCGTCACATAGCACCACATAGCATCATTCAAGCATAGTAGCACCGCATAGAATTAGCAATTTTGCATTATCTAGCCTAGGAACTATAGGTGACATGAAACTATCTAATACGCATATAGAAAGCAATTTACAAAAGCAGAGCACCTGCAATTGGCATCCCTATGTTTATACATCCATCACAACTAACTTTTAGGCCTTTCGTCCAGGGCAACTTAGACAAGATATGTCAAAGTCGTATGAAGGGGATTAAAAATCGAAAATGAGCAATTTAACTTTAGTACTGATAAAGTCTCAGATTGTCAAGAATCTCATCTTAGCATCAACCTCAGACGGAGGGTAAGGACATGAAACACTGGGCGAATGAACCAAACCACATAGGTTAAACGGACACATGAAATGCCGTGGATATCCCTCCAGAACCTTCAAAAACATTTTGGGCCATGGTTTCTACGAATGGATGATATAACATGTAAATAAATAACATGGTGTGAAAAGGACAAGACTATGAATGTCGTATGGGAAGACAATAACGAGTTTTCATTACCAGCACAACAAACAGTGTATTTCACTAATCCTCTATTCACAAGCTATAAACAAATGTGAGACTAAATTGATCATTTAGAATATATGTTAGTCATGCATCCAATATGTCATTTCTCATACTAGCAACGAAAGCAAAACTAGTAAAAAGAGGGTAAGCCTCACATGCACAAAATATGCACAATACTTAAGCCTTCAAGGAGCTCCAATGAATTCTGAAAAACTAAAGAAAACCTATGAGCATGGGGTGAGAAATATAAAAATAAGATGTACATGCTGCTATATGGGAAACACATCATGCATCATCAAATCAAAAGCTAAATTTTTGTTTCTTACAAGCCTAGTAACCAGAGTAACCAAGGCACTACTTCCTAGCACAGGACACAGAATAAGAATACTCTGATCACAATGATATCCAGAAAAATGCTCTAATGTACAACAAAATGGAACATTGAAATGATTAGCTAACAACAACAAAAGGATAAACGCATAATTCTAACACATTAAAGGCCTATCGGTGTAAGTATTCACATTCCTGGAAAAGGATGGCCGCATTCTTACAACATATAAAGCAATGCATATCATAGTCCATATGCACACATTTTTAGACAAGTAACCCATGCGTAAACATCATCGACGCAAAGGAAGCCGAAATGTCAAAGTTGGGGTTCATGTGAAGTCAACCTTAGAAAGAGCTCGTCAGACTGGTCGGGTATGCAAGTACAAAGAATACAGGTTCTAGACGCAATGACAATTTCTAGTCACAATCATATTTGACATGTAATTTGAATAAATTTGAACGAAATATGGAATCAAATTAAGACAAGTTGAAATTCGGATAAATGTCAAGTGCCTTGTAACTTTAGTTATACAAAGATTATTCTTAAGGACTTGCAGGACACATGAAGACCTAGGAAAGAAAATTATTTTCATATTAAACAGTGTGCAATTCAATGCAAACTGACCTTACTGGAGGACTGAATATATCACAGGAGTAACACGCAGTAAAACAATAATCCAAACATAAGCACCTTAAGATGACTAACAATTAGCAACAAATCTTTCATGAAGAATAGTTAACAATTTTCACATGAATTGTAACAACTGATTTCCCATCATTCCTTTCCCAGCCCATTACGAAGGATTCTATCGACATACACATCTTAGCACATACACATTTACAAGTAACACTTGATACAGATAAGGGCGGGTATTTGTGAATCTAAACTCCCTCATCATTACTAACGGAAAGTTAATCCTTAGGTGTAAGATAAACTTGGCTCGACTCTAACTCACTAATCAGAAGACTTTAACCTTCAAGGTCCTTAGGTTTTCAAAAGGAAATAGTTTAACTGCTTCTACCTCTCTCTCTTTACCAACCTTTGAGTACATCTACTCACTCCATTATGGGACCCGAGGAGCAAATTGTACTTTAGGAGTAAAGATGGACTTAGAGTTAGGGCTTTCCAATCATTCAATTTCAAATCGTATGTTCTTTAAACTTTCGATTAAAATCACCAAGGCATACAAGCGAAACAACTTTCAATTGAGCTAACACTTAACTTATCCACAAGAATACGAGCCACTCGGCCTACACCTTAGCAAATGGTTCCTTCATCTAACCAATCAACTCACTCAAGCCGCACCTAACTAGGTAAACACACCAACATTCACATAAAACTCGCATTTGCACACAAGCCAAGCATGGATCACATCATCGCGAATGCATTCCTACGCAACTATATGAGATACAAGACTCAGGTCACAGCCTATGGTCACAGGACCTTACTCTGATACCATCAACGTAACACCCTCAGCCCCTAGAGCTGGAAGCGTTACGTTTTCTTAACTTTCTATTTAATTTCTGGAGCGAAACAGACAGTTTCTCCTAAAAACTTTCCGTATTCAAGTTAAAAGCCTTACAATAAACCCCTGCAAATCAACGAAAGCGTAAAACATTTAAAAGAAACTCAACGGCTACACGTCGGAGTTCATAACTCAATGAGCCATTCGCTCGGAGTACACCAAATACAATAGTTCGTTAATAAAGAATAAATGAAAGATACAACTCAATGGTTCAAACAACCAGAGAATTGGGGTTTACATCCCAAAACATAACTAACTTTAACCAAAAAGACACCTAACTACTTAGATGGTTGGCTTATAAGGCTATACAGAGCGACCTTTATACCATATGCATTACATGAACTAGAATACTTGGTTTATATACGTTTACAAATTGAGAATACATTACATGACTTCATTAAACATGTAAAATCCCTTCAACTGGGCACACACAACACCTTGCAAGCAAAAATAGATTCCATCTTGATATAGCTGACTCAACTTCTTCCTATCACAAAGAAAACCTAGGGAAAAGGGGGGGAAAGTAGTGGGATGAGCAACCACATGCTCAGTGAGTGTCCCCCAACCCCGTTAAAATAAAAACTGTTGCAGGCAATAATATCTTTAATAGTCACATATCACGTATTCGTACTTTACTATAATATTAGGCATTCGTAAAACCCTTATGGAAGGTTTACTATTCATAGACTTCATTTTTGCCGCTCAAACTCATTTTTAGGGCCCTAAATAACCAATTTCTTAAAAAGTAAGCACTCAAATCACATAAGCAAGGAACGAGGCTTAGCACATACACCTTCTTTTTCCTAAACATAACTACTTAGCATTCCATTCAAACTATACATGAAACCTCATTCATACAATGTGCACATAAGGCTATCACATTTCATAATCATACTTTTCTTGACATTTCATTCATATG
Organism: Selenicereus undatus; assembly: GCA_017589665.1. Taxonomy (NCBI): domain Eukaryota; kingdom Viridiplantae; phylum Streptophyta; class Magnoliopsida; order Caryophyllales; family Cactaceae; genus Selenicereus; species Selenicereus undatus. The sequence goes on along the minus strand of JACYFF010031952.1, from coordinate 88,550,417 downwards.
GTATGCATAAGACGCACATTTCGAGTCTCAATCAAACCTCATTCATAGGGTATGCATCAAATATGTTCATAAGGCTTTCCTTTTCATATTCGTGTCTTACTTAGCATCTCATTCATAAGTTATACTTGAAATATGCACATGTCATACACAGGAAGTTTTCTTTCGTTTTACTGAAAATACTTCATTTAGGCTCTTGAGGCTCATATTCTTTAAGAGAGATCTCTTTCATATCGGTTGTATACTGACCCTTATAAGCTTTTCACGTTTCATTCATCTGGCTTCTTGATGGCCCATAAAAACTCTTTTCTTAAATACTTGAAATGGCGTAATGCTGACTGCTTTTCTTCCCTTATTAGGAAAATACATCTGGCATAAGATCATTACAGGGTGCTGATTGGGCGAGATCTATTCTCAACCCCATAGTGAGACCTAACGCTCACGTTTAAGCTCTTACTGTCGGGACGGCTACATATAACATATTGGACCATTATATTACCCTCGTTAGGGTCTTCTAGTTTCTCCTAGTACCAGGACTTATCCGCTTGGCTAACATCATTCATATCATATTGTCCGAAGCACATTATCTTGGCCAATTTAAAGCGTATGGGCCATAACGGTCATAAGTTTGCTGCCTCTCACAGCGAAACTCTTTATCATACAACTCACGCCTTTACAAAACTCTTTTGGAATTCCCCCATTCAAGCGAGTTCACTCTAAAAACTATATTCATTTAGTTAAAATAGGCCATCATGCACTAATAATTAGGCTACTATCATTTCAAAACATGAAATCCTTGTTTTTCCAAACTCACCCTTATGCAAATAATCCAACTTAGTGACATAGAAAGGGTAGGGGTGCACATGTACACATTCAAACACTTTATAATTCAGCTTAGCAATATGAGCCTCACATGGCCTCACAATCTACACGATTGCGGTTAATTCACAACCCACACTCCCTCCTCACAAGCACCGTACCATAAAGAACCTCGAACCGCTCATAGCTTTACCTTAAACCATCCAACTGCCATCTCAGTTTTCAATTTAGTAATCATAACATATTATCATGCAAGCTTATAAACAGACGTGTAATAGAGTTTATGCACTTACTTGGGCAAGAAGCACCATCCAGCGGTGTGTTATAGCACATATAAAGACATATACATATATATTTATATAGCATCAACTTGAAATAGGCACTTAATGAACCGTATATGTAACGCCTCAAAAATTTCAGTTACAAATTTGGATTACTATGTGAATACGTGTTTTATATTTATGTATTTTAAGTGTTTTACTTTGATATACATATATATGATTATGTTGGGAAACAATGCTAAGATTTTGGTTTTCCAAAAAAAAAAAAAGTCAAAGTCAACTTTTTACTGGTCAAAGTCGGTTTGGCCATTTATAAAAGGGGGGTGGGGTTTTTTTTTTTCTTCAAAACACACACGCACGGGCAGAGAAGGAAAAGAAGAAAAGAAGAAGAAGAAAAGGAGAAGAAAAAGAGGAGGAAGAAGAAGAAGGAGGAGAAGAGGAGTTTGATTTTTAGTTTCGATTTGCAGATTAAGGTGAGTAATTCTTGTCTTTCTCAACCTAAAATTGAATAGGGAAAGATTAATTTGTGGATTTAGGATTCGAATTTGGGAATCAATTGAAGTTATGAATTTGATGTTTTAAAGCTTAGTAGATTAAAACCATAAATTCAATTGTTAGAAACCCACCCTTAAAAGTTGTATGTTTATTTGTGATTTTTGAATTCTATGAATGTTGTGAATTGAAACTATGGATTTTTGGATTGGTTATCTGTATTTGGTTGAATAATATGATAGAGAAAAAAATAGGGTGGATTTTCGGATTTTGCTAATAACGTGCTACTGTTGGATTTTCTGGGAATTATTGGAAGCACGAAAACTTCTGCAATTTTTACTGTAGGTTACCCAAGATATTAGGCAACGTCTGGTAAAGTTTCATGAATTTTAGATGTGTATTTTATAAGTTATGAATTTTAGAGTGAAACTGCCCTGTTGTTGAGTGCAGAAATTCAGATTCTGTTTGAATTATTGTGAGCTATTGGATTGTCTAAAACTTATGAAATTTTTACTGTAAATATCTGAGTATGACTGGAAACGTCCTGTAAATGTTCATGAATTTTGGGTGTGTATTTTAGAATTTATGAATTTTCGATTGGGACTGCCCTGTTTTGGATGCATGGTTTCGGTTACTGTTTTAATTAGTTTGAAGGATTTGTTTGGAGAAAACTTATCAAATTATTACTGAAGCTTCCTCATGATGTGGGGTGATTTCTTGTAAACTTTTGTGAATTTTGGTGGTGTGTGCTCAAAGTTATGAAATTTTGAGTTTAATTCGCAGACTTTTGATTCTGTTGGCGGACTGTTTGAATTTCTGGGAATGATTGACCTGGACAAAAATCATGCAATTAATATGTTAGAATCTATATGTTATTTTTCAATTTCCTGCAAAGTTTGGTGAAGATTGAATGTGTATGCTGTGAGTTATGAATTTTTGAGTTAAAGTACCTTGTTTAGTGTACTTATGGATTATTTGTATGTTTAATCTGTAAATTCGATATGGAAATGCCATTGTTGAGCCTCCTAAATATTTTGATTGTGTGATGAAGTATTGGACACTTGTGACAAGTAATTTGAATGAAATTATGCTTTGTTTCGATTATGCTTTTGTTCAAATTGTGGAATTGAATTTCTTTGAATATATGATTTCACTAAGTTATGTTTTTGGGGAAAAAGATTCGTGTCTTGTCTGAGGTTATTACAGAGCGTTCTAGAGCTATGGCCATAGAAGTAGTTGTCTTTGTGTTTGGAGCTGTGTGAGTCGTTGGTTGGTACCTTGAGTGGGCACTGCCCGGTTCGCCAATTGACTCCTCAGTTTGTGTTATTTGGGAGCTGTGTGGGTCCCTGGCTCTCCAGGATGTGAATGTGACTCCTCAGTTTGTGATTTGAGGGCATCTACGTACTTTAGAGCGTTGGGTCCCGGGTTGGTACCTTGAATGGGCATCGCCCGGTCCACCAGGATGTGTTTGTGACCCTTGTGTTTGTGATGGTTCTTTATGTGAGTCATGAGTTGATTTCCCCTAAACTAAAAGTTTTGTATTCAGTTAAGAATGTGTGATGTGTTGTGAAATCGGCTTTGGCTTGGATTTTTGGACTTTGGATATGATATGGAATTGGGTTTCGTTTGGATTTGGTTTTGATGTTGTAAGACACATGTTATGTACTTATGGTTAGTATGTGAACTTTTGTGATAAAGTTGCTTTGATGCGTGTGCCAATTGTGGTTGTGGGCAGGCCGTTAGGTTGTTTAGCAGGTTTTACTTTCTTTTGGACTCCAGTGAGGACTATGAGCCCAAAAGACATGATTGGTATGGGACAATCATGGTTAGTTTAGTGAATAAACTAACAGCAAAGCTTGTTCGAGGGCTCAAGTGTAAACGTGAGTCCTTGAAACGTACCTGGTATGGGACATGTGCGGCTAAATTAATCTAATTGCCTACCTCATTACAGAAATGTGTGTGTGTTTGTGATATTTATGACCATATTAAATATGAACGATATAAGTGCATTTTTTTTTATTTATTTTCGAAAGATACGCGTGTCCCCTTATCGCCCTCCATATGATACATGAGATGTTGTGTATTGTGTGTTTATGTGCTAATCGGTTAATGTGCAAAGTGTAACAACGGGGAAGGTAAGGGTTATTCACTGGGCTCGGGGAGCTCATGACCTCACCATTTTTCAGGTTTTGAAAGCAAGGAGGGACCACAGGAGCATTAAAAGAACTCATTTGGACCTGGAGGGCTCGTTGTATGTATATGTTATGGATTACGTCTAGCAAATACAGTTCTGTATTTTGATTTGGATATATGTAAGAATATTGGGGATACGGTTTAAGTATGTATGTGATGTATGTTTTAGATTGACCTTTCTGAATTTCAGTTAGATTTCTATAAGAGCTTCCGCTGCTATCTCTGATGATCAGGTTTATTAAGGTTAAAAAGTTTAGAGAGCCTTGTGAGTGTTCTTAATTGAACATTCATGGCGGTGACGCGCCTGCCCCTTCAGGCGGGGCGTTACAGTATAAAACTAACAAGGCATGAAACTCGATTACATTCATGATCTACATTTAGAAATTTAGCAAGTCATACCCATGTCATTTTGGAAGCATAGCTAACCAACTATACATGCCATTTTCAAGCATAATTAAGCCATAGAAGCATAATGCGATTCAAGGCGTTCATTTATTATATCAAAGTTACTATTTAGGTATAAACTAACTACTCATACAAGTATCAATTCGAGGCGTTCATTCATTGTTTTGAAGTTACATTTCAAGCCTAATTAAGCCATTTAAGCATAATACGATTCTAGACGTTCGTTTATCACTTCGAAGTCATTAATCGAATCTAATGAATCCACCTAAACATAAGACGATTTAGGGCGTTCGTTTATTACATCAAAGTTACCATTCAAGTTAAATTTTCAGGCATGTATTAACGGAGCATACTTGAATCGATTCTAGACATGCATAATGCATTTCAGACTAAACTTTCAGGCATGTATTAATTGAATTCACTTGAAATGATTCTAAACATACGTAACTCATTTTGAACTAGACTTTCAGGCTTGTATTAACTGAATTCACTTGAATCGAATCTAAACATACATAACTCATTTTGAGCTAAACTTTCAGGCATTGACTAACTAAACTTAATATGCATTGCAACTTAAGGTTTAAAACAATTTCGAATCTACTAATACTTAGGAGGTGAGAAACATCCACCTCAATCCAAGCTAAAGGAACCAACTCCTGGGCTAATTGGGCAAATTGAGGTTGGGTTCGAGTCCTTTGTCATCAGTCTTGGAAGTGATGGTGTGGAGGGTTTAAAACCCTAGCCCTCAAGTCCCTGATTCATGTGGCCTTTGGTTGTCACCGAACTCGAGCCCACCAGTGGAGACACCCCACCTCAACGCCACCATCCTCGCCGCCGCCGACGCCTAGCACAGCCCCAAACCTCTATTCCATCTCGCTCTCTTGTTCAGTTCACTCAACCTTTGGCTCTCTGTTCGACTCATGGTGGTTGCTTGGAAGGGGGTCGCGAGTCTGTACACAAACCTTGATGCACCAGCCGTCTTTTTGGTCGTTGGAGTCCCGACTCTTCCTTTCTCGCTCAATCCCTCTCTTCCCCTCTCTTTCCGGTGGCTGCCGTGGGGGCTGGGTTGGCAACAACCCCCCTTGTCGCGTTTTGAAAACTAGAAACGGACTTTGACCCCTTTTGAATTCCCTTTTTTTTTGTTTCGTTGTCTAGGTCAATTATTCAGTCAAGTAAAATCGCTAATCAAATCTCGTACTTCTTATTCTAAACCCAATCGTTAATACAATCGTTCGTCAATTATTCTTTCCCAAATATATCAACATTTGATTTTAATAAACCTCAAAACTATTTCTAAGGTTAGCAACCTACTCGCATTCGGGAAATGACTAAATTAAACTATCGATATAATTTAACTGCACAAATAGCATGAATTAACATTAAAATCAATAATAGCAATAATAATTCATTTTAATAAAATTATTGCTCACATAAGCACATCGATAATAGTTTAACTCATATGGTTAATAAAAATACGAATTTTGTAACGTAGAAGGTAAGGCAACCACGTTACCTTAAATAAAGAAGGTGGGCCTTACACTCTTCCCCCCTTAAAAGAATTTCGTCCTCAAAATTCCAAACCTATGTTTTGTCTTTTCTAGAATGCACGTACACAACTATGATCTACGCGGTAGGTTTTCAAAGGGTTTCATTTGGCAATCACTAGTTCTTTTAAATAAAAAGAAAAAGGCTTACGGTATCCAGTCTCCGTCTCTTCAATCCTCTTCAAGCGTTTACCCACTCTATTTAGGCCCCAAGGGCAAATTGCATTGAAGAGGGGCAAATGAGTTGGCATGGAAACCATATTGAGTTTGTTTTGAAAATGAAAATAGGTTTTCCATAATCTAGATTCAACCCATCTAGTAAGCAACAATTCTATATACATGCATTGCTGCGAATTGAAGTTTAAAGGAAAGGAATTTGGGCAGTTGACTCCTCGAGGTCTTATGCTAGTAGTCTCATTCTAAGACACGAATTCAGGTCAGCTTTTGGATCATAGTGGTTAACTCAGATATTCCTATAACACATTGGAACAATAAAAGCGTCACGTAGCACCACATAGCATCATTCAAGCATAATAGCATCGCATAGAATTAGCAATTTTGCATTCTCCAGGCTAGGAACTATAGGTGACATGAAACTGTCTAATACGCATATAGAAAGCAATTTACAAAAGCAGAGCACCTGCAATTGGCATCCCTATGTTTATACATCCATCACAACTAACTTTTAGGCCTTTCGTCCATGGCAACTTAGACAAGATATGTCAAAGTCGTATGAAGGGGATTAAAAGTCGAAAATGAGCAAGTTAAGTTCAGTACTGATAAAGTCTCAGATAGTCAAGAATCTCATCTTAGTATCGGCCTCAAACGGAGGGGATGGACATGAAACACTGGGCGAATGAAACAAACCAAATAGGTTAAACGGACACATGAAATGCCGTGGATATCCGTGCAGAACCTTCAAAAACATTTTGGGCCATGGTTTCTACGAATGGATGATATAACATGTAAATAAATAACATAGTGTGAAAAGGACAAGACTATGAATGCCGTTTGGGAAGGCAATAACGAGTTTTCATTACTAGCACAGCAAACAATGTATTTCACTAATCCTATATCCACAAGCTATAAACAAATGTGAGACTAAATTGATCATTTAGAATATATTCAGGCATCGACTAACTAAACTTAATATGCATCGCAACTCAAGGTTTAAAACAATTTTGAATTTGCTAATACTTAGGAGGCGAGAAACATCCACCTCAATCCAAGCTAAAGGACCCAACTCCTAGGGTAATTGGGCAATTTGAGGTCGGGTTCGAGTCCGATGTGGTCAGTCCTGGTAGTGATGGTGCCGAGTGTTCAAAACCCTAGCCCTGAAGTCCCTAATTCACGTGGCCTTTGGTGGTCGCCGAACTCGAGCCTACTAGTGTAGACACCACACCTCGTCGCCACCAACCGTGTCGTCGCCGACGCCTAGCACAGCCCCAACCCTCTTGTTGATTTATTATATTTAAGTTTTGATGATAACAAATCCAAGTGT
>JACYFF010031952.1:88448598-88516311 GCA_017589665.1 Selenicereus undatus | reverse complement strand
TTAATGAGAATTAAGGAAATGGTAGTTATTGAAACTTTACTATTATGTATTATATAGATAGATTACGCAATTATCGCATTTTTCAAAAATTAAACAATAGTGCCCTTTCTTTCTTGACCTCATTATCATAAAACAACATGATACGCACTTGTAAATGGAATAACCTAAAAAAATGGGCTTGAAATACTGTGGAATAGCTATCTATCATTAAGAAAATTAATTTAAAGTAAGACAAATGTTAAGAATGTGCATGTCGTACCATTACATTTTTAGGGAATTGAATATGTTTCACCATATTTTGAATATTGTTACTCACTCAATAGTATATAAAATTTTGATGTTGCAACGATAATTGTAATATCTTGTATTTCTCAAATATCCTTTTATTAATTTTTCAGCCTAACTTTTCTCAAACTATTGAATTATTAAATAGATTAGTAGCTCCGACCTATTAATATGCTTTGGATGGGCTAACCCATAAATGACCCAACTCATTATTTACCTTATATTAATATACGGGCCGACCCAACCCGGCCAAAGTGGACTCAACTATTTGCCTATTCGTGCACGACTTTTGTATTTCAATAAAAAGTTTGAATATTTTTAATATTTTTTAAAAAATTACAATTAAAATGTTTTTTCATCGAACACGGACAATTTTAATTAACAAATATGTTGCCTTCTTAATTTTGATAAAAGAGACATAAATCACAAAGAAGACGCCCTAAACCCGATTAGGTCAACCTAAAAGCTGCAAAATCAAAATAAACCTATCAATATTTTACTCAAATCTAAAATACATATGATTCGTCGTTTATCCAAATATAAATACATTCAAATTCAATCATGTTTAATCACCTAGTCGAACTCAACAGGTCTATATCCATCTGTCTAGTTGCTCGCTCTCTCTCACTCTGCGTTTCCATTCTCTTTTACTCAACCCTAGGCTAGATATGCACCATCTAATACAATCCAATCTATGCATGTAGTTGTGTTACTTTTTGTCCAGAAGCTTCCCCTTCTGACAACGACTCTTCAGCTAGGAGTGTGCTTAAAGGTACAAACGTCATCTCTACATTTTCAAGCTAACCAAAATAATTACGAAGTTAGATAACTTATATACCGAGTTTTAAAATTCTAATGTTCATTTCCAAAGATAGTGTGATATGTTTTATTTTGAAGGAAAATTAAATAAACGACTACGTAAGTCACATATTTTTGTATTTTCGCTCATTGGATTACTATTCAGTATCTGATCAAAAAACTGTTTATTTTTGTTTAGGGCTGCGTACCTTGTGTAATTTCTTTTGTGAATACGCATAAAATGTACCCATTAAATGTGAAAGGTAAAAAAAAAACTCATTGTATAACTAGGTTACACAAATTACACCTGCAAAAGATTTGGTCCATAGGTGGATAAAAAATTAGTTAAAACTTCAAAACTTTAAATAAGAACAATTTAATCCAAATAAAAAATCATCTGATTTCAAAGAAATCAAGATCTTCATTGGTAGGTGAAGATTCAAATCGCCCTAGGGGAGGGAGTGAATAGGGTGGTTGCAAAGACTTAAAATCAAAATCGAATGTAAATGCAGAAATCAAATATACATCATGCGGGATGATATTTTAACTAGATTGGGCCTCAATTAAACTTATGTTCCAGCCTAAAGTTATCCAACTCTAAGATTTAACTCTCTACTTTTCTTACTAAGATAAACTCTTTAACAATCTCTTAGAGCTACCTCACTCTAGTGATCCCAAACACTTAAACCAACCTATCGATTTAAGTTTGAAGGGCGGGTTGGCATCACAATTCCTAAGTTCACTCCTTAATAATTTCTGACGCCTCAATTTTTTTATCTCAAAACAAAGCTTAGTACAATAACTTAATGTGTAAAATCAATGCTTTTTCCACTTAATTGCTTGAATGCCTTGCTCTGCACTTGTGGCCTCTATTTATAAGCTTAGTAGTCGTGGCCTCAATTAGCAAAGAAGGAAGTTTTTGCTTAAAATATCTTGAAATCTAATTTCAGACCCATGAAATATGATCTGCAGATTCTGATTTGATTTTCTGCACAAATTAGCCACGACGGATATTGACATGAAGCTGCATAAGATCTTTTCTTTGATTTTGTAATGTAGATGATATTAGTAATCATTTAGAAAATAATAAAATAACAAGAGATTTGATTTTGATTAGGATGTCATCATTTTTGATATTATTTTGCAAATCAATATTATGTTAATAATTCTTGTATAATCTCATTTAACATAATTAGCAGGATATTTCATCATCTAAGTCAATTTTGCAAGATCGAATCATATGAGATTGAAGCAAAGCAATATTATTCTTAACTGATCTTATATGATTCTGAAATTTTGGATTTCAAATTTGAATTGGCCAGAGCATATTTTCCAATGAAACAAAATCTTTCAATTTTGAATGATACTCCCTCATTCTCTTCATAATCATTCTTATGATTCAGTAGTATAAAATGACTACTTCTCTTATGCTTATTTCGAATTTGCCAACCATTTAATTTCACAACCAAATTCTTAGTTAATTTTGTGTTTCATCAAAACCTTTTAGCCACTAAGGGAGTCAACAATCTTCCCCTTTTTGATGAAAGACAAAATTAGCTTTATGACCTATTTGGACTTTATGTAATTTTATCATGTAGAGACATGATATGCTTGCTATCATAATTTACCATATCAAGCACAAATATTAGACAAGGATATCTAATATGCTAGTAATTAAGCAGCTTAGCTTATATAGTGAATGATCATTTCTTGTCAAATTATGGCAAGTTAGTAAAGTGGAGTATCAAATATGCTGTTTAAGCGGATTGTAAATAGCATTAGCATAACTTAGTCATGGAATAACCTAACTTAATAGATAATCTATCTTAGTGACATAGCACAACCGTATTTTCTCCCCCTCTTTCATAAAAAAGGAGGGGAAATTAGAAGCAAAATAATACTTGAATAGACTAACAGGATGGCTTGAAAATAACTTTTGCAAATAGTAAAGGAAAATAGTCTAAAAGAGTGGAAATCAGGGCTTGGACTTGGAGGTCTTGCTGGCGGCAGAGAGCGATTGAGTAGCGTAGGTGCCACTTTGAGCTTGTTCGGCTGCAGACAATGGAACACCTTTGAGGGCATACAGACGAGTCAAACTGCCTAGATGGATGAGATCACCCAACTTCTGATGTACCTCAGTGACGTGGGTAGTCAGTAGGATTTGGATGTAGTTGAGACGATTTTCAAGAACAACTTGATTCGGAGCGTTACTATCCGATACATCAGTATGTTGTACCATGATGTATTCGAGTTTATCGGTCGTTTCTTAGAGCTCATAGACACACTCATCTAGGGCTAGGATGTGATCAAGGAGAGAAGGAGGGGGAATAGACTTGGGTGATGTAAGGTGAAGTTTCACATGATGCCTAAATTTGAGGGGAACATAATTTTTTTCAGCCTAAGTCATATCCTCAACGAACTTCCAATCCCCAGTTTCAGTTTTAAAAAATTGAATGTTCTTGATGGAGGCAGGGGTGATGATCGGGACAGATTTGGTCACACAAATTTCATTATCAAGTGGCAGTCCAAAGTGTTTAAAGACTAAAGTCAACAAGTTTGAGTAGGGTAGTGAAGCAAGACGTAGGAGTAAACTCACTTTGGACATATAGCCAAGGATGTGGCGAGAGTAGTTAATTGACTTTCCAGTCACGAGGAGATATATGGCTTCGAGAGTTTTGTTGTTTAAACTATCAGTGGAGTTCAGTTTGGGTAGAATAGTGCGAACAACAGCAAAATAGAGTAGTCGGGGGTCTTGTTTCAGGATAAGATAGGATAGGTGAGAGGTTTGGGCTTGGCTTTGGGAGTGAGCAAATTTGGCTAGGCATCTATTTCTAGCCTCAACATGAGATAAGGGAGGTTGGATAATAGTGGGCAAGCCAAGAATGTGGTTCAGATTTGATTAAGTGTGAATGAATATGGTATGTTTAACTTGGCATTCAAGCAAGTGGAAAAAGCATTGAGTTTACACATTGAGTTACTGTACTAAGCTTTGTTTTGAGATCAAAAATTGAGGTGTGAGAAATTATTAAGGAGTGAACTTAGGAGTTGTGAGGTCAACTCTCCCAAACTTAAATCAAGAGGTTAGTTTAAATGTTTGAGATCTCTGGAGTGAGGTAGCTCTGAGATATTGTTAAAGAGTTCTTCTTAATAAGGAAAGTAAAGAGTTGAATCCTAGAGTTAGACAACTCTATGTGGGAACCTAAGCCTAATTTGAGGCTCAACCTTGTTAAAATATTCTTGCGCATTATCTCCATTTGATTTCTGCATTTACATTCGATTTTGATTCTAAGTTTTTGCAATCACCCTATTCATCCCCTTCTAGGGCGATTTGAATCTTCAATTTTTGTGATTCTGATTGTCCATCTCGTTTTGTGGGTACTACTTATTTATGGTGGCAGGAAATAATGGAATTATGTGTTAAGTACAAAGATCTCGATCTTTAGGAGATTATCAAGAAAGTTCCCATTATCATTGAAAAATCAAAGGATTAGTTTACCAATGTTGATTACAAGACAATGACCAAAAATTCTCAAGCCATTAATTTGCTATATTATGGCCTCTCTATTCATATTTGTGAATCAATTTTTCATTATAAGAGTGCAAAAGAGATTTGGGATCATCTTTATTGTCATTATGGATCTAATTAAGAGATTTCGAATCTTGATGCAATTACAAACAAGGAGACAATATAGATCACTAAATTCAAAGCTCAACATGTTGATGATAGAAACAACTCAAATGAAAAGTATGATGATGAGAATGGTGATGACAAAAGTGAGCCTCATATAGAGTTAGTGGAAAAGCAAGGCTAAGAGGAGCGTGAGTTTAAAAAGAATATTCAAGACTTATCAACTCTAAAAAGTAAGAAAAATGAGGTAAAAAATTTCATTGATAATTCTTCTCAAGCTTGCCTCGACTTTATTGATTTAAATAGTACAATTGGTAATATTTTTTCAGAGCTTTATGCAAGTGGTATTTAATATAAAAAGTGGGACAAACATAAGAAGAAAAATTTGGCTACCTTAAGATTCTCTCTTGTTTCTAACCGTTATGGACCCAAGAAAAAAGTGGTATTCAATCTTTCAATTTTGAATGATACTCCCATATTCTCTCCATAATCATTCTAATGATCCACTAGTATAAAATGGCTACTTCTCTTATGCTTATTTCAAATTTGCCAACCATTTAATTTCACAAGCAAATCCTTAGCTAATTTTGTATTTCATCAAAACCTTTTAGTCATTAAGGGAGTCAGCAGTAGGATTTGTATTAAGGTACAATGTTCAAATTATTTGAAATTTTAGTCAAATAGTGGCAATGCATTGTCCCATGAAAAATGTGTCAATATTTTGTCAGTAGAATTATTGATAATGTACATAGTAATTATGAAAGCTTTATAGGACAATGTTCATATTTATCAAGGATGTTGTTTATTTATCTATTTCCATCACTACCAAAAGAAAAAAGTTCAAATTGCAAAGGACAAGGTGAATAAAAATGCAAAACTGTGATGAATTTTATATATTAGCGATGGATTAGCTAGGTGATGGAAGTATCTATCGTTGATTTGCTTGTCTGTAACCAAACGAATAGATTCTGTCTCATAGCTCATTTTTTTTAACCAAAAAAGAGCCTTTTGGCTTATTTCCTATAAGTCCTCAAATTAAATTTTAAATTTTGAAATTGAAAGTTAAGATTTAAAATCTCAATTTCTGAAAATTTAAGTTTCAAATTTCACACTTTCAATTTTAGATCTAAAAAGTTAAACTTTAAGTTTCACATTTGTAATACAACTATCTATGCAAACATATTTGCACTCACAAAAATTTCACCAATCAAAAATAGATTCGAGCTTGAGCACTCAAATTTCACCAATCACTCACACCTCAAGAGTCACCAAAACTGAATCCTATGTTAGAATAATGGCAACAAGATAAACCTTTCTTCCCCCTCTCTCTCTTTCACACTTGTCCCACATGGAACTTTTGGGTGGCAATTTGAGGGGTTCATATATCTCATTCTCTTTGCCCATGTTGAATAACTTGAGACTAGGCTTTATAGGGCTGAGGGCGTCTGAGGCCAACACACGCGCGCGCCGCCGCCGCTGCCCGCTCGTTCGATCCGGGCTGGGCGCGGCGCGGGTTGTGGGTTGTGGGCATAATCTATCTTTTTGGAGGAATTTTTCGTAACAGACTGCGCTAAATCCTTCATGAATCACTCTCAACCGTTATAGACTTCCTGATTTTCCTCCCCACCTTGAACGCTGCCAGATCTTCTGCATCATTCTTGCTCTTAATGCCCAGATCTTCTGCCTCAACTCACGCCATTTTAATGATTGTGTAACAGCCTTTTTTCCCCTATAAGTAGAGGCTTCATTAGTAGGGCCAAGATACACCAGCTCTCTCATTTCTCTCCTCTCTTCTTCTTCTTCCTCTTCTATGCGTTCTGGGTTTTTCAGGTGATGCATACTCCAAACTCTTGCCCGCGAAGTGCGTTCAAGAGTGTGCTGAGTTAACCTTGGGGAGCAACCGGCTGAATCGATTTGCACCGTAGTCGAGCCGTAATTGCTTTCGAGGCAGTGGTTTATCCACAACTCAGTTTATTCTGTTTATTTTCCAGCCATTGTTCTTCTTATTTTTACTAACAAGTTGAAAGCAATTATTTACAATGGCTGCATCATTCCCGAAAAATCTCCCTGACCTCTACAAAATCGAGCCCCTCGATGGAACTAACTACAAACGTTGGTCCCATAAATTACTTTTATGTTTTGAACAACTCGAGATTGATTATGTTCTATTCTCAGAACATCTTGACGAAGATAACACATCTCAGTTTACTGATACTGAGATCTCCACTCCTACTGGCCCAAAGACGCCTGTCATTCCACTAGATGAGACTGCTAAAAAGAAGCTGGAAAAAGACAATAAACTGGCTCGAAGCTACTTGTTGAACAACATGTCAAACCCTCTATTTGATCTATTTGTCAACTTCAAATCTGTAAAGATCATATGGACCAAACTGGAGGCGAAATATGGTTCAGACGATGCTGGAAAAAGGAAATACGTCGTTGGCAAATGGCTGCAGTTCCAAATCACAGATGACAAACCGATTATGCAGCAAGTTCATGCATACGAAAACCTGTGTGCTGAGGTGCTGAACGAAGGCATGAAGATGTGCGACATCGTACAAGCAAATGTACTGATCGAGAAATTAACCCCTTCTTGGAGCGACTACAGAAATCACCTGAAGCACAAAAAGAAGGACCTAACCCTGCAAGAACTGATCATCCATATGAGGACTGAAGAGGCGAATCGGCTAAAAGATAAGATGTCTTCCCTATCCCTGAATTCATCTAAAGCTAACCTTGTTGAATCTTCTGTATCTTTAAACAGAGACAGGTTCAAAGGGAAAAATAAGAGGGATCAGAAGCAATCAAAACCCCAAAGTCAGTTGAAAAGAACAAACAGCAAGATCCAGAAGCAGAAGGTTGTTTGTTATGTTTGTGGCAAACCAGGCCACAAGGCATACCAGTGCAACTTTCGTAAAGGAGGATCTAGTCATACAAACCAGAAGCCTACCGGACAGATTGCTGCACAAGCAAATCTAACCGAAGACACTGAGATCTTCTGTGCAGTAACTTTGGAGGTCAACTTGGTGTCAAATTCCACGGAGTGGATTCTGGATACTGGAGCAAGAAGACATTTTTGTGCCAACAAGGATCTGATGCATGACTTTGAAGATACTCCTGATGGCGAACATGTCTACATGGGCAATGCTACCACTGCTGGAGTCATGGGTAAAGGGAAAGTACTCCTTAAATTTACTTCTGAAAAATCTCTATGCTTGAACAATGTGCTGTATGTACCTTCCCTTCGTAGAAACTTAGTTTCTAGTAGTCTTCTTGATATTGTTGGTTTTGAGGTGAACCAGAAAGCTGGGAAAATTGTTATTCTTTGCAATGGGGTTTTTGTTGGGAAGGGATATCGTAGTGGGGGGCTTTTTGTTCTAAATGTTGCTTCTGATGCTGTTAATGGAAATGCTTCTTCTTCTGCCTATATTGCTGAGTCTGTGGACCTGTGGCATGGTAGACTTGGTCATGTTAACTATGCTTCGATAAATATGCTAAAGAACATGAGGTTAATTCCTAACATCATCACAGAAAAATGTCAAAAATGTGACATTTGTGTTGAAGCAAAATTTGCTAACAAACCATTCAAGTCCATAACAACTAGAAAGACTGAGTTGCTTGAACTTGTGCATTCGAACTTAGCAGACTTTAAGAACACCGTCAGTAAGGGAGGAAAGAAATGGTATATTACTTTTGTAGATGACTACTCTAGATATACCAAAGTTTACCTCCTGAAGTCTAAAGATGAGACTGAGGAAATGTTTCTGAAATACAAGGCTGAAGTGGAAAATCAATTAGACCGGAAAATAAAGAGACTAAGGTCTGATAGAGGAGGGGAATATGATACCAACTCTCTAGCCAAATTTTGTGAGAAAAATGGCATTATACATGAGACTAGTGCCCCTTATACCCCTCAACAAAATGGTATAGCAGAACGGAAAAATCGTACCCTTAAAGAAATGATGAATGCTATGCTTATTAGCTCTGGATTGCCTGATAATATGTCGGGGGGAAGCTGTACTAACTGCTTGCTTTATCCTTAATAGAGTCCCTCACAAAAAACTAGATCAGACCCCATATGAACTGTGGAAAGGGTATGCTCCTAATCTGAATTATTTGAAAGTGTGGGGGTGTCTAGCGAAGGTTGCCTTACCTAGTCATAAACGTACCAACATAGGCCCTAAGACCTTTGATGCTGTTTTTATTGGCTATACCCAAAACAGTGCTGCTTATAGATTCCTGTCATTGAGTGACTATTCTATTTCTGAATATAGAGATGCAGAATTCTTTGAGCATGTTTTTCCTTTGAAAAAGAAAGCGCCTAATGTGGTACCTGATGTTATGCCTGAAAATGTGAACTTGCCTGCTTCCAGTTTTGATGCTAGAGTCATAGTGACTGAACCTAGAAGGAACAAGAGACTCAGAACTGAAACAAACTTTGGACCCGACTTTATCACTGCATTCCTAGTAGAAACCTTTGATAACTTGGACATAGATGCCATAATTGAAGAATTGGTGTCCATTTTCCTGATTGAGGAAGATCCCAAAACCTATCAAGAGGCTATAAGGTCCATAGATGCCGCCTTCTGGAGAGAAGCTATTAAAAGTGAAATAGATTCTATTGAGTCAAACAAAACATGGGAATTGACTGACCTACCTAAGGGTTGTAGACCCATTAGTAGTAAGTGGATCTTCAAAAAGAAGTTGAGGTCTGATGGGTCAATTGACAAATATAAGGCCAAATTGGTTATTAGGGGCTTTGACCAGAGAAAGGGCATTGACTATTTTGACACCTACTTGCCTGTGACCAAGATAGCCACCATTAGATCTCTAATTGCTTTAGCTGTAATTTTTGATCTTGTCGTACATCAAATAGATGTCAAAACAGCGTTTCTTAATGGTGACTTAGAGGAAGAAATTTACATGACCCAACCTGAGGGTTGTGAGGTACCTGGTCAGCAGGACAAAGTGTGTAGACTGAAAAAGTCTCTTTATGGTCTAAAGCAGGCTCCCAAACAATGGTATGAAAAGTTTGATAGCTCTTTAGTGCAAAATGGCTTTGTTGTGAATTTTTCTGATTCATGTGTGTATTCAAAAATTGATTGGATCAGATTGTGTACTTATATGTCTCTATGTTGATGATATGCTGATTTTTAGTACGAATCTGCACGTTGTTAAGGAGACTAAGAAGCTACTGTCTTCCCTTTTTGAAATGAAAGACATGGGAGAAGCAGATGTGATCTTGGGGGTTAAGATACGAAAAACCAACACTGGTTTTTCATTATGTCAGTCACATTACATTGAAAAAGTGTTAAAGAAATTTGACTGTTTTGATGTAACACCCGTGAAAACTCCTTATGATCCTAGTACACATCTGAAAAAGAACAAACGACCTAGTGTGTCTCAAACTGAGTATGCCAAAATCATAGGAAGTGTAATGTTTCTCATGAACTTTACTCGTCCTGACATTGCCTATGCCGTCAGTAGGTTAAGTTGCTATACACATAACCCTAGCCAAGAACACTGGGTTGCACTTCTTCGTTTGCTTAAGTATCTTAGAGGTACTATTGATTGGTGTTTGCACTTTAACAAATTTCCTACTGTATTGGAAGGATATTGTGATGCAAACTGGGTTTCCGATAACGATGAAGTTAGTTCTACTAGCGGTTATGTATTTACTCTAGGTGGAGGGGCTATTTCGTGGAAGTATGCCAAACAGACGTGTATCGCCCGCTCTACCATGGAATCTGAATTCATTGCTCTTGAGTTGGCAGGTCAGGAAGCAGAATGGCTTAAAGGTCTATTAGCAGACGTGCCACTATGGGGAAAACAGGAAACACCTATTTCCTTACATTGTGACTTGTAGGCAGCAATAGAAGTGGCGCACAACAGTGTCTACAATGGAAAGAGGAGACACATCCGTATTAGACACAGTGCGGTGAAACAATTGCTGAAACATGGTGTCATATCCCTACAATATGTGAGATCTGAGAAAAATCTGACGGATCCTCTTATTAAAGGGTTGACAAGGCGAGTAGTGCTGGAAACATCGAGGGGGATGGGACTTAAGCCTATCGCTTGAAGTGGTATGGTGGATACCCACTAGTGGTCAAACGAAACCATACTAATCTTCAAGGTGCACTACATTCCTATCCCTATGGCGTGTGGTAGTGCGTAGAGGAAGAGCTTACGCTCTTAATGGATTCATACCCATTGTGGGGGTGCTACTGAGAAGCACTTGATGAATTCACCGATTGATGACTGCAAGGTTGATGCTCTTAATAAACCCATAGCCATAGTTATGGTGGTCTATGCTGAGATAGACTTGATGGGATTACCTACGTAAGTGTGAAAGTTTGGCCGCCTTCTATGACAGACCTAGGCTGTCTCTCTAGAGCACTTATGAGACCCAAGGTGTGCGAATGGCCATAAAAATACCAGTGTGTCTATCGCGGAGTATGCAGTATCTTAAGGGTTGATATGTGTTGTGGGGATCTCAATCAAAGTCTTTCTAGTTCAAGACTTAGTTCACTAGTCAGACTATTGGTTGTTGCCTCACACCACTAATGCGTCAATTCAAATCGAAAGATATTGATGCTTAAGTATCTGACCCACTTTTGCCCAGAATGCCTTTCTTAAATCATCTTGCCTTGTATGCCTTTCTTAAATCCTCCATGAATCACTCTCAACCGTTATAGACTTTCTGATTTTCCTCCCCGCCTTGAATGCTGCCAGATCTTCTGCGTCATTCTTGCTCTTAATGCCCAGATCTTCTGCTTCAACTCATGCCATTTTAATGGCTGTGTAACAGCCTCTTTTCCCCTATAAATAGAGGCTTCATTAGCAGGGCCAAGATACACCAGCTCTCTCATTTCTCTCCTCTCTTCTTCTTCTTCCTCTTCTCTGCGTTTTGGGTTTTTCGTGTGCTGCATACTCCAAACTCTTGCCCGCGAAGTGCACGCGTTCAAGAGTGTGTTGAGTTAACCTTGGGGAGCAACCAGCTGAATCGATTTGCACCGTAGTCGAGTCGTAATTGCTTTCAAGGCAGTGGTTTATCCACGACTCTGTTTATTCTGTTTGTTTTCCAGCCATTGTTCTTCTTATTTTTACTAACATCCTACACTATAATGAATGAGTCAAGGAAGCAAATTTGGGCAACCATTCCACACATATTTCATCAATTTAACATAGATATTAAATGAAAATTGGAATTCAACTCTTTAATTTCATAAACTGTCACAATTAAAACTTAAAACGTCAGCAGTGAGTAGGCAGATGGCTCACTCTCGCTCTCACTTATGGCATGTATGGCCGTGGAAGTGCAAGTGAAAAATGAACTAGATCTAGTTGTTAAACTTAATATGGCGATGGACTTAGCGACAGTCTTATTCATTGTAAATATTTAAAAATTGATTTCTAGTTATTCAGTGATGGAAATATCCATTGTTGACTTTTTAAACAATTTTACATTGAGATCAACAACAAATGTATCCATCATTAAGGCCTAAAAAATGACGACTGATGACTTATCCATCTCTAAATCTGTCGTTTGAATCTCACAACATTTGTTATGCAGTATTCTATAACCATTTCTATCATTAACAAAGACAGATGTGGGTTCGACCACTGTTTTTCATCGCTATCGAAGACTTTCTTAGTAGTGAACTGAAATCGAGCTTCCAAAAAAAGGAAGTGCTTACTATATTTATACGGCATTATAGCTATACCTTGTGTTAAGAGTAATGTTCCTAATTGAGCAAATAATACTGCAGTAGAAACAAAGTAGTTGATATGATGTAAATATTCGAGAAGTAAAAGAAGCAACAATAGTACTAAATTAACGTGGAAAACCAAAAATAGGTAAATCACGAATGGCAATAGGCAATGAGTCCTTTAATAATAATGAGAGGGTACAAAATGATCTACAAAGCCATGTACGCAACACAATAAAAGATAATAGAGAAAAAAGATATGAAACACAACAAGATAAATTAAAAATGAGTAGACTACAATTCTCAAAACTCTCATACAAGAAACTCCCAACCTCAACTGCAATAGTGGATTAAAAAAAGAGATACCCCCATGAGGCTCTTCATGGTGCCAAGCAGCATATAAGTTAGCCACAACAAACTAGGTTTACTAAACTAATGTGTATGTGTGTGTGTGTGTGTGTGTGTGTGTGTGTGTGTGTATATATATATATATATATATATATATATATATATATATATATATATATATATATAGATTGTTGTAATCTTTATACTATAAATGCTAAAATGGGTGGCCTCCTCACAATGCAGGAAATGACAATCCAAAGCTTCTGGTGCCCTCCCGCCTAAAATAAATACCCCTCACAAATTCAAAAATAAACATACTGGATACACTTCCCATGACCGATGTTTATCCAAGTAACTACCCTCAATGAGCAGTTACAATCACACTACACCCCTAAATTATAGCACACGTCTCTGCCTTGGATGCAAGCCTCATATTTTTAACAAACCCAATGCGATTAAATCACCCTACAGTTCCAAAACACAAGGTGAGGATTAACATAACTCTCCAATCTTCCGCAGATCTCTGGCGTATACGACGCATTCTTCAACAGTTGGATCCTTACCTCTACAGTGCAGCAACTCAAGCTCTTTGTTGCCTCCATTTTCAATTCGAACCCGACATCTTCTAACTTGCAAGGCCACTGCCATCTCAGTTCAACCCGGAGTCTTCTACCCTTCAAGGTCACTGCCATAAAAATCACAAGGTATCAATTTCAATCTAACATGGATTATTATCATCAACAATAAAACATAACACCAATGTTTTCCACCGCAATTAACTCTTCCAGAATGTAGGTGAGCATTTACATTATACTTCATGACCACTGATAATAGATTCCATTCTCTTACAGGTTTGAAGATCACCCCAGTATGCGCAAATTGCCACAAATTATTTGAAGGTACCAACTACAGCCAATTCCCATAATTCCAAGTGAAACTGCTTCTAATTAACGACTTGAATATGTAGAGAAATTGAGTAACAAAAAAAACCCCCCAATTCACACATCTGAACACAACCATTCATATATACAATTGCAAGATCAAACCAGAAAATATAAGCAATTCCCATATTTTCAAATCAAAATGGTTCTGAAGAATGGCTTCAATAGGCCGATCAATTCAACCCAAAAAAAAAACCCCAAATGCTTTTCATGAAGGGCTTCAAAAGGTCGACAACTTAAAGAAAAAAACCCCAAAATCCCAAAAAATCCAAATGATTTTGACGAAGGCCTTCCATAGGGCGAAAATCTCAACCAAAAAAAAAAAGCCCAAGATCCCAAATCCGAATCTGCCCTCCTCTTGCAATTAAAGGAAAATAACATGCTCCGAACTCACCCCACCGCTTCAGATGAAGAGATTAAACAGGGCCAAAAATTCAACAAACGAAAAACCCAAATCCCAAATCTGAACCAAAAACCCAACCCATCTCTTGCAATTAAACGAAAATAATAGGGGAAGGGATGGTTAATTCAGAAAACAAACATGCAATCACAAGATGGGACAGAAATTCAAACTACATCCCTCAATTTGAACTCCACAAGTCTTCTGATGAAAGGATTCAACTCACAGAACCGTTCTCATCAATCCCTCCATTTGGACACCCAAGATTAACTGTTATGCTCAGCCTTCCGCAACAGATCTACCTCCAAACTGAACGCAGGAGAAGACATTGATTAGCAAACCATAAATTGCTAACCCTAAATGAACGCCTGAGAGGACAGAGATAGAGACAGTTGAATAGAGATGAAGTGATATGAAGTAGATGGAGATGGCGGCAAAGGACAGATATAGCCAAGATTGAAGAAGATGTTGAGTGTGAAAATAAAGAGACGGGCAGAGAGTGTTGCAGAGAGTAGGTGAGACTCCATGACTGTGTTGCTGAATGTGAAAGAGAAATAAAGAGAGGGGCAGAGAGAAATCTAGAGAGTAAGTGGGGATTAATAAAGAGGGGCAGAGAGGATGCCCGATGAGAGAGAAAAAGAGGGGCAATGAGGATTCTATAAATCAAGAGAGATAAGTCAGTGTAATAAATGGTAAATGACTAATATTTTTTTATTTTTTAAGTGGATGGAAATAAATGATTTTGGCAGGTGAGAACTATAACAAATTTGATATATTATAATTACATTTACTTCATTTAAAATTTGATATATTATAATTACATTTACTTCATTTAAATCTTATAATTATAATTAATTTTTACATGTTTCAAAGAAACACTCAAATCTAATTTATTTAACACAAATATAAAATATTTGTTTTTTAAAACATACAAAACTAATAATCAAGCTCTCTTCATTAAATCCTTATGTGACACTGACACATACACATACATAGTGATATGAAAAGAGTTCACTCCCACATCCCTCATGGCACTCAATTAACTGAAGTAAATATAGAAGTTTAGGACCGGCCTAGACAATGTTCTAATTTCAAAGCTTAATAGTTTGGAAATAATGGAAATAATGGAATGTCCTTTCTCCCTCATACTTATGTAAACTTTTTCTACAATTATATACTTTTTAATTGATTAGCTCGTTGATTATGCATGAAGTTGCTCCATGATTAACTTTTCATTGAGTTTTTCCATTCTCTCATTTTAATTATAATATTAGTTATGTCTACAAAACCTTTCGTTTATTATTTCATTATATACGTACATGTTGTCGACTTGAACATGCTTCGTGCGAAAACACGGGTCCAAACTAGTTCGTTAAAAGAGAAGATACACCCACAAGATGACTTTTCAAATAATGAAGATCTTCAGCAACACAAAGCAAACAAAATAATTTCCAAAAGCTGGCAACTTCTTATGCATGAAAAACTAATTGCTGCAAACACTAGGCTCAAGAGCTGTGGGCTCCACCACAGTTTGATGCTAGTGGCTGCAGCCTTGAATGGTGAGACGTGGCGAGAGTAGTAACATGGGGTTGAGTATGAGACTTGAACTTCGATATACACTTCGATTTGAATATTCATAATTTTCTTGACAAAAGAAATAGAAACTACTTTTATAATCTGTAGAATCTATCAAAATCCAAACTATTAGAATTAGAATTTAAGACTTTTAAATTAAACTAATTTAGATATACAATTAATTGTATTTACTTCAAATATTTCTGTTGGTTCAAACTTGAACTCCAAATATGGCTCTGAACAATTTTTGATTGAACCCAAAATACAACCAACTTGGATTCTACTGATCCATTTTTATTGCCATGTCTATACATTATGACTTATTCGTACAAACTTGCCAAAGTAATTGTCTAGTTAATATTTTCCTTCAATGTTTTCGGGAGAATGTCAAGCAAGTCATTCTCTTGAGTCCTTGTACAACACCTTTAAGGCCTTTTCTTTTAATATTCTTTTTTCTAAAGATTAGTTTAAGTCAATTTAATTCACCAAAATAAGTTCAGTTTAATTCAATTCAGCAAAATAAAGTTTAATTCAATAGAATCAGCTCACCTTAGTTCAATGAAAATATGCCCAAAATTCAATAGACTTACATCCAGATAAGTTCAATTTGGTAAAATTAAATCAAATTAAATTAAATCAAATTAAATAAAAACATGCTTAATTCAGCTGTAAGTTAAAAAAGAAGTTTGTTTAACTTGGCAGGGTTGGTTATTGGAGAAACTATTACATCGTTCTACGGCCATTTTGCCCTCTGATTTGCGAGAGGCTGGCGCGCTTAGAAGGTGCTCGCTCCATTTATACAGCAAGCTTTTGATCATTGCCTGGTTAATATGTTACATCAAAATTTATGTAACGTCACTATGAGGACCATCCATTAAGGTTGTGGTTAACAATAATTTTTTGAGCAACACTTGTGTTTTGAATAAGTTAAAACATTAATAAATTAAGTTTTGATATTCGGTAAATAAGTGTCTAGACTAACATTTTTGGTAGAGTTCACTATTTAAGTAGCATTTTTGCAAAATTAATAAAATTAACTTTTTTCGTTTTAATTAAAATTATTATTTTATTTTATTTTATTTTTTTACTCTTATTGACTTTTGTTGATTTCATATTTGGAAAATATATTGTTCATATCTCTTATGCACGTTCAGAGTATTTTGATAACCTAATAGTTAAATTTACTAACATAATGATCACATTCGATTGTGGTTAAAAGCTATATGCTAAAGATTAACTTATAATAGCTACCTACATCTAAAATAGTTATCAACTAGTTAAATAATTATATGGGTTGTTTAAGTAGTTAATTTTATGTGTGGAGATTAGTGAAAGAAAGGCTCACCTAACCCTGGAAATCTGGAGTTGTATATATACGCACATATACAAAAAGATAGTTTTAAAATATATACCTATACACTATTCTGCCCACTCAATCTAGTCAGGGGGAGGGGGAGGGGGCAGGGGGAGGAGATGACCATATTGGACTTCAAAAGTAACAACTATTGGAAGATAGTCCCTTAGTAAAAATATCAGCAATTTGAAAATGTGTAGGGATTTATTGAATAACTAAATCACCAGCAACAACCTGTTACCAGACAAAATGATGATCAGCAACAACATGCTTGCTACAATCGTGATCAATCGTAATGAGGAGTATAGCCCAGAAAAACACAATGGATGGGCCTATGAAAAAGTTTGTTTGCAAAAGTCGCTAGAAAATTAGGAAAACAAGAGCAACCAAAGGATTTAAGGAACCCATAGTCTGTTGCTTTAGCTAACAACATTTCTTAAGGAGACTTATCCTTCAACACAGGAGAGGGAAGTCGATTAATGGTAAAGAGAGCAGCATATACTACATCTAACCAAAAAATAGTAGGAAGCGATGCATCAATAAGAAACAAATGAATCATATCTTTGATATGCCGATGCTTACGTTCAACAACACCATTCTGTTGTTGCATATCAGGACAAGACTTACGAAAATAAATCTTGTGCTCAAGAAACAATTCATACATGGGTGATTTGTCAAATTCCTTGCCTCCATCACTTTGAAACATTTTGATTTTTGCAATTATAAAGATTTTCAACCAAATTCGTAAAATTGCAAAAATGATTATAGACTTCTAATTTGCGTTTCATAGGATAAACCCAAATGCACGAGAAAACTCATCAACAAAAGAGACATAATACTTGTAACCCGTATGTGATAAATACGGCGACTGCAAAGCATCTGAATGTATCAACTCAAAGGAGGGACATTACAATGTTCAACCAATGTAAAGGGTAGCATGTGTGACTTGGCCAAATGACAAGTTGTACATGCATTATTAAAGGCGTAAGAAACAGTAAGTAAATTGTCTTTCTTAAGAGTGCCCTAAACTTGAGGTCCACAATGCCCTAAGCAACAACACCACTGATCTTCAGAAGTGGTGAAAGCAATATTGGTGAAAAGAACACGATGTGAAACAGGAAGACAAATGGGGTAGACATTGCCAACACTAGGAATATGCAAAAGGATGTCATTTGTAATAGCCCGAACCTAACTCATGCTAATTACCTTAGTTAATCCCCATTTAAATTAATTAACCTAAGTGTTGCATTTCAATTTAGCATCTGATATGTTTATGCAATCGCAGGTTGAGATGAAGAAGTGGCTTCGAAATAAAATTTAGTCATGCTTTCTATTAAATAATTCAGAACTTATAAATAAATACATACATAAATAAAAGTAGCCTATATGTAGGGGTGACTAAGGTTGTAATTTTACATGGAATATATGTACAATTTGTTTGCCTATATCATACAAATGAAGTCATAATGTTAACAAACAAAATACGAATACATGTTAAGAGCATACCAATTAATTAGGTGGATTTTATATTTTTGCTCCCAATAAACCAAGAGAATAATAATACTAGGCCAAACATTGTAGTAGTTTAGAAGGAGAGTTATCTACTACAAAAAAGATGAAGAAGAAGAGGGAAATAAAAATAAATAATGGGTGAGATATCTAGAATTAGGGGTTTAAATTTGATAAAATTAATAAGAATAAATTTCGTTCCCCCCTATTTTTCTCACTCAACAATCAGCACAAGGGATGGGAGCATTAATCGAACTCGAAAAACCTAATCAAAATACGTCCCATTTAGTACCCGAATGGGTGATGAAAATGGGTTTCAAGTGGGCACCGGGTATGGATATGGGTATTATGTTTGAAAATGGGTATGAGTATGTGTATGGATTCTTTGAAAATGGGTATGAGTACGGGTATGGATTCTTAAAATTCGTTCCTAATTGTGTACTTGATTTGCTAAAAAAAGGCGACCAAAATATCGTAAAACCCAAAAAGAAATGCTAACCATGAAACTCTTATCGTGTAGAGTTTATTTATGTAAAAGTGAAAAATTATTATTTTTTTTTACAATTTTTACTTCCATGAGTTTATCTAGACATGATTTTTAGTAGTGTTGCTTGCAATCTAATCAAATATAGCATATATGCAAATATGGGTTCAATATGGATGACACTTTACACACTCTATATATACCCAAATAAAACCTATAAATCCGAAAAACCCAATGGGTATGGGCATTGGTATAAATATCCAAAACCCGATGGGTGTGATCTTTGAAAACGGGTATGGATGCGAGTATGGCTCAACCCATCTTGAACCTACCCCACACCATCCGTAATCAGCCACGCCCCTGATTTTTTTTTTCCCTAGCTTAGCGACACACACATAGAGCCCCCACAACCCTTGTTTTGAAGCAGCATCAGCACCGACCACCGTCTACCCAGCCACCGGCCAGCACCAGCCACCTATTGCCTCGGCCGCCAGTCACTGGTTGTTGCTGCCAGCCCAGTAGGACCCATCTCCCTCTTTTAACCCCTCTTGTGGTTGTTTCAATGGTGACTTGGGAAGGTGAACCCTAATCTCCCCTTACTCATTCCACTGTTTTTAGTTCTTATTTTAGTTAGCTAGTGTGTTATTTTAGCTTGGATTTATTTTAAATTGGGTTAATTTAAAGTTTATCATGATGAATTGGAAGATTGACTGAGTATATGTGTTATGGGTGGTAAGAGGAACTTGAGTATTAGGTTTGGATTGTATTGTTATGCCTATAAATCTTAGTTTAGATGAAGTTTGAGGAATTAATGGGTGTGTTTTGTGAAAGAAACTGAAAGTTGTGGGTGTGGGTGTGGATGTTTGCCATGTGATGGGTCAAGTAGAGTGGGATTGAAGTAAAATGCAATTGTGAGATGATTTCATTTGAAATAGATGGCTTAATGTTTGCTTAACAGTAATTTGAGGAATTATAATGTGTTTGTATGTGAGAATTGAGAGGAGATGTTATTTTGGGGATTTTGAAAATAACTTAAGCCCAACATGGATATGAGAGGATGAATGTAGGGGGATTGGGATTGAATGGATTTTAATGTGTGAATTTAGGAGGTTTTTTCAAACAAAAGCAATGGTGGAGCTTGACTCATTTGACTTAATAAAATGGTGAGAATCAGTGTAAAGGGCGAATTACATGTTTTTGTAACTCAAAGAGAAAGCTGAACATTGATTCACGTTTGAATGATGGAGAATGATATAGGTTCTTGTGACCCCAGCAAATAAATCCAAATCAAAGTCCATTTGAGGACTAAAGCAGCAAAAGTCTTTTCAATTTACATAGGGAGAGGGGGCCCTGATTTGACATCGAGAATCAATTTAGAACTCCAAGTCGAGCTTAGTAACCTAAACCTCTTCATGAATAAATCGCTAGTACTAACGGTAATATTTATTCCATGATAATGATAATGATGACAAAAGCGAAATTATGACATCTAATATTTATAATAAAAATGATTATAATAACTTTAATGATAATATCATTAATATTAATAACCATAAGGATAACAACATTACGACCTATCACAGCATAATAACATCAATATCATTAATGATAATAATAACGAGAATAATACAAAAAAAACACATATAAATGGGAAACCAAACATGATTTATGTACTAAAATAAACAATTGTGAGTGCACTAATAATTGAGAGCACTCATAAGGAATATTGTGGATTAGTTACTAAGGTTATAATTATTAAAAATTATTTGAAAACTTCACTAACCATCAAAATACATATAGACAGACAGAGACACACACACCCCTACACACACACACATTTGGAGCACAAATGAGGTCATTTCCATCGTCATCATGCCATGAACAATTACTTGGTAAAAGTGAAAGGTCTTAAAAAGAAAAAAATTTCAAGTATGTCTACTTCATGTACCTTTTCAAAATCCACAAATTTTTATGCATATCAAAATCAGAAAATGTATAGTTATTTAATGAATTATTTTCAAGTATTTTTTTGCCACGTAATCAAGTGTACCCACTAATGATCAATTATTAAGGCTAACGCCCTTCAGTTCACCTGCACGGTCCCAGATTAGGCTTCCCGATCGACATGGTAGTTGTACACCTATTTAATGATTGCAATATACAAACGACCTCATCAATTTGGTTCCACATTCAGATAATAATCGGTACCAATTTTAATATAATTTTCTCTCCTCCTGATTTTAAACTAAAATGAATTGAAACATGACCGCTCACTGAAAAATGAATTTCGATCTTTATAGTATATGAGCAAACATATAGAGCTTCAGCTCACTTTTCAAATATTTTGTGTTTCCTATTTTAGGTGGACAATTGTGCTGTAGGGAGAGAATCAAAGGAGTTAAGCAAGCTCACAGTGACATTACATAAAGCCATGGTCCATCAGAGTTTGTGTTGTGTCAGTTGCTGGATTGACATTTGAGTAGGGGTAAGTGCATGCCTTTTGGGTTACACATAAGCTAGATTTTTATATTAGCTTTATGCAAGTGAATTAGCTAAGCCTTATCATTTATAGGATGGTGATAACGTCTTAATCCTAAAACTTAATGATCGGTTGATTAGGACAAAATGTCATGATAAAGAAGTTGGGGGGGGTTTACAGTTGTGGTATCAAAGCCCGATTTCAGGGTCGCTATGAGCTATAGGATGATTAACAGCCATGATGGAGTTATTAAATGTGATTCATAATATAAACTTATAAGTAGGAGTACCTAGCGAGGGTAGTTTAATCAACATTTACCTCATCTTTACTCATTGGCAGGAGGATAGTGGTATAGTTGGGTTGTTATGAACACTATTGCCTAAGGAAGTCGCATGTAGGTTTATAAGTGATTCTTGTGATGTCAAATTAGTTCTAATCTTCCATGCAAGGGAAACATGCTCTATTAAAATAGGTGGTAATGTTGAACCAATAGGAGAGAAGTTGCCATGGAATAGGTATAGATAAGGGCATGCAACACCTTTATAGTTGATTTTTAAACATCGTTTAGCTCAATCAATTTTGTAAGGTCAGCTAGATAGGTTGTGGTACATTTCTTGATGTCATATAAATCATTTGTGGTTACAACAATGTGAGCGATATCATGAATGTTGTTATGGACTAATTCCCAAGATTTTGCAAACTTATGTAGCTTATCACAAACTAGGAATTTATTCAAGCCAACGTATATTCGGAGTGATCTGCAATTGTGAAATAAAAGGGAGAGGACCTTTGTACATGAGCTCAGAGTAAACATTATGATTTTGGGTCATTGAGTAAGGTCATAAAAAAAGACATATTTGAATGAAGGTATCAATAAGGGTAACGATTCTTTGGGAATTTTTATAGCATGTGGGGAGAGGGAGGGGAAGAAAAGAAGGGGTGTAGGGATTTGAAATGGTGGGATGAATTTGAGATTGTTTTGAACTTATAAAAGGGACAGGGTAGATCTGAAGAGCACATGGGAATGACATGAGGATGGATCTCAATGGTAAGATGCTCGTTTACATGTTTCATGGGCAAAAAAGACATACATCATTTCTCATCAGGCTTTTGAGGATTAGGTGGTATGTTCTTTATGTGATATGATACGTTGCTTAGGTAACATGGAAAAAAGGGGGGTCAGAAAGACTTGGTTTTGTGGTGTATGTAGTGATGTAATAAGTATAGCAACTAATTAATAAGGATTAGAAAAGGAGAGGAAGACGTAACATAGAAGAATAAATGATAGCATGTGTTTCATCTGCTAACCTATTAAGAGTAGAAGATCTCATATTATTGCGGTTTTAGGAACATAACGATGTTACTTGGAATAGGAAATGATAAGGAATACTGATAATTAATATTTTGTATATAATTTTCTCCTTCATTTTACCTACTTTTATGTCTTTGAAATATATTTTTGAGTAAACAATGCAGATTTTATGAAACTTGCAGGAAAACTAAATAGAAGAATTTGGATGAAGGTTGTTCAATTTTACTCAAATCGCCTACAAGTGTAAAGTCTAAAGTTCAAGCCCAAAGAAAAGAAAAGAAAAAAAAAGCCCAGCAGTCAGCAGTCGTGGCCTAGCTTCTGATTGCGCGACCCGGTCCAGCGACCCAGTCTTATTCAGCTTCCAGTGGCAGAGCGCTCACCAACCTCTTCTCTCACCCCCTCACTTCATCTCTCTCTCATGTGGGCCTGAGCCCACAACATGCTCCCTCACGCTAGCCCCATCCCAACCCACCTTTTCCTTTTCTCTTCCTCTTCTCTATCTCTCTGTGTGGGCGTGTCCGCGGCCCAATTCGCCAAGTCTAGCGGCCATCCTAGCAGAATCAACCCCTCTCAAGTGCGTCATCTCCAATTTTTCCCACATGACTAATTCTTAACCTAGTCAAATGTCATTAATCAAGATTAATTCTATACTTATGACTAGCCATGACCATGCATGTAACATCCCAAATTAATTGGAATTGATTTTCATTAATTTTGGGGAATTCAAAGGGGTTGGATTTTCCACTATAAAAAGGGGCCATGGGTTGAGGGAAATGGGGATCCACACACTCACACTCATATATTCATCCATTCTCTCTCTCATTCTCCCATCTTCTATCTTCTATTTTTTAGAGAGTTGAGAGAGTCTTTGTGAGACAAGATCATTTGGGTTGAGGGGTTAGAAAGAAAATAAGCTTTGTTCGCTATTTTTTCTTTTCTCTTCTCATCTCATTTGTGAGTCAAATTTGAGAGTTTACACTAAGTTTTCATAAATTTGTGTAACTGAGTACAAAGTTTGGACATAGGTTGCGAAATATAACGATTCCAATGGTGTTTTTGCTAACTTTGGCCGGCTAAACTACTCCTTCTAGAATTATGATAAATCCTTGGTAATAATATTCTTTTGCTAATTTCTTATGGGGTTATTTGTCTCTCTTTTGCACAATCTTGAGTTTATATTTGATCATCATCATGTATTTATACATCTTAATACTAATGTTTAATCATGTTGATGATACTAGTTTAATTTGCTATCTCAAATGAATATTAGACCTTGTAGGCTAATATGATGATTATGCAATTTGGGCTTAAAATTATAATTGTTTAAATTGAATAATTTATGCTAGAAATTAGACTAGTTATGTCTAAAAAGAATAGTTCACGCTAAACCACTAGATAAATTATTGCACTTTATAATTATAATCATCTTTTTAATTTATGGCTCAACGCTTGTAGCTTGGGTTGAACAAGAGACA
The DNA here is from genome assembly GCA_017589665.1 of Selenicereus undatus. Classification (NCBI taxonomy): domain Eukaryota; kingdom Viridiplantae; phylum Streptophyta; class Magnoliopsida; order Caryophyllales; family Cactaceae; genus Selenicereus; species Selenicereus undatus. The sequence continues at coordinate 88,492,011 of JACYFF010031952.1, read as the reverse complement.
AATTGAATCCCCATTTGAATTAGGAAATCAATATTGGCATCAAAGGTAAAATCCAAAGTCCTAGAACTTTCTCCTATTTGATTTCTCTCTACTTTGCTACTCATTTGCTCTTCATTTTGTTCGTTAATTCGTTTTGATAATCCAACTCTGAAAATTAAATTATTCTTTATAATCGAAAAGGCCAAGTCTAAAATCACTATTGTTCCTCGTGGGATCGACACCCTAATATTCGCTAGTCTACAATTAACCTTGTGCACTTGCAAGTAAAAAGGGTTTTAAAACTAGAATATAAAATCCATATCAAGTTTTTGGTGCTGTTGCCGGGAAACGAATAGTGATTTTTGAATTTTATTTTCCTTTTATTTTTTTGATTTTTGTTTTCCCTTCTCCGCTAATCTAACAATTTTATTTATTTATTCTCCACCCTTTTCCTTTTATTTTTATCGTTTCATTCCGCAATCCCTCATAATCTAACCATTTTATTTTTGTTGTTCCCTCGCCCATCTAATCTACCTATTTTCCCTCTCCCTTATAATATAATCTAATCTAATTCTTTTATTTTTATTTTATTTTATTTATTGTACCTAATCTAACAATCCCCTTCCCTTTTATTTCCTTTGTTCTTTTATTTTATTCTATTTTTATTTATTTCTTTCATTTTGCTTTATTTTTTTTTCTTTTCCCCCTTCCCTTTTATCTTTTTTTTATTTTTATTTATTTTTATTTTTCTCTTCTTATCTCTCTCCTCTCTTTTCTTCTTATTTTTGTTTGGTGATTATTGTGGTGATTTCATTCTTTTCTTTTTGTTGTTTATTGGTATGTACATGGTAGACGTTCTTTGCGCTTAGATCTTAAACCATTTAATCTTGAAATTAAACGCTCTCTTTGCGAGAAAAGAGCTAAGCAAAAAGAATCTAAGAACGAGATGGCTGAAGAACAAACCCCACCACCTAAGCAACTTAAGGAGTATTTCACTCCCGCCAGGTATGACTCACCTACAAGAACACGCATGCCCACTATTATGGTGCCATTTGAGATTAAATATTCTTTTATCCAAATGTTACCGTCGTTTTATGGGCTAGAGTCTGAAAATCCTTTCAAGCACGTTGATGCATTCTTAGAGATTTGTTCAACTGTATTCTTGAATAATATCTCTGATGATGCTCTTCACTTACAGCTTTTTTCTTTTTCTTTAAAAGATAAAGCTAAAGCTTGGTTGGATATTAAGACAAATATCACCACTTGGGATCAATTGCAAATGGAATTCTTGAAAAAGTTTTTCTCTATTAGTAAACTGACTGTTTTAGGACGTGCTATAACCACTTTCTCATAGAACAAAAATGAGCAATTGCATGATAGTTGGGAAAGGTTTAAAGAGTTGTTGAAGTTGTCCTCACCATGAGGTACCTATGTGGCAACTTGTCCAGAGTTTTTACTCTGGCTTAGATGAGCATAATACACAAACGGTTGATGCATCATGTGGTGGTAGTTTCTTGTACAAAACTCCTGAAGAAGCTTGGGAATTATTTGAACATTTGAGTGAAAACTCACACTTGCGTGCCACTTCCTCACATTTTGATTTGCCTAGGCAATTAGGAAGTAAAGGGGGGATTTATGAGGTTTCAGATTCAGTTGACATTTCTAGTAAAGTTGATGCTTTAGCTAAAAAATTTGATCAATTGTTGTGCGTGAACAAAGTGTCATATGTCCCTTTTATACAAGATGTGTGTTCGATTTGTGCTAGTCCCATGCATGCTTCTGTTGACTGTCCTTGTATTAGTAAGTCTTAATGTGTGCCTCAACAAGTGAATGCTGCCCAAGGATTTCCTCCTTCTAACAATACTTATTCTAATACCTATAATCATGGTTGGAGGAATCATCCTAATTTTTCATGGAGGTTTCAAAATGTTGAGAATCCTCAAGCCCAGTCTAGTACACCTACCCCTCCTGGCTTTCAAAACCAGAGATTTGCTCCTTCTTCTTCCCATCTATCTCCATCTGGGAGCTCTAATATCGACAAGGTACTTTCCGCTCTTAATACCTTGACTTCTGTTGTGCAAAATATGGACGCTAGGGTCCAAGGAACTGAGTCTAAAATGCATATTATTGACTCTCACTTACACTATATAGCTAAGTTAGAAACCCAACTTGGGCAACTGGCCCTAGCTGTAGGTAGACGAGAAGAAGGAAAACTTCCAAGTCACCCAATCCAGAACCCTAAAGGCCAACAATTTGAACAATTGAAAGTTGTAATTTTTCTTAGGAGTGGTAAAGAAGTAGACTACAAGGTTAGTGAGAAGAAACATGATAAAGATGAAAGACTTGAGACCATGGAGAGTGATATTGAGATTGAAAAAGAGAATGACCCATTCCCTTCTCTTGTTATGTCTGACCCCATTGTGACATATGAGCCAAAGGTTCTTTACCCTCAAGCTTTGTCTGCACCATTCCCTTCCAAGCAAGACAAGCAAAGAGATGACATCCTTGAGACGTTCATGCAAGTTGAGATCAATCTTCCCCTTTTGGAAGCAATTAGACAGTTCCCGGCCTATGCTAAGTTCCTTAAAGACATGTGCACTTTTAAAAGATAATCTAAAGATGACAAGTCTAAAAAGGTTCTTCTAAGTGAACAAGTAAGTTCGATTTTGAAATGTGATACTCCTCCTAAGTTCAAAGATCCTGGTGTCCCTACCATTTCATGTTTTATTGGCAATCACAAAATTGAAAGGGCACTTTTGGATTTGGGTTCTAGTGTTAATTTGATACCATATTCTATTTACTTAGAGTTGGGATTAGGTGAACAATAACCTTCCAACTGTACCCTTCAGCTTGTTGATAGGTCGGTTAGGACTCCTAGGAGGAGAATAGATGATGACTTGGTGCAAATATATAAAGGATTTTTTCTTGTTGACTTTGTTGTGTTGGACATGGACCCCACTCAAGCTTCTAAGCACATCCCTCTTATTTTAGGTTGTTCCTTCCTAGCCACAGCTAATGCCACCATTAACTGTAGGTCAGGAGTGATGGATGTCTCGGTCATGAACACGAAGGTTAGGCTTAACATTTTCAAAGCCTCTACCTGATATTGTCTGGGTGAATACATTAAACTTAGCGCTTGTTGGGAGGCAACCCAATCTTTTTAGGTGATTTTGAGTCTTGTATTTTTTCTATTTTTCTTTTTGATCAAGGTGTACTTGTGTTTTTGGGTGTGATTCTTTACTTGGTTTTTGGCTTTTGAGGTTGGTGATGGTTGTGAAGGTACTTTGGGCGTTTGCTTGTTGAGCTTACATAGAAATAACTTCCTCGTGCTATCAGGTTGTGTTGCTCTTTTCTCCATTTTCTATTATCTTATTGTTTTCTACATTGAGGACAATGTGAGATCTAGGTGTGGGGGGAAGGCAAAATGAAAATTTTGAGGAAAATTGAAACTTGATGATTTGTGGGTGAATTTGATTTTGGGAAGAGCTTGAGTGTTCAACTTATGTATGTTTTCTTCCTATTATGTGGATTTGATTCATGTGACCCATGCTTACTAGAGATTATTTCTAGCTTTGACTAGTCGAGGGCCATAATTTTTGCTGCGTTAATGTCACTATGTAGCCAATTTATAATGTAACCCCATTTACAATGTCGTGATGAGTATTCGATAAGCATTGAGTTCCCCATTGACTTTTCAATCCAAAAAAAAATCAAATAAGTTAAATTAATTGAGTTCTGATTTCGGTACCAATGTTCAGGTCCTATTTCTATTCATATCTTTAATTGCCAGAATATGTACTAAGTGTTTCTCTGAGTGTTATCTTCATTCATATCTTTATCCACTCAAGAAAGCACATGAGATCAAGTAACTTCTCAAAACCAAAAAAATATAAAAAATTCAAAGTCTCAAAAAGAGGAAAAAAAAAGAGAGAAAAAAATCAACTGATTTGGCATTGGGGACTCGATTTTGAAAAATGCTCTTGTGCTTTTTGTTATCTAGGGTGAAATTTTGTGCTTACGGTTTGCTACATGGTTTCGTTGTGTACTTAATTTGCTTGAATCTTGGCCTATTGACTTGGTTGGAATTGGAAATCTTTGATAATGAGTTATGGGTTGGTAGTGAATTGATACATGTGATTTGGAGTGGGCATTCATAGTTGGATCACTTCATTTTCTTCCCTAATCTTATTCTTATTCTTCTTGGTGGTTGAATGAATGTATGCATTGTTGTTGTTCTTTGCTCGAGAACTAGCGAAGTTGTGGTGTGGGGAGTTGATAATTCATATTTTATATATAATTTTCTCCTTCATTTTACCTACTTTTATGTCTTTGAAATATATTTTTGAGTAAATAATGCATATTTTATGAAACTTGCAGGAAAACTAAAATAGACGAATTTGGATGAAGGTTGTTCAATTTTACTCGGATCGCCTACAAGTGCAAAGTCTAAAGTTCAAGCCCAAAGAAAAGAAAAGAAAAAAAAAAACCAAAAGGCCCAGCAGTCAGCAACCGTGGCCCAGCTTCTGATTGCGCGACCCGGTCCAGCGGCCCAGTCTTATTCAGCTTCCAATGGCCCAGCGCCCACCAACCTCTTCTCTCACCCCCTCACTTCATCTCTCTCTCACGTGGCCTAAGCCCACGGCCTGCTCCCTCTCGCTAGCCCCATCCCAACACACCTTCTCTTTTTCCCTTCTTCCTCTCTATCTCTCCGTGTGGGCTTGTCCGCGGCCCAATTCGCCAAGTCCAGCGGCCATCCTAGTAGAATCAACCCCTCTCAAGTGCTTCATCTCCAATTTTTCACACATGACTAATTCTTAACCTAGTCAAATGTCATTAATCAAGATTAATTCTATACTTATGACTAGCCATGACCATGCATGTAACATCACAAATTAATTGGAATTGATTTTCATTAATTTTGGGGTATCCAAAGGGGTTGGATTTTCCACTATAAAAAGGGGCCATGGGTTGAGGGAAATGGGGATCCACACACTCACACTTATACATTCATCCATTCTCTCTCTCATTCTCCCATCTTCTATCTGTTATTTTTTAGAGAGTTGAGAGAGTCTTTGTAAGGCAAGATCATTTGGGTTGAGGGGTTAGGAAGAAAATAAGCTTTGTTAGCTATTTTTTCTCTTCTCTTCTCATCTCATTTGTGAGTCAAATTTGAGAGTTTACACGAAGTTTTCATAGTTTTGTGTAATTGAGTACAAAGTTTAGACATAGGTTGTGAAATATACCGATTCCAATGGTATTTTTGCTAACTATGGCCGGCTAAACTACTCATTCTAGGATTATGATGAATCCTTGGTAACAATATTCTTTTGCTAATTTCTTATGGGGTTATTTGTGTCTCTTTTGCATAATCTTGAGTTTATATTTGATCATCATCATCTACTTATGCATCTTAATACTAATGTTTAATCATGTTGATGACACTAGTTTAAGTTGCCATCTCAAATGAATATTAGACCTTGTTGGCTAATATGATGATTATGCAATTTGGGTTTAAAATTATAATTGTTTAAATTGAATAATTTATGCTAGAAATTAGATGAGTTATATCTAAAAAGAATAGTTCATGCTAAATCACTAGATAAATCATCTCACTTTATAATTATAATCATCTTTTTAATTTATGGATCAATGCTTGTAGCTTGGGTTGAACAAGAGACAAATTGAATCCCTATTTGAATTATTAAATCAATATTGGCATCAAAGGTGAAATCCAAAGTCCTAGAACTTTCTCCTACTTGATTTCTCTCTACTTTGCTACTCATTTTCTCTTCATTTTATTCGTTAATTCGTTTTGATAATCCAACTCTGAAAATTAAATTATTCTTTATAATCGGAAATGCCAAGTCTAAAATCACTATTGTTCCTCGTGGGATCGACACCCCAATACTCGCTTGTCTACAATTAACCTTGTGCACTTGCAGGTAAAAAGGGTTTTAAAACTAGAACATAAAATCCACATCAAATACTATGGAGATAAAGGAGGTACTAAGATGATGGAATCGTCATAATAGCAAGAGCAGTGGATGACAGCCTCAAACATAATCATTTCACCTGAAGCATCGAGATATATATGTGGAAGCTATGGAAAGGACTCAAGGAAGTCATATTTTTCTACATGTATTCTATACTTTTGCACACCATATTCTAAGGAACTCTAGGGGATTGTAATTTATATTCTCGCCAATGGGTGGACATAGGTTATGCATATAAGTGGAATCATTAAGTTAAGAGCTATGGAGAAGTATAATGGAAGTAAAATCTTTCTTTTTTTGCTGCTTGAACTTTAGATGTTTGATCTAATTACCCTACAACCCTGTCATTAAGGAATCAACACTATTACTCAAGCATAGACTGCATGTGGTTTTAACTAGTCATTCTGCGAAACTAGAGTCTCATGTATAAGAAAGTATTAGCATGGTTTAACTTAAATGTGTCAATAAAAGGTTTATACAGTCCGTTGAATACGGGAACTTCCATTTAGGTGACTTTCCTTAACCATATCAAGCCCAAACAATTGTGTCCATGTAAATATTTGCATCTATCTAAAAAAGAGCCATAATATCCTTCGGTTAACTAATGTGAAGCCTTCCTTATGAAGTCGGTATCATTACATGTTATGTATTCCTCCATCAAGAACCTTTGACTTGTTCTGTTTACAACCAAGTGTTAGATATGCCCATGCTATGTTCCAATATAACTGATCCAACTATATGAGTTTTATTGACTTATTATTTTATAAAATTTGCCTAATTATCTTGACAATACCTTACTAAATATCCGTTCAACAATCGAATGGTTCATAGTATTAATCTTTATATTGAATCATGATTCTCAAGGTTGGATGTTATCCGTTTTCTTTGGTTAATTATCTATGCTCAAGTTACTCTTGGTGCTTTCTCTTTTCATATCAATTAGTGCCCATATTATTTGTAATAAATCTTCATTCATGTTACCCTCTTTTTTCAGCATCCTAGAATCTATTATACCTGCTTAAGATTATTTCTGTGCATTTGGAAGGATGGTCAATTAAACAAGCTGGTGAACAAAGTTTTCCCTTCTTTGCAACTCTTTGACCTCTTTCCATAACCCTTTTCAGAGTTACCTACCATATGTTCTTATGGGAATTGCCTGAGTTTCTCTAACAGCCCCTTGAATGTAGGACTACCTTGTTTTTTTTTTATATGTCACTTTCCCCTCTGGATATGTTGCAATCGGTCCAAATTTATATTCTTGGCGTCTTATTTTGCCTTCGTGATCTTCTATGAATAAACTGAGAGCCATCATCACTATTCTTTATTCTCATCACACAAACTTACATATGGGTCCTTTTATAACTAATGAAAGATACATTTGTAAAAGTTCGGTTTGACGTATATGCACCCCTTTGTACTTTTGATTTTCAACTTGAGCTGAAGGCAATATTGTGTCATCATTACTCCATTTCCCAGCAACCAATGGTTTTCTAAATGTTGTGACTTTAGGAATTCCCAAGAATAGAAACCTTACGGACGTAGAGGATTTCATCATCTAATTTTGGATCAATACCTTGTCTGTTTTATTCTTTGTATGTAGCGATGTTGAACCTGCCTTTAAACATTTTATCACTACTTCAATAATTCATTTTGCTACTGTTTGGCTTTCAAAATTAGTATCAAACGTCTTTTTCCTATGTAACTAGTGGTTGCAACCACTTGATTCTTACTATCCTCTATTTTTGAGTTGTTTATACTTGCAAGTATTTTAACATTCTATTTGCCTCTGAGTACCATTTCCCCTACCCATTATTTCATAAACAGTCATCTGTTTTCCTAATTAAAAACCTTATATCAGTGATATTCTGATTTCTCCCAGCCCATTAACTTATTCCTCCTTTGGTCATCTTAATTTGTCTATTGGCCTTATTTCTTTGCTATTATATTATTTCTCATACCATGATGTAATTCAATCAGACACATCCCGATTAAATTTCCCAAGTCAAGGTAGTCCAATTACACAAGTCCAAGTCCAAGGAACAAGTGCCATTTTGCAAATCCAAAAGGAGATAGTACCCAGGTTCACCCCCTTGCACGTTCCTGGTTTTGTTTTTATTATTTCATAGTGCAAATGACATCCAAATCATGTAATTATTTTTTGTTAGTTCCATCAGGATGTCTAGTTTATTTCTTAGGTTAAGCACAAAGGCAGGTAAGCACATTAAAGGGGTCAATTTCGTCAATTTATCGAAACTACCTAGCAGGCATCAGGATTTGCACAGTTTGAAAGATCATGATGATTAAGGCACTTAATGATGTCCAAATCAAGATTTTCAAAAATCGGGGGTTTCTAGACATCTTGAGGTTTCCCCCCATGAAGGAAATCCCAACTTAGTCATCAAAATGTAGTGACCCAATAGCATGGAAGACCAGCTTGCATGCGCCACCCAGGAAGTTGTTTACTTAGCCTAGGATTTTTCCCTCTTAGGTGGGTTTTCTCCTTCAAGGTGTGTGTGTGCTTGGCTAGAAGCTTGAGCTTAGTTACTAGGTGACTCATGAAGGAGCAAGTGCCATGTGGAAGAGGAAGATTCATCCATTATGCAAGCATTCATTTGTCCACTTCAGCATGAGGTGTCACGCATGCATTCCTTTTGTACTTTTGAGGTGGCAGCCGTGTGTTCTTTCCTTCCAAGGGAGGAAACATGACTCATGCAGCCTAGAATTAGCAAAGACTATCTTAAGTTAATTAGTTTTAAGCCATTGCATTCGTTTGTGCTTGTTTTAAATTAGTTATGTACTAAACCATATGTGTAACTAGTTAAGTGTGCTTAATGACTTTCCTAAGCATTAAGTAATCTATTAAGGGGTACCTAATAACTAAGGAAGGGGCTGGACGTGCCTTATAAATTAGGGTGAACGTCCCTTTTGTAAAGGGTGTTGAAGAATTGAAATCAGAAGTTGAGTATAAACTCCTCTGTGTGTTACTTTAAATTCTCTACTTGCTTATCTCTAATTCGGCCAATTAGAGTGGTGTTCAAGTGAGTCTTAATCTTGATTAGGTGGTGAAATCTGTATCCTAATCTAGGCTTAAGGGCCCTGAAATAGTTCTTAGTGGTGAAATCTATATGTAAGAAATGTTTTAGTTTTATCGATCTTTCAGTTCAAGCCATTGAACCTTGTTCAAGGCCTTCTTTTCTCCTTCCTTCTCCACGCCATTTTCATTGTTTCCCCACGTCATCTTCTCTTCTTTCAATAAACACTTAAGCTTTCCTTTCATTCCCTCTCCTTCCTAGTGTGACTATATCAATTTTGGTATTAGAATAAGTTTCATCCTAGCCTGAAACCAAACCCCTACACGTTTCTCTCCCCAATTACACCACAAATTTCAAAACACAAAAAAAAAAATTTCCAGCTTTGGTTCGTGTTCTTGAGTTTCAACATGGATAGTACTAGTGAAATGACCTTTGAAGAAAAGTTTGAAGCTCTCTTGAAGAATTATCAAGTAGTATCATCCCCAAAGGCAAAATTGGAGAAGCAAAATGAGTACTTGCAAAAGCAACTGGAAGATGATATGAACCAGAAGTAAAAGGCTCTTGGAAGTCCAAGTGCATCTGTTCATTATGAAGATGAAGCAAGTAACTTAAATAGTTCTTCAAGTGATGAGGAACCTTGAAGAAGGGTTAGAGGTACTAGAAGAATGCCCCAAAACTCAAATGATTTCAAAGTTGAAATTCCTGTGTTTAAGAGTAAATTGGATCCTGATGAGTTTTTGGAATGGTTACACACCGTGGAACGAGTTTTTGATTACAAGGACATTCTAGATGACAAGAAGGTAAAGCTGGTTGCACTTAGGCTTTGAAGGTATGCGCCCCTTTGGTGGACAAACCTTTGTGCTAAGAGAACCAGAAACAGAAAAGGCAAGATCAGAACCTAGGAGAAAATGAAGTCTAAGCTGAAGTCCCAATTCCTCCCAGCAACGTATCTCCAAGACAGTTATTCCCAATTGCATAATCTGACTTAAGGGAATTTAACTGTTGAGGAATACACAAGAGAATTCAAAAAGCTCCTAATTAAATGTGATATTCAGGAGCTTGAAGAACAAAAATTGTTAAATACTTGGGTGGCCTTGATCCTAAGTATTCTAATGTTGTTGAGTTGCAACAATATACCACGTTTGATGAAGTTTGTGTGTTAGCCCACAAAGTTGAACAACAACGAAGAAATAAACCAATCAAACGTGATTTTTCGAAACCTCCAATTCGTACTTCACCTTTTAACAAGGGGAGTCCAAATTTTTCTCTAAGATCATACCCACAAAATCCATCTTCCCCTATGCCACAAAGAACCCAAACTCCTCAAAGAACCCAACCTCCAGCATGGTCATTGTACCCCCAGCCATGACCTTAGCTTGGTCCATAACGTCCCACTCCATTTCCAATGAGTAACCAACGCTGTTTCAAGTGTCAGGGACTTGGGCATATTGTTTTTGATTGCCCAAATCGAAGGATTATTACTCTTGCTGAATAGGATGCAGTTAGAGGAGAGGATAAAGAGGAGGAACAGAAAGAGGATGAAGAAGAAGAACAGGAGGATGAACATGAGGAAGTAGTTGAAGCTGTAGATGAAGGATAAATGCTAGTACTTCGAAGGGTACTAAGCAATCAACATGGAGTTAAAGATGAACAACAGGAAAACATTTTCATTCCCGTTGCACCGTTGAAGGCAAAGTATGCTCATTGATAACTGACGGGGAAAGTTGTGCTAATGTCGTCTCATTGAGTATGATTGAGAAGTTGGGCATCCAAGCTACGGCACATCCCCACCCATGTAACATCCAGTGGCACAATCAGAGTAAAGGTCTTCATGTTAATTCCTGGTGTTTGATTTCATTATCAATCGGGAAGAATTATCGAGATGAGTTATGGTGCGATGTGATCCGAGTGGATGCATGCCATATTCTTCTGGGGCGTCCATGGATGTATGATCGTAAGGTGATGCACAATGGATTTCTGAATACTTATTCCTTCTCCAGAGGAGGAAATAAAATCACCTTGACACCATTATCCCCATTTGAACATTTCAAACACAAACTACAAAAAAGCCCTAAAAGATCGGATATGTTATTTGCCTGCAGTGAGCCTTTACTGAAAGCATCTTACCATGAGTTTAGAGCTTTCAGAGAGTGGGTTTTAGCCACTCAAGAAGAATCTGAATCACCTTTACCAGATCATCCCATAGCTAAATTGTTACTCAAACGGTTTAGTCATGTGTTTCTAGAAGAAATACCCTCTGGATTACCCCCGAAAAGGGATGTCCAACATCATATCGACCTTATTCCTGGCTCAATCCTTCCAAACAAACTTGCCTACAAAATGAACCCAAAAGACTTTTGAAATTTAGAAGCAAGTGGAAGAATTGATGGCTAAAAGATTAGTTCGAGAATCCTTAAGTCCCTATGCCGTTCCTGCACTCTTAGTACCCAAGAAAGATGGGAGTATACGTATGTGCGTCGATAGTTGAGCTATTAACAAGATTACTATCAAGTACCGGCATCCAATACTGAGACTTGAAGATATGCTTGACGAATTGCATGGTCCGAGGGTATATTCAAAGATTGATTTGCGAAGCGGTTATTATCAGATTCGAATAAGAGAAGGTGACGAGTGGAAAATCGCTTTCAAAACCAAGGGTGGTCTATTTGAATGGTTGGTGATGCCGTTCGGTTTATCAAACGCTCCGAGCACCTTTATGAGGTTAATGAATCAAGTATTCAAACCTTATATTGGCAAGTTCGTTGTTGTTTATTTTGATGATATTCTGATCTTCAGCAAAGATGAGAAAGAGCACCAGAATCATTTGACCGAGATTATGAAAGTGCTTGCACATGAATAGTTGTACGGTAATCTCAAAAAGTGCTCCTTTTTCACTTCTAAGGTCACTTTTTTGGGATATATAGGGACTGCTGAAGGAATTGAAGCTGATAAAGCCAAGATTGAGGCTATTCGAAGTTGGCCTACGCCGAAGAGCATACATGACGTCCGTAGTTTTCACGGACTTGCTTTGTTCTTCCGGCGTTTTATTCAGAATTTCAGCACTATTACTGTGCCAATGACCAAGGTGCTTAAAGGCACATCTTTTAGATGGACCCCTAAAGCACAAACGGCCTTTGAAGAAGTAAAGGTCAAGCTAACGCAAGCACCAGTGTTAGCACTTCCCTGTTTCGACAAGGTGTTCGAAGTGGAATGCGACGCATCTGGCGTTGGAATCTGTGGTGTTCTTACTTAAGAGGGCAAACCATTAGCCTTCTTTAGTGAGAAACTGTGTGACTCAAGACGGAAATATTCCACTTATGATAAAGAATTTTATGCCATAGTTCGATGTTTGGAGCACTGGAGTCATTATTTTATGGCCTATGAGTTTATTCTCCATTCTGATCACGAAGCCTTAAAGTATATTCAAGGCCAGCATAAATTAAACTCCCGACATGCTAAGTGGGTGGAGTTTCTCCAGTCATTTCACTTTACTATACGGCATAAATCAAGGAAGCTGAATAAAGGCGTTGATGCCTTATCCAAAAGATACCTACTACTGTTCCAATTAGATGCTTGTGTTATGGGTTTCGAGCATCTAAAATTATTATATTCTGGAGATGAAGACTTTGGGAAACTTTATGGTGCATGTCAAAAACACCCCAAAGATGATAATTTGATTCAAGAAGGATTTGTGTTTAAGGGTACACGCCTGTGTGTGCCTAAATGCAGTACTCGGGAACTTCGGATTAGAGAAGTACATGGAGGAACATTAGCAAGTCATTATGGTGAGACTAAAACTCTTACCATCTTAAAAGAACATTATTATTGGCCCGGGATGCATAAAGATGTACAAGATTTACTGAAACGATGTGCAACATGTCAAGTCGCTAAAAGTCACTTACTCCTGTAAGGGTTATATATGCCACTTCCTGTTCCAACCCAACCTTGGGTAGACGTGAGTATGGATTTCATTCTAGGCTTTCCTAGAACACAGCGGGGCAAAGATTTAATCTTTGTGGTGGTACACCAGTTTTCGAAGATAGTCCATTTTATTCCCTGCAATAAAACTAACGATGCTACTAATATTGCAGAGCTGTATTTCAAAGAAGTGACTAGACTACATGGTATTCCATGATCAATTGTTTCAGATCGGGATACTAAGTTTTTAAGTCATTTCTGGGTCACTTTATGGAAGAAGTTGGGGACAAAACTGAAATATGGCACAACCTGTCATCCCCAGACCGATGGTCAGACAGAGGTAATAAATCGAATCCTAGGAACACTCCTCAGGGCTTTAATTTCTCCCCAGTCCAAGAAAGCTTGGGATCTTCTATTACGACATGCAGAGTTCGCCTACAATAGGGTCCCACGCAGAGTAACAGGTGTGTCACCTTTCAAGGTAGTATGTGGGACTAATCCCATAACTCCCTTAGATCTGACACCACGCCCCTGGGATCAAAAGCTCAGTGCAGATGCAAATAAGAGAGTCAAGGAAATTCAAAACTGCACGAGCAGGTTAGAAATAAAATTGAGCAATCTAACCTATCTTATTCGACTCACGCAAACAGGAAAAAGAAGCAGAAGACGTTCCAGTCAGGAGATTTGGTTTGGATCCATCTCAGAAAAGAGCGTTTTCCAGCAAGACGTAAGAACAAGCTTATGCCAAGAGCAGATGGTCCATTTGAGATCCTAGAACGCATCAACAATAATGCTTACAAGGTGGATCTCCCTGGGGACTATGGAGTTTCAACTACGTTCAACATAGCCGATTTGAGTCCATACGAAGAAGATGATGACCTGTACGATTTTAGGTCAAATCATTTCAAACAAGGGGAGGATGATGTAATTCAATCAGACACATCCCAATCAAATTTCGCAAGTCAAGGTAGTTCAATTACACAAGTCCAAGTCCAAGGACCAAGTTCCATTTTGCAAATCCAAAATGAGATAGTACCCGGGTTCACCCCCTTGCACATACCTGGTTTTGTTTTTATTATTTCATAGTGCAAATGACATCCAAATCATGTAATTCTTTTTTTGTTAGTTCCATTAGGATGTCTAGTTTATTTCTTATGTTAAGCACAACGGTTTGAAAGATCATGATGATTAAGGCACTTAATGACGTCCAAGTCAAGATTTTCAAAAAGCGAAGGTTTCTAGACATCTTGAGGCTTCCCCCCCCCCCATGAAAGAAATCCTAGCTTAGTCATCAAAATGTAGTGGCCCAATAGCATGGAAGATTAGCTTGCATGCGTCACCCAGGCAGCCGTTTACTGAGCCTAGGAGTTTTTCCTCTTAGGTGGGTTTTCTCCTTCAAGGTGTGTGTGTACTTGGCTGGAAGCTTGAGCTTAGTCACTAGGTGACTCATGAAGGCAGCAAGTGCCATGTGGAAGAGGAAGATTCATCCATTTTGCAAGCATTCATTCGTCCACTTCAGCACGAGGTGTCACGCATGCATTCCTCTTGTACTTTAGAGGTGGTAGTCGTGTGTTCTTTCCTTCCAAGGGAGGAAACATGACTCATGTAGCCTAGAATTAGCAAAGACTAGCTTAAGTTAATTAGTTTTAAGCCATTGCATTCATTTGTGCTTGTTTTAAATCAGTTATGTACTAAACCATATGTGTAACTAGTTAAGTGTGCTTAATGACTTTCCTAAGCACTAAGTAATCTATTAAGGGGTACCTAATGACAAAGGAAGGGGCTGGACGTGCCTTATAAATTAGGGTGGATGTCCCTTTTGTAAAGGGTGTTGAAGAATTGAAATCAGAAGTTGAATATAAACTCCTCTGTGTGTTACTTTAAATTCTCTATTTGCTTATCTCTAATTCGGCCAATTAGAGTGGTGTTCAAGTGAGTCTTAATCTTAATTAGGTAGTGAAATCTGTATCCTGATCTAGGATTAAGGGCCCTGAAATAGTTCTTCATGGTGAAATCTGTATCTAAGAAACATTTTAGTTTTATCAATCTTTCAGTTCAAGCCATTGAACCTTGTTCAAGGCCTTCTTTTCTCCTTCCTTCTCCACGCCATTTTTATTGTTTCCCCACGTCATCTTCTCTTCTTCCAATAAACACTTAAGCTTTCCTTTCATTCCCTCTGCTTCCTAGTGTGAATACGTGATACCATTTGCCTAATAGGCCGTAAGTGATACCCAAACTTTGCCATTTGGAGCTGACCTTTTGTATTGAAGTTTTTTTTCCCCCTGACATTACTCAAATTTTTGAATTTTCCCCTATCCTCAAAATTAGTTCCTTTCCAACATTGCTTCATTTGCCCTTTCTATTCCAAACTTCTTTTTTGTGGACCCCAAGAGTATTCGTACCTTCTGCCTAGCATCATTAACCATGTCTTCTAATCGTATCGTTCACAATGGAATACATTCTTGGTCGAACTTAAATGATTGATGACATTCTGAAAATGTTGATTTTCATTATCTCCTTCTCTATTTGGTTGAAAGCATACTTATACGTATAACTTGTACCCCACCATTCATTGTTACAAGCCTATACAACTTGTTTCGAATTAAAGATGCAATGCAGCTACCTTAAATATGGCTGAATATTTGATCGTTGTAATACATTATTCCTCTTACTTTTAAATTTCGCCCTATAAATGATCTTGATTGTTTTCTAGTCAATTTCATCTTTACTTGAACTTATCCTATGTGAGCACAGGCATGTTTCTGCAACTTATTTATAATAATTATGCAGTTCATTTATAATAAATCCAGAAACTTCTACTATTTGGTTGTTCAAGCCAAATTGTCACACTCATCATATTGATTATGGTCCAAAAGGGACACCATGTTGAAACTCAGTGTTGTTGTTGTGGTTGTAATTCAACTATTGAATCCTAGTGTGATTGAAACATCATCCTCTTTTAAGATGATTCTAATTCCTTCCTTCAAAATTCCCTTGATCGTTACCTATATTCGTTATGTTAGATATCATGTTCATTCCATTCTTTATAGTATTAGTGCTATATATATGATTTTGACCTTTAACCTCACCATTGGTGTGAAGATTCTATGAACAGTCTACCTCTTATTTCCTTGCATGACTCAAATAAACCCAATTCATTCTCATTTATATAGCGTGCTTGCTTCGAATGATTTGATTGAACAATAAGACAGCAATAAGTGAGTGAATAATCTTATCTTTCTATCTTTGATATGCTAATCTCTACCGATTTTATAAATAACGTAATTGATCTATAATTCAGCTTTCCAATTATCTGTCCTGATGGAAATGGTATAGAATGTTCGGCATTGTCGTCGATATGGTCAACAAGATGTCAACTATTTATTGGTTTCTCTTATGATCCATATTCACAACCATGAATCTTGAGGCCTTCTTTTTTTGAATTCTTGATACACTCCTAGCTATCCGTTATTTGAACCATTCCATGGCAATCCCTCATTTATGAATCGATTCTAATTTCTTCACTGCTTATTTCTCTGGCTTGTAATAATTCATTTGGTTGTCGTTTCCATCATTCATATCCCTATATTCGTGTTCAATGTTAAATTTAGATTTGGTGAGATTTACCAGCTGGAGGAGAAAGGTTATCTAAATGAGCAAATTTGAGTGGTATAATAAAGTACAAGCCCTAATAGATTCAAGTTACAATGATCAAATTTTAGGAGATAGCTGGAAATTTGTCCCTCAATAGCCATATAATCCAATTTAGAATATAAATGAGGACCTTTTAATGAGAGCCAAATGTTAAGTAATGTCCCAGTTAACCCAACACTGACTGAGAGGAAAGGAAGATACAAGGTCATATTAAGAATGTGTAAAGCCGACAGAAGAGGTGCGATGATCAAAGAGCAAACTCTTAGAATTCTTAGAGGGAAATAAGATATTCCTTAAGGTATTACCATTAGTAATGTAAAACGGCCACTGTCAAAGAGAAACTTAGCCTTAGGTATATTGGGACTTATGAAAACATTGAAAAATTCAACTCAAGGATGCACATATATTGATATTACCAATAAAACTCAAGCATATGCATAGTATTTTTCAAATTCCACTGCTCAAGAAGAAGGACCCAAACCTAAATCATGCCATAACGACAGAGCCTTAGAAGTTGCAAAGAACTTGATACCAATACTGGATTATAAAGCTAAACAATACTACAATAGGAGTAATCCTCCCCTAATCAAAGTTCCATGGGCTAACCGTACCTCATCGGAAGTCACATAGAGAATAGAGAAGGATATGAGAAACAAGTTCCCATACCTGTTAGTTAATAAGACCAAATTTAGTCCCCCTATTTTTCTGACGCAACAATCAACGCCCCTAAATTGCAGATATCTCACTTGTTATTTATTTTTATTTCCGTCTGCTTCATCTTCTTCTTCTTTTTGGTAGTAGATAACTCACATTCTAAACAATAAATATTTTGAGCTAACATTAGTATTCTCTTGGTTTATTGGGAGTAAAAATATAAAATCTATCCAATTAATTGGTATGCTCTTAACATTTATTCATATTCTATTTGTTAATATTATGGCGTCATTTGTAAGATATACGCAAATAAATGGTACATATATACTCCATGCAGAATTACCACCTTGGTCAGCTTTATAAATGGGCTACTTTTATTTATTTACATGTTTACTTATAACTTATAAGTTCTGAATGATTTAATACGAAGCATGACTAAATTTTATTTCAAAGCCACTTGTCGTCTTAACCTATAATTCCATAAATATATTGAATGCTGAATTGAAAAGCAGTGCTCAGCTAAATTAATTTAAATGGGGATTAACCAAGTTAATTAGCATAACTTAGGTTTGGGCTATTGCAGATGACATCCTTTTGTAGACTCCTAGTGTTGGAAATGTCTACCCCATTTGTCTTCCCATCTCACATCGCGGTTCTTTTCACCAATGCTACTTTACCCACTTTCGGAGATCAGTGGCATAGTTGCTTAAGGCATTGTGGAGCTCGAGTCTTGTGAACTCTTAAGAAAAACCATTTACTTATTATTTCTTCCTGCTTTAATAATGCATGTAAGACTTGCAGTTTGGCCCAGTCACAAAGGCTGGCCTTACATTTGTTAAACATTGTCATATCCCTACTTTTGAATTGATACATTTAAATGTTTGGCAATCACGTTATTTATCTCATACGGGTTACAAGTATTATGTCTCTTTTGTTGATGATTTTTCTCATTGCACTTTGATTTATCCTATGAAATGCGAATCAGAAGTCTATAATCATTTTCATAATTTTAGGAATTTGGTTAAAAATCTCCTTAATTGTAAAAATTAAAATGCTTCAAAGTGATGGAGGCAAGAAAGTTAACAGTTCACCTATGTAGAATTCTTTCTTGAGCATGACATTTATTTTCGTAAATCTTGTCTTGATATGTGATAACAGAATGACGTTCTTGAATGTACGCATCAGAATATCAAAGATATGATTCGTTTATTTCTTATTGATGCATCACTTCCAGCTGTTTTTGGTTAGATGTTGTATATGCGGTTGTCTTTAGTATTAACCTGCTTCCCTCTCCAGTGTTAAAGGATAAGTCTCCTTATGAAGTTTTGTTTGCTAAAGCAATCGACTATGGGTTCCTTAAACCCTTTGGTTGCTCTTGTTTTCTTCACTTCTGCAAACAAAATTTTTCCTAGGTCCACCCATTGTGTTTTTCCGGGCTATATTCCTCATTACAAGGGATATCGATGCTTGAATCCCTTTATGGACCTTGGTTATATTCATCACCATGTGCACTTTCATGAAAATGAATTTCCATTTGTGTTCCTTGCTTATTGAGCTCCTCCTAGGTATCAACCTCCTCCCTTTAATATGGATGAAATTTTGAGTCTCTCGAAAATCTAATGTGTTGCCATCTCTTTTCTGTGACTGAGTTATGCGTTTGCCCTTAGTTCGGCCTAGTCCGTTTATTCTTCCCTTAGCTAGTCAATCTCCTTTAGTTAGCTTAGCTTCTGCGCCCCAGCCCCTAGTGTCTCCTCTTGCATGGCCTAGGCCTTCTGGTCCGCTCATTCATACGACCTAGCCCACACTCAGCTTTGCTCTATGTCTCCTCTGCCCCCATATCCTCCTCGATCTTCAACCTAATTCCCACTGATGGGATGCGTTCTTCTACAGTGACTTCCTCTGTCAGTCGAAGTGTCTCTTTGCTTGCTATCTTATTTTGGCCCACTGTCTTCCCAAGCTTTCTCTCTCGCTTCTTTCGGGTCTATCCCATTAGATGTAATGTTTAGGCCTAATGCCAATATTCATGGTATATGCAAACAAGATCCAAGTCGGGTACCGTTAGGCTTCCAAATATACTCACTAGAAGCATGATGTGGTTGAGGAGTATAATGCGCTAATAGGTAACGATACTTGTGATTTGGTTCCACTCTATCCTTCACAAAACTTAGTCAGTTGTAACTGGGTTTACAAAGTGAAATACAAATCCAATGGTACTATGGAGAGGCATAAAGCGTTGTTGGTGGCTCAGGGATCTCACTAGCAAGCAGATAATGACTACCATGAGACTTTCAGTCCTGTTGTTAAACCTGCCACTATTCGTTTTATTCTTTTCCTTGGTTGTCTCCTCATTCATCAGTTAGTCAAAAATGTCTTTTTATAAGGCAACTTAACTGAAGAGGTCTATATGAAACAAGCACCAAATTTTGTACATCCTTATTTCCTCTCATTATATCTGCAAACTATGAAAAGCCATTTAGGACTTGAAGCAGGCATCTAGAGCCTAGTTTCATTGTTTCAAAAGTAACCCTCTATCTCATGGATTTGTGTGTAGAAATGATGATCCTTCCCTATTTGTGCTTCGCACTAGCTCTCACATTTTGATTCTACTGCTTTATATTGATGAGATTATTTTCATCAATACCTCTTCTGCTCTTATTTAGTCCTTCATGTCTCATCTTTCTCATCAATTTGCTATGAAGGATCTTGGTGAGTTGCACTACTTTCTTCGCATTCAACTGGTTCATACCACTTCTGCCCTTTTCCCCTCCATGCAGACATATGTTCTTGATTTGCTACATAAATTTCACCTTCATACCTATGCTTCTGTTAGAACTCCTTCTACTGCACGTACCTCTTATCCCTTTTTGATAGCAATACTTGGAGATCCTTCTGAGTATCGGAGTATGGTAGGTGCTTCACAATATTTAATTATGATGTGTACTGAGATTGCTTATGCAGTCTATGCAGTTTCCCAATTTATGCATGCCCCCTAGTACTCACCTTTATGTTGTCAAGCATGTTTTTAAGTATTCGAAGGGAACATAAGATCATGGTCTATTCCTTGGCCATCTACTTCCCCGTCTATTATCATTGATGATTTTACCTCCAATTGGGCCAAGTGTAAGGATTTGTGTCACTCTACCGTTGATTATGTTGTATATTATGGTCCTAACCTCACTGCCTGGAGATCAAGGAAGCAACCCACGTTGTCTAAGTCTTCTACTAAAGCTAAGTATTGGGCTCTTGGTTATACAGTACTTAAAACCATTTGGCTTCGTAAATTGTTGTTTAACTTAGGGATTACCATCTAGGATCCTGTTCATCTTTATTGCAATAATGTCAGTGCCACCTACATATCTTCCAATCCGATTCATCATGATTGTAGCTGCTGGTGATTTAGTTGTTCAATTCCCTACACATTTTCAGATTGCTAGTATTTTTACTAAGGGACTGTCCTCCCAGTGGTTGTTACTTTTGAAGTCCAATCTATTCATGCACATTGACTAGATTGAGTGGGCGTAATAATGTAGAGGGATATATTGTAAAATTATATTTTGGTATATTTGCATATATATACAACTCCAGGCTTCCAGGGTTAGGTGAGCCTTTCTTTCACTAATCTTTCACACATAAAATTAACTACGTGAACAACCCATATAATTATTTAACTAGTTGATAACTATTTTAGATGTAGGTAGCTATTGTAAGTTAATCTTTAGCACATCGCTTTTAACCACAATCAAGGGTCATCAATATGTTAGTAAATTTAACTATTGGGTTATCAAATTAATGTGAACCTACATAAGAGATATGAATAATATATTTTCCAAATATGAAATCAACAAAAGGTAATATGAGAAAAAAAAAACAAAATACTAATTTTAATTAAAAGGGAAAAAGCTAATTTTATTAATTTTACAAAAATGTTACGTAAAATGGTTAAAAATGTAGTCTAGGCACTTATTTACTGAATATGAGTTCTGAGTTTATTAATGTTTTAACTTATTCAAAACAGAAGTGTTACTTAAAATAGTATTGTTAAACACAACCTTAATGGATGGTACTCATAGTGACATTACTCAAATTTTGATGTAATAGATTAACTAGGTAATGACCAAAAACTTGCAGCATAAATTGAGCGAGCACCTTCTAAGCACGCTAGCCTTTCATAAACCGGCGAGCAAAATGGTCTTGCAACGATGTTATAGTTTCTCCAATAACCAATCATGCCTAGTTACACATTGTTCTTTTTTAACTTATAGCTGAATTAAACATATTTTAATTTAATTTAATTTGTTTTGATTTGATTTAATTTTACTAAATTGAACTTATTTGGATGTAAATCTATTGAATTTTGGACATATTTCCAATGAACTAAGATGAACTTATTCTATTGAACTAAACTTTATTTTGCTGAATTGAAATAAACTGAAGTTATTTTGTTGAATTAAATTGAATTAAACTTATCTTTAGGAAAAAAAAAAGATTGAAAAGAAAGACCTTAAAGGTGTTATACAAGGACTCAAAAGAATGACTTGCTTGACATTGCCCCGAAAACATTAAAGGAAAATATTTTGGCAAGTTTGTAAGGATAAGTGATAATGTATAGACGTGGCAATAAGGATGGATAGGTAGAATGCAAGTTAGTTGTAAGTTCAATAAAAAATTGTTCAGAGCTTGATTTGGAGTTTAAGTTGGAACCATGTAACACCCCCAACCCCTAGGGCTAGGATTATTACGTTTTTCTTAAATCCTACTTAACTTCTGGGGCGAAACAGATAGAATTTCGCCTGAAAATTGACCATTTCCCCGGGCAAAAAGCCTTACAAAAATCCCTGTATTGAAAAGAAACATATAAAACATCTAAAACAAGCTCGATAGCTACACGCCAAAGTCCACAGCTCTACGGGCCACTCGCTCGGAGTACATCAACCATAAAGTTCAACAAGAAATAATGAAATCAAATATGCAACTCAATGGATCACACATCCGGAGTACGTGGGTTTACATCCCGAAATGCAACTAGCTTTAGCAAAATCAACACCTGGCTAATAAGATGGTTGACTCACATGGTCGTACGAAGCGACTCTTAACCATTATGCATTACAAGAACTAAAGTACTTGTTTATGTACATTTACAACTTTAGGGAATACA
This sequence comes from Selenicereus undatus, assembly GCA_017589665.1. Classification (NCBI taxonomy): domain Eukaryota; kingdom Viridiplantae; phylum Streptophyta; class Magnoliopsida; order Caryophyllales; family Cactaceae; genus Selenicereus; species Selenicereus undatus. Next base: position 88,469,626 of record JACYFF010031952.1, on the reverse strand, counting down.
ACATATTACATCGTTTACTACGTAAGTCTATTCCTTTGTATGTTCACATGACACCTTTTCAAACATAATTTGGGCGATCATACTTCCCATCTTGGCATATATATAATCGACTTCACCTATCACAAAGAAAACCTAGGGAAAAGGGGGAAAGAGTAATGGGATGAGTAACCACACGCTTAGTGAGTATTCCCCAACTCCTTAAAACCAAAACAATTGCAAGCAATAATACCAATAATAGTCACATATCACGCATTTCTACTTTACTATCATATTAGGCAATCATAGTCCTTAAGAAAAGATTACCACCCATAGACTTCATGCTATCCACTCAAACTCATTTCTAGGCCCTTAATGACCAAACTTCCCTACTAACGAGCATTTAGGCACACAAACAAGTAAGCAACAAGGATTGAGTAAAATGCTTTCAAACACACTTTTGAAAACGGAGTGACTCATGATATGTTTGAAGAATAGTTTATAAATCACGCTAACTTCTTGAATGCTTAAAATTCTTTCTAAAAGTTTCTAAAATACTCGTATTGGTAAGAAAGACTTGGCAAGAAATTTTCTTTCACATGATATGCACATTTGAAAGCTTAAATGTTCGATGCATTACTAGGATGTAACCACACTTCATTTGAAATTTCATTTAAACTATACTTGGAAACTCATTCATAAATATGCGCAGGATATGCAGATTTGAAAACTTTCTTTCCTTTCTTGAAAACACTTTACTTAGCCTTTTGAGGCTCATATTCTTTAAATAGAAGTCTCTTTTGTATTGGTCCTCTAATGACCCATATAAGCTTTTCGAATCTCATTCGAACTGGCCTCTTAATGGCCCTTAAAATATTTCTTTTTTCTGAAATACTTAAAATGGCAAAATGTCAACTGCTTTTCTTATTCATTAGGAAAATACCCTTGGCGTAAGATCTTCGTTTATTAAAAGAAACATGCATAACAATTTAATGACATAAGTGAGGAGTCTAGACTCTTGGAGGTACTTTGTTACTGCCATCCCGAGTGGGCTAAACTCGAGCGGCAACATACGTCTATCTGGACAAACATCAAACTATGCTAAGACATAACTAACATACTTAGACTTCTAGCGGAAATCAAATCACCTTCCATGAATTGTCTTAACGTAGCTTACGTTACACCAGGCGGGATACTAAGCCACCATTCCTGGATTATCATGACTTAACTTATATTATGCCAGGTGGGATACTAAGCCACCATCCCTGGGTCTCAGACTTAAGCTTAAAGTTTCTACAGAAGCTCCTTCGCGTACACATAAGCATGAACATAATTATTCATACACATACATACTTATACTTATTCATACATATGCTTTATGAGTTCATAATACGAAAACATAATATCCTTCCAACACCGCTCCTTTTTAAAATTCTTTGCACCATAAAAACTATATTCATATAGTTAAAAATAGGCCATCATTCACTAATAGTCATGGTTACTTTTATTTTCAACCATGAAAACCTTCTTTTTCGAACTCACCCTCACACACATGATAATGCTTAACGACATAAAAGGGGAGGGGTTTGCACATAGCACATTCGAATACTTCATAATTCAAAATGGAAGCCTCTTAAAATCGTAATGGACTTGCTAACTTGCAATTCGAAACACCTTCGAAACTCAAATTACTTAGCTAGCACACAACTCAAACTAAGTTTCGTAATAAAGTCCTCCAGTTACCCATTTTTATTTCGTTTAGAATCCTTTTTAAACTCAAAGGAGTCATAAACAAACCAAAGCCTGAAAACATTTTCGAACTCGCTCTTAGTCTACTTTTTAACTTTCAAAACCCATCGACTATTTAGTTGAGTCACTTACTGAGTTGTTCGACAATTTATGACGTTCTTACGCTTCAAACATGTTAACGAACTAATAGACAACTGGTAAATGCTCAAAACATTCGCAATTATGAAAACAACTTTTTAACGACCCTTTTTAAAGATGTCTAAGTTCAAAATCAATCACATAGCATACTTTAACATTTTCGAGGAGGAGAGGGGTCACGCATAGCACATTCATAACACTTCACAACTTAACTTGGCCGAATCTGTCCAATAACCCACACATGGCCTCGCAATCTACACGATTGCAGTGAATCACAACCCAGACTCCCTCCTCACACAACACCGACCACAAAAACCTTGAAACTCTCGTTAGTTCAACCTCAAGCCATCCAACTACTAACTCGGTTTCAGTTTCATAAGCATAGCATGCCATTATAAAAGTCATAAAGAAGGACGTAATAGCAACATATTACGGCATATACATCATATATATCTCATTAACTTAAGCAGGGTGCTCAATGGACCGAAATGAACTAATAAGGCGTGAAACTAACTTGCATTCATAACCCACATTTAGGAAACAAACATGTCATACTCATGTCATTTTCGAACATAACCAACCATCTTAACATGTATTGACCTAAAACATTCTTAGGTCTTTTCGATGCTACTTTCAAGCATGAATTAACTAAATTAACATGCGTCGATTCACGGCAATCGAAGGCATAATAAACAGCAACTAAACATGCATAATTTATGCTAATCTCGATCGAAATAAAACATATAGAATCAGTCATCATGTTCTCATTTAATCTAATTAATCTTAAACTAGCATGCAACCTCATTTAAGGGCTAAAATCTTTTCGAATTTACTAATACTTAGGAGGTGAGAAACACTCACTTGGACTCCAAGCTTATGACCTATTAAAAGGGCTTGGGGCTCAACCTTGAGTGCTCGAAAACTCTAATTTTCAACTCTTGCTCACTGACCGCACGACTAGACCCCAAACCACAGCAAACAGACTCCCAAAAACGTCTAACCCCCACTCACTGACTCGAATTGGTTGTGGATATTTGGTGTACCAAATTCAATCCCAGATTACAGAGGAATTGGAGTAACTAAAAGCTAGATTGCATGGCCATACTCGGGTAAGCGTTTGATGCCTCGATTCGCTACTATTACAGACCAAATAAGAGAACTCATCCCAAATGACTAGCCTATCAGGTGAGAGAGCCCATTCGGTCTATAAACCCCTCATCAGTTGCCCATACAACCGATGTGGGACAAGTTCCATACCTTGCAATTGGTCCAAATCCGTAACATTCGACCCCCCTTATGGGCCAACGTCCTCGTCGGTCACGGCTGGCTTTCCCAGGCCACCAGTCCGAGTCCTCGTTGGTCACGGCCACGTTGGTCATGGCTGGCTCTTCCAGGCCACCACCCCAAGTCCTCGTTGGTCACGACCACGTTGGTCACGACTGGTTCTGCCAGGCCACCACTCCGAGTCCTCGTTGGTCACGACCACGTTGGTCACGGCTGGCTCTCCCAGGCCACCACTCCGAGTTGGCTCTGATACCAATTGTTACAGACCAAATAGGAGAATTCATCCCAAAAGACAAGCCTATCAGGTGGGAGAGCCCATTCGGTCTATAAACCCCTCATCAGTTGCTCATACAACCGATGTGGGACAAATCCCATACCTTGCAATTGGTCCAAATCCGTAGCAGCTACCCAGATCCGTAAAAAATGTGGCGAAACCTTCAAATTTCTGCCCAGATTTCGCAACCCTGGGGTCGTCTGAGGTTAGGGAGGTGAAATTTGGAGGATTTCGAGTTGGGTGGGGAAAAAATTTGGTGGATTGGGATGCTTAGGCCGTGTTCATGGTGGATTGAGAGGAGGAGGAAGAAAATGCAGAGGAGAGAGAGAGATGGTTCCGGGGGGGTTGTCGCCAAAATGGAGAAGAAAATGGGTTGTGCGATTTCACCAAATTGCCCCTCCTTCTCTCTCATTTTTTTTGGTTACTTTTCAAGCTGTCCAATAATCAACACTGCTAGTGTAACCTCGCACCTTATATTCTAAACCCGAATCGATAATACGATCTCTCATCCATTAATCATTTCCAAATCTATCAAGGATCGATTTTAATAAACCTCGAAACTAATTATGTGGTTAACAATCTAACCATACTCGGGTTCTTACTCGATTTAGTACCCGTTAATAACCTTTATTAACGCTTATTAAAAATCATCGAAAGATTTTCAAAACTAATAATAATAATATTAATAGCGACAAAAATATTCTTTTTAATAAAATTATCGCTCACATACGCACATCAGTAATAATTTTAACTTATATAATTAATAAAAATACAAATTTTATAACGTAGAAAACAAGACAGTCAGCTTAACGTAAAAATAAAGAATGTGGGTCTTACAAGCCAACAAAAATATTTTAATTACATATAATTGTATATCTAATTTAGTTTAATTTTTTTTAATTACATACAATTAATTGTATATCTAATTTAGTTTAGTTTTAAAATCTCAAATTCTAATTCTAATTTTGGATTTTGATAAATTCTACATGTTGCAAAAGTAACTTATGTATATTTTCTCAAGCAAATTATGAATATTCAAACCCCAATCTGGATCCAAGTTCGAGTCCCACGCTTGACTCCACGTTACTACTCTCGTTGTGTCGCACATCCAGTCAAGATAACAGCCACCTACGTCAAACTATAGTCGAGCCCACAGCTCATGGGCGCAGTGTTTGTATTAATTTTTTTTTTCCTTGCATAACAAGTTGCCAGCTTTTGGAAATGATTTTGTTTCCTTTGTGTGACTGAAGTTCTTCATTATCTGAAAGGTCATCCTACAGGTGTATCTTCTCTTTTAAAGAAATACAACAATATACATCTATTGGTTATACACACACACACACACACACACACACACACACACACACACACACACATATATATATATATATATATATATATATATATATATATATATATATATGCTAGGTTAGTAAATCTGGTTGGTGTGGCTGACTTATATGCTACTTGCCATCACTAAGAGGCCCATGGGGTATTGCTGTTTTAATCCATTGTTGTTGTTTAATTAGGTTTTGAGTTTCTTGTATGTGAGTTCTGAGAGTTGGGGTCCTCTCTCATATAATATATTATCTCATTGTGTTTCGTATCTTTTCTCTATATTATCTTTTATTGTGTTCCGTGCATGGCTGTGTAGACTGTTTTGTACCCTCTTAATATCATTAGTGGATTCATTGCCTATCGCCGCTTGTGATTTACTTGTTTTTGGTTTTGCATGTTAATTTAGTACCGTTGTTGTTTCTTTTACTTCTCGAATATTTAAATCCTATCAACTATTTTACTTTCGCTGAAGTATTATTTGCTCAATTATGACTTTAATTCTAACACAAGACAGAGCTATAATGTCGTAGAAATATGCTAAGTACCTTGTTTTTTGGAAGCTCGAATTCAATTTACTACTAAAAAAGTCTTAGATAGCGATGAAAATCAGTGACGAAACCTACATACCTCTTTGTCAACGACAAAAATGCCCACAGAATACTACACAATAGATGTTGTGAGATTCAACAATGGATTTAGCGACAGATATGTCATCTGTTGCCATTTTTTTAGATCTTAGCAACAGATACATTCATTGGTGACCTCAATACAAAATTGTTTAAAAAATAAGCCATGGATATTTTTGTCGCTAAATAACTAAAAATCAATTTTTAAATATTTGCGACATATAAGTCTCACTATTTTCATCGCCACATTAATTTAAAAAGATAGAACTGGTTCATTTTTCTTGGACTCCATGACCACACACACCGAAAGTGAGAGCGAGAGTGAGTTGTCTGCCCACGCACCACCGAAGTTGTTTGAAGTTTTAATTGTTATAGTGTATGAAATTAACGGGTTGAATTTTAATTTTTAGTTAATATCTATGTTGAATTGGTCAAGTATGTGTGGACTGGTTGCCCAAATTTGCTTCCTCCACTCATTCATTGTAGTCTAAGATTTAGTTCTGGTAGTTTTTGGGGTGTGAAGGATTGGCGAAATCTGGGTGCTCAAGTTTGAATCTATTTTTTATTGGTGAAATTGTGTGAGTACAAATATGTTTGCATAGATAGTTGGATTACAAATGTGACACTTAAAGTTTTAACTTTTTAGATCTAAAATTGAAACTTTGGCATCTGAAACTTAAATTTTCAGAAATTGAGATTTTATATCTTAAATTTCAATTTCAAAATTTATGATTTGAGGACTTCTGGAGAATAAGCCAAAAGACTGTATTTTTTGGTTAAAAATTGAACTTGGCGACGGAATCCATTCATTCCGTCACTGTTTAGTTGCAGACGAGCAAATCACTGATGGATCATTTCCATCGCCGAGTCCATTGCTGATTTAGAAAATCGATATGTTTCACTCATAAGGAGGCTTTTCGCACATCCTCGCTTGGTACGTATTTGTGAGGTAGAGATAAAGAAGCAAGTGCTAATGCTTGCCTTTCGTGTTTATGAAAATTATCATAACTCACATAATATTCAAAGGAAACATTCCATACAAATCCTCACTTTTAAATTTGCTCATTGAGAGTGAAAACAGAGCCTGTTTGATGATATTTACCTTAATTTCTAACTCAAGCTAATTGAGATTGTAACAGTGTAGTTGAGGGACAATAGGTAGCATAACCTCCAAGATGGGCTTCAATTCAACTATTTACCCTTCAAGATAAAAAATGATCCATTTTTCTTCATTTATCTCCTCATGAATCAGTGGTGGCTCTTCTTGTTTTTAAACCTTGATCTGCTCTTGGATGACAATGGATTCCTCTTTCACGGGTCATTCTTGAAAAGAGTTGATCTAGGTTGAATCTTACATCCATATATGACTTAAGTCATCTCCAACTCTTGATTCTAGGTTTGCCTTGAAGAAATTTCTCCATTTTAAGGTATTTAAACTAATATTGGGCATAACCTTGGAGTTTTTGACTAGCTATCATGAAACTCTAGTCACCCTAGCATCCTTTTACCTAAAAATAATCCTTAAGTGTGCTTCTAAAATAGATAGTAGAATCCAAACTATCACCATCAAAATAAGGGGGGTATGTCCTTCCTTATCTATGTCATTTGCTTACTAATATTCTTATTTGATCTTGGAGTTCCAGTATGGCCTTATCTTCCATGGCACGGTGAAACAAAATATGAAAGGGTTGGGGGAAAGAATGTGGGGCCATCATAAAGCGTGGGTTGACCAAGGAGGGGACATGGTATCTCTATAAGACAAGGGCCCAAGGAAGGGGCTGCCATGGTCCGTGGGGTTGACCATGGAGAGAATGTCGTTGGCTCTGGCCAACTATGCTTTTGCTATTTTTGTGAGGGTTTTTTTTTTTTTTAAAGTATGGGGTAAGGGTTGTGTTTAGGTTGAGATATGTGATTGAGCAATTTTTGGGATTCTTTATGGACTAACCAGGGTTGATTAAGACAAGAAAGTAGGAAATTTTTGTTAAGGAGAATCTAACCATGAATTTTGAGAGTTAATTAAAATTTTATACATAATTATGGATATTGTGAAGAAAATACAAAGTTTAGTGAGTTCAAAATCTTTGATTGTACTTAAAAGCTTACTTGGGTTGGAAAACTGAGTTAAATGGGTATGAGAATGAAATTTGAGAGGTGGGGAGAGTAATGACTCAAGAACAGTGGCTATCGAACTAAGCTAGGGTGATTTAAGCTATCCCAAACCTAATTGTACCCTCTTGGCCTTAAACATTTTATTTTCCATCATAGAAATATCAAAAACTCATATTCTATTTATATCCATCAAAACCTCTCTAGTATAACCTCAATTATTTTACTTTGGTATATTTTACTACAAATTATCTTACCCCGAGTTAAATTACCTTAATTTTTTTAGTTTTAGAATTATTTTAGTGTAACCTACTATATATTGATTTATTGAGGTTTCTATTAAAGATTCGAATTATGAGAGTGTGAGTCGTTACTAACTACATGTATCTATGATTATATTTCTGGAATAGAATTAGGGCCTACTCTGTCATTTCCCTCATTTTGTGCATAAATATTATTCAATGAGATTGTATTTAAAAATTCTAGGTACGTCGATTGCTTGTATCTTTAGAAAGCAGAATGTATTTATCAATGTTACAATGTCTTAGTAAGTATATTAATGAATTAGTTTACTCAGTGATTTATCACCTAATTAGTGACCCCAACAGTTATCATTTATAGGGGGATGTACTTTGAGATCTCCAGTTGCTAGAATTGTAAATTTTATGAAGAATCGTTTTATTATGATGTGTAACCTTATGGTTTTAGTAGCTACTTATATATGGCTTGATAATGCTTAAGCATATATGGTTGTGATCTATGCTTAGTTGCATTGTATCTTACACGTTTACCTAAATCCTTGTCTTTCCGGACGGAGCTAACGCCCGATCATCAGGTTTATAAATTCTAATTAAGGATTTTAATTAAAAAGATTACAAACCGTGAAACATGCTCATTTGGGGGTGTTAAATTTTTTAACCTTGCTTTTCTCTTGGATGACATTGGATTCCTCTTTCATGGGTCATTGTTGAATAGAGTTGATCTAGGTTGAATCTCGCATCCATATATGACTTGAGTCATCTCCAAGTCTTGATTCTAGGTTCGACTTAAAGAAATTTCTCCCTCGTCAGCCATTTTAAGCTAATATTGGGCATAACCTTGGAGTTTTTGACTGGCTATCATGAAACTCTATTCACCTTAGCATCCTTTGCCTCAAAATAATCTTCAAGTGTTTGCATGCATCTCAAATGTATGGTAGGATCCAAACTATCACCATCAAATTAAGGAGGTATGTCCTTCCTCATTTGTGTCATTTGCTTACTAAGATTACTTACTTGATCTTGGAGTTCAAGTATGACCTGATCTTCCATGGTACGTTGAAACAAAAGATGAAAGGGTTAGGGGAAAGAATGTGGGGCTACAACAAAGTGTGGCGTGACCAAGGAAGGGTCGTGGTAGCTCTAGAAGAGAAGGGCCCATGGAAGGGGCTACCATGATCTATTGGGTTGACCATGGGAAGATTGTGGTCAGTTCTGACCAACTACGATTTTGCTATTTCTGTGAGGGCTTTTTTTTTGGAGTTTAGGGCTGCATTTAGGTTGAGATTGTGATTGGGCTATTTTTTTGGGGTTCTTTGTGAACTAAGAAATAAGAAAGTAGGAAAGTTTTATTAAGGAGGATTTAAGGATGAATTTTTAGGTGCAAAAGGAGAAGGTTTTTATAGAGAAATAATAAAGAGTATGACCTTTTAAGTCTTATACGAACTTGAGGCAAAATCAAAGCTATGTCACCAATTTGATGAGTATGGAGGGCCCTCAATCATAAGAGTGATCAACCACCAACACCTAAGTAACAAACTCTTAAACTAAGCTACTCCTTGACTAACAAAATGAAAATTAATGAATTTTTTTGTCGATCTTGGAGATGGGAGAAAAGCTAATAAAATGGATATGACAACGATAAAGGCTCAACCCATCATTTAGCCTAACAATCCACCAATTGAATCTCTAAAGCAAAGCACCAAGAAGTAATGTAAAGGATTGACTCAATCACCATTATAACACATTATGTATTTGAAATAAAAAAAGAGTTTTTTTTTCTTTTTTTTTTGGAGATAAGAGTATTCTAGTTTGCATTCATCAATTCTCAATTCAAGTATATCTATACGTGAAAACAAGGAGGCTAATTTATGGCCACAAAAATTAATGTCCCCTTCTCCAAGCTACAAATATAAGTCAATAGAAATGAAGTACCTATGGGGTCGGTGTTGACTAATAGGATTCAAGCACTCATTCTAACTAATAACATTTTAACAACCAATTAAGCACATGAATATTAAAATTAGAAGCTTCTTGGCTAGTGATGAGTTGTACAAATTCTTCCTTTACTCAAAGCTTGGTAATTAGACCTTGACCTTGACCTTTGACCAAGGTTTGACCTGTATTGAACAATATTAACCAAAGATTGACTTTCTTGATCATGACTTATTGGACCAAAATTGACCCAATTTATATTCTTGAATTTGATCAGGATGATAGATTCTTCATTTTGATACTTTTTTCTCTGTTTTCTTCAAGCTTAGGTCACATAAACTAGATAAAATAGAATGTACGACTTAATTCATCCTAAACTCATTTATTGCAAAGTTGTAAAGCAAACTTGTCCTTGATGTTTATGCATCAGGTGGCCTAGGATCAAACCAGATGGTACCCTTGGCAGGCGGCAGGTGCCTAGTGTGCGCTTCAAGATAGAATGCTCATTAACAAGCTAGATTATGACAACATGTTAGGTAGACAACTAGATATATGTGTGCATGTGTGCTAGTGTGTGTCGTGCATGCAAAGGGGGGATGAGGATTTTACTGTAACAACATGGTTTCTTTGATTGTAGACTACATTAGAGTTGAGACAATGATGATTACTTTAATTCGCTCAACATAAGAACAATTTTATTACCGGCATGTTGTGAACTATGTCATAGCTTATATAGTAAGAAGAAAATTATTGATCCTCGATATTAGATAGCTAGGTAACGATGCGAAGCTGCGTCTAATACTACTTGCAACAAATAAGTTAAAAAAATGTATTTTTGTGAGATGACAATCCTTTTGAGTTGCTTGTCTAAACCAATTATAGAATTGCTAAACAATTTCTTTTTAAAACATTGCTAAAAAGGCACGTGATAAGTGGCAACTATTAGACGCCTCTTCTTATAGTGGTACGTCAAAGAATTTCTGAAGTACATATCCAGGTCTTGTTTGGTAACATAAGGATATACCGTAAAATTATATTTTTGCATATTTGCCTACATATACGACTCTAGACTCCTAGGGTTTGGTGAGCCTTTCATTTACTAATCTTTCACATGGTATTAGAGCGAGAATGCTCCATTATTCCTTTGACCTAGCCATCCTTCTCCTTCTCCCACAACTGTAGTTGCTTTTCTTCATTCTCAAGCAATAAGGTTCATGTGGCTCAACTACCATGGCCGACTCCTACTCTTCCGCTTAGGCCATGTCTAGCATCCCTCTTTCATTAGTCACGTATGACTCTTCTCCCCTACTGAGTACACCCTGCCGATCTCAACCCCTGTATGTACGCTACTGACACTGGCTACTGAAATTTTAGATGACCTTCCTTCTTCCTTACCTTACTGCAACTTTTTGCCATCGCCTCTGCTCTTCCCCACGGCCACTACTCTATCTCTTGGCCTGTCTTGGCCTCAAACATAGTTGTGCGTCTCAATTTCGTCTCCATCATTTGGTTCAACGCAACCTGGTGTGCCCTTATCCACTTTTCCATTTGGTTGGGGTTCCTCAAGGATGCCTGCTACTGTCCCATTTCTTTATTCTCCGTTTACTGAGATAGTACAACAACCTTTTGGAACTATGGGCTATTTTTGGGTGATCTGCCCGAAAAATCACAAGTGTCCCACTTCTTACCAATTGCTTCTACTAGTGGCCTACCACCTCTCCTATCGTCCTTATGAATGGTCAACATTATCGCTTATGTTATAACCATTCTTAGGTCAGTGGATGATTATTTATCATAACGGACATAGTTCACCTCCTTTGTTTTTGTGCAGCAACTTCAAAGGATGCTCGATGGCTCTATTTTGCAACCTCCAATGTCCATAGTTATAGGTTCTATCCTTCAACTGAATCTAGGTTATTCTTATTGCTTATGGGTTTATCAGTTAGCATGAGCTTGGATTTTTGGTACTCTCTCTAAGGATATATTGTGTGCGGCATGTAGCGTTAGACATGCACTTCCTGTCTGACAGCATTTAAAATGTCACTTTAATAATGCTACTGTAGCTAGGGCATCAGAATTAAAATGTATACTCACACAAATGCCATTCAGCTGATGCATGTCCCAACTGACATCAACCTTGTCAGCAACTAGTGCTTCTTGCAAGCGCTACCTTCGGTCTTGCTGATGCTAGTGAACAAATCTGGTACCCCGACTCTGATGCTGCTTCTCAAATCCGACAAGAGATAAAAGCATACGCTACCTTCACATATGTCATATGAGAAGCAGCATCAGAGAAGGGATATCATATTTGTTCACTTGCATCAGCAGGACTGAAGGTAGCGTATGCAGGAAGCACTGGTTGTAGACGGAGGCTGATTTCAGTTGGGACATGCATCAAATGAATGACTAGGGCAATGATAATCTAAGAGATAGTGTTTAGGTGGGATCTTAAAATCCCTTCCGATTAGTTAGTGCTCACAGGCAAAGAGTGAGCAATTGAAGTGAAAGTACAATAAGTAGTAAACGATCAAACACATGGATTACTTAATACAATACTAGTAGGTAAACCCCTAGTAGATGTGTGAGTTTGTTCTTTATGCCGGGTGTTGTTGTTGTTGTTCTGATTATCCCCCTCTATTTTGCTCCCACCACCCTCGTTGTTTCAATTATTATTATTATTATTATTATTATTACTACTACTACTACCACTACCACCACCACCACTACTAATATTATTATTATTATTATAACCTCCACCATTTCTCCCTTTGCCAATTCGACCATTATGAGTACTACTACTTTCACTATTCATATCATTGTTGTTATTAATAATAGCCACCAAAGCCTAATGATCAGTAGATCGACGAGCAATTTGACACTTTAATTGTTGCTCATAAAATATTAACTTCGACTAAAGGTCATCTAAGGGATGGTGTCCATACTTCATAGAATAAGTCGTGACAAAGCTATGATATTTTTCATGTAATAAAACAGCAGTGTTATACTGAATTCGCTCAAGGTCAAACATGAGACTCAGAATAGCAACAAGAGAATCAGTAAGGCTCTAAGTATCTCGTAAATACTCCTTCACAGAATGATTAGCACTCTTAGACATTTGTGTGAGCCTACATCTTAAATCTGATGCCTGAGCCAGACTAGCAGGATTAAAGTGACTTTCTAAATGCTGCAAGACAAGAAGTGTGTGATTAATGTTACGTACCTCACACAAATTATCCTTAGAGTGAGTGGCAAAAAATTTAAGCTTGTACTAATTGATCGACCTATATATAACCAATAAGAATAACCTAGATTTAGTTACAGGCCAGAACCTATAACTATGGACATTGGAGGTTGTAAAATAGAGCCATCAAGCATCCTTGAAGTTGATGCATAATAACAAAAGAGGTGAACCATGTGTGTCATGATAAATAATCATCCACTAAGCTGATAATGGTGGTAACATAAGTGGTAATGTTGACCATCCATAATGATGATGGGAGAGGTGGTAAGTCACTAGTAGAAGCAAGTGGCAAAGAGCAGGACAACTGTGATGTTTTGAGAAGACACCAAAAAATAACCTATAGTTCCAAAAGGATGTTGCACTATCTTAGTAAACGGAGAACAAAGAAATGGGACAGTAGCAGCATGCTTGAGGAACCCCAACTGAGGAACAAAGTAGAGCAAGGTACATTGGGCTGCATCATACCAAACGTTGGAGGCGAAAATGACACGCTCAGTTGTGTTTGAGGCTAAAACAGACCGAGGGTTAGAGCAGTGGTTGCAAGAAAGGACAGAGGAGGGCAAGGAAGAAGGAAGGCCATCCAATATTTCGGTCACAATAGGCGGTGTCGATGGGGGATATACTAGGGTTGAGATCAGTAGAGTGTACCCAGCAGCGGGAGAAGAATCATATGTGACTAATGAAAGAGGGATGCTAGACATGGCCTAAGAGGAAGAGCAGTAGTCGGCCATGGCAGTTGAGCCACACGAACCTTATTGCTTGAGATGGAAGAAAAGCAACTAGGGTTGTCGAAAGAGGAGAAGGGCATCTAGGTCACACGAATAAGGGAGCATTCTGACTTGGATACCATGTGAAAGATTAGTGAATGAAAGGCTCACCAAACCCTGGGAGTTTGGAGTTGTATATGTAGGCAAATTCCAAAAATATAATTTTATGATATATTCTTATATTACCAAACAAGACCTAGATATGTATTTCAGAAATTCTTAGATGTACTCTTACAAGAACAGGCACCTAATAATTACCAGTTACCATGTACCTTTTTATTAATGTTTTAAAAAGAAATTGTTTTAGAAATTCTATAATTAGTTTAGACAAGCAACTCAAAAGGTTTGTCATCTTAAAAAAATACACTTTTTGTGACTTGTTTGTTGCAAGTAGTATTAGATGCAGTTTTACATCGTTACCTAGTTCTCTAATATAGAGGATCACTAATTGTCTTGTTACTATATGAGCTATGACACAGTTGACAACATTCTAGTAATAAGTTTGTGCTATTGTTGAGTGAATTAGAGTAATCATCATTGTCTCCACTCTAACGTACTCACAATAAGAGCAAACATGTTGCTATAGTACAATCCCCATCCCCCCGCTTTGGATGCACCACACACACACATACACACACACACACACACATATTTAGTTGTCTACCTAACATGTTATCATAATCTAACCTGTCAATAAGCACTCTAACTTGAAGCGCATGCTAGGTACTTGCCACTTCTCAAGGGCACCATCCTGTTTGATCTTAGGGCACCTGATGCATAAGAATCGGGGCAAGTTTGGCTTACAACTTTGCAATAAATGAATTTAGGCTAAATTAAGTTGTTTATTCTATTTCATCTAGTTTATGCGACCTAAACCTTAAGAAAATGGAGAAAAAAAGTATCAAAATGAAGAATCTATCATCATGATCAAATTCAGGAATACAAATTGGGTCAATTTTGGTCCAATAACTCACAACCAAAAAAGTCAAACTTTGGTCAATTGTGATCAATACAGGTCAAACTTTTGTCAAAGGTCAAGATCAAGGTCTAATCACCAAGCTTTGAGCTAAGGAAGAGTTTGTATAACTCGTCACTAGCGTAGAAGCTTCTAATTTCAATTTTCATGTACTTAATTTGTTTTTAGAATGTTATTGGTTAGAATGAGTGCTTGAATCCTATTAGTCAACACCAACCCCATAGGTACTTCATTTCTATTGACTTACATTTGTAGCTTAGGGAAGGGGACATTAATTTTTGTGGCTATAAATTAATCTCCTTGTATTCACCTGTGGATAGATTTGAATTGCGAATTAATGAATGCAAAGTAGAATGCTTTTATCTCCCAAAAATAAAATCTCTCTTTTTATTTCAAATACATAATGTGTTTCAATGGTGATTGAGTCAATCCTTTAAATTACTTCTTGGTGCTTTGGTTTAGAGACTTAATTAGTGGATTGTTAGGATAAATGGTGGGTTGAGCCTTTATCTTGGTCCTATCCATTTTATTAGTTTTTCTCCCATAATCAAAACCCATAAAAAAATTCATTCATTTTCATTTGGTTACTCAAGGATTATCTTGGTTTAAGAGTTTGTTACTTGGGTGTTGATGGTTGTTCACTCTTGTGATTGAGGGCCCTCCATACTCGTCAAATTGCTAACAAAGCTTTCATTCTGCATCAAGTTGGTATCACAGTCAAAAGCTCACACCCTTTATTGATTTCTCCAATAAAACCTAAATATTCATGCTTAGATTCTCCTTAACAAAAATTTCCTACTTTCTTGTCTTAATAAACCCTTCTTAGTCCATAAAGAAGCCCAAAAATTGCTTAATCATATATCTCAACCTAAACGCAACCCTTACCTTACACCGAAAAAAAAGCCCTCGTAAAAATGGCAAAAGCATAGTTGGCCAAAGCCAACGACATTCTTCCCATGGTCAACCCCATGGACCATGGCAGCCCCTTCCATGGGCCCTTCTCTTTTAGAGCTACCACGTCCCCTCCTTGGTCAACCCATGCTTTATGGTGGCCCCACATTCTTTCCCGTAACACTTTCAGCTTTTGTTTCACCGTATCATGGAAGATAAGGCCATACTTGAACTCTAAGATCAAGTAAGAATATTAGTAAGCAAATGACACAAATGATGAAGGACATGCCTCCTTACTTTGAAGGTGATAGTTTGGATCCTACCATACAGTTGAGATGTGTTCAAACACTTGAAGATTATTTTGAGGCAAAAGGATGCTCAGGTGAATAGAGTTTCATGATAGCCAGTCAAAAACTCCAAGATTATGCCCAATATTAGTTTAAATAGCTAAGGAGGGAGAAATTGCATTAAGGCAAACCTAGAATCAAGACTTGGAGATGAATCAAGTCATATATGGATGTGAGATTCAACCTAGATCAACTCTTTTCAAGAATGACTCATGAAAGAGGAATCCATTGTCATCCAAGAGAAGATCAAAGTTCAAAAATTTAACACCCCAAATGAGAATGTTTCACAGTTTGTAATCTCTTTAATTAAAACCCTTAATTAGAATTGATAAACCTGATGATCGGGGCATTACCTCTGTCTAGAAAGACAAGGATTTAAGTAAACGTGCAAGATATAATACAGCTAAGCATAAATCACAACCATATACATTTAAGCATTGTCAAACCATATACTTGTAGCTACTAAAACCACAAGGTTACAAATCATAATAAAACAATTCTCCATAAAGTTTACAATTCCAATAGCTGAAGATCTCAAATTATATCCCCTTATAAATGATAAATGATGGGGTTACTAATTATGTGATAAATCACTTAGTAAAGTGATTCATTGATATACTTACTAAGGCGTTGTAACATTAATAAATATATTCTTCTTTCTAAAGATACAGACAATTGACATACTTAGAATTTTCAAATGCAACCTCACTGAATAATATTTATATACAAATGGGGGGGATGACAAAGTAGGCCCTGATTCTGTTCCAGAAATGTAACTATCGATATATGTAGTTAGCAACAACACACAATCTCATAATTGGAATCTTTAATAGAAACTTAGTAACTAAGTGGCATTCAAAACCTCAATAAATCAATATATATTAGGTTGCACTAAAATAATTCTAAAACTAAATAAATTAAGGCAATTTAACTCCAGGTAAGATAATTTGGAATAAAATAGACCAAAGTAAAATAATTGAAGTTATACTGGAAAGGCTTTGATAGATATAAATGGAATATGAGTTTTTGATATTTCTGAGATGGAAAATAAAAGGTTTAAGGCCAAGAGGGTACAATTAGGTTTAGGATAGCTAAAATCACCCTAACTTATCCCGATAGCCACTGTTCTTGAGTCGTTACTCTCCCCACCTCTCAAATTTCATTCTCATGCCTATTTAACTTAGTTTTCCAACCAGTAAGCTTCTAAGCACAATCAAATTTGTTGAACTCACCAAACTTTGTATTTTCTTTGCAGTATCCATGATTACTTATAAACTTTTAATTAAGCTCTCAAAATTCGCGGTTTCCTTCTTTCTCTCATAAATCAAGCTAAATTACTCTTTAAAGACCATTAAGCTGTGTTTCCTTCTTCTAATTAAATTCTTCTAGCCAAACACTTAAAATTTTCACCATGATCAACTTTACATATTTTTCAATATTTGTTTTCACATAATCACCTAAAATGCTCGCATAAGCTCACTTACTTATATAATAATTCAAACAACCTCTTTTGGTCACTTATGGAATTTTTCATAATCCATTAATTTTGACAAAAGCCACACATCATCATTCTTCCAACCCATAACATATCCAACCTCCAATTTTCACCTAATTCAATCAAAATAAACGCACTTGATTCAAAAATCAACTATACTCATGCATAATCATGAAACCCTACGTTATGTCACATTCAAGTTTCCATCCAAATCACCACAAATAGATTTAATAAGATCACCAACAATTGTAAATCATTTTTTTGTGCCAAATATCACAAAATCAAATCAAAGAACACGAAGTTTATCATTTTCAACATCAAGCTTGGATGAACAGGTATGATTCCAATTCTTACTTGCCTCCATACTTAATCAACTTAATAAAACATCAAATTGACACGTTTTTATGTTCAGATAACATGATCCATAAACAAATCCAATGTAAAAACCCAAAATTCAATAAGATTAGGTTAGATGTTTACCTCACTTAAGCGTGAATACAAGAAGATGGAGGTGGTGTTTGGTAGTTGTAGGAGTTGTAGTGGCAGCTGGTGGTGCTAGGGGTGGTGGTTGACCGGCCGATGGTGGCTGGGAGTGGTGGAAGTAGCCACGAACAATAACAGTACTGGCTGGCCAGCAGCTGGCCGTGTGGTGGAGGAGAAAAGAGGAAGAAGAGAACTTGTGTTGTTCTTGCTTGACAATCTTTTGGCATATCTTGCATTGCTTGGCTAATATTTATCCTCTAGAAAGAGGCTTTTTGTTAATTATAATTGGGCATAAGTAATGATAATTAGCTAAATCAAGTGCATCAACTTCATGGGCCTAAAGTTGGGCTCAAATGAGTTGGGCTCGGGGAAAAGTAGCACTTCATTGCGATCAAGTTTTGTGTAGCTTGAAATTAAATTTTTGTAATGTTATGAAAATAATTTAATCCCTTTAGCCATATTTATCAGGGCTTACTATCAATTCATCCTAAAATTTTATGATAATTAAAACTCGAATTGAAAATTAAGGCTCAAATGAATTTTTCCCCATCAAAATGATTAAATGTAATAAATAAATAGGAAGAAATTAATAACATGGCTTAATTAAATAAATAAACAAGATTTAGGGTTGAGCTATTACAGTCTTCCTTCTTTAAAGAGTTTGGTCCTTGAAACCAATGAACTTTATCAAAACATGCCAGATTACCTCAAATAGGTTTGGGTACTTTACTTTCATTTCTTCCTTGCCTTCGCCAGTGGCTTCCTTGGTAACTCAATCCAAAACACACTTTCCTCTCTCCTTTCTCTCTCCACATGGCCAGCCAGCCCCCCGGCAGTTATTTAGGTTTTTTTGGCCAGTTTTTCAGCCAGCCTCAGTGATCTTCGACCCCCCCAGACATCCTAGTAAATTTAACCACCATCCGCCCTCATCAAAACCACTAATCACCACCTCCATCTCTACTTATCTTCAAGCAAAGTGAGTAATCTTGAACTTGATCTTGTTGGTTTTGGTTTTTACTTTAGTTTTAATTCTTGTTTTGATGCTTGTGGTCTTTGATCATGATTTTGGGATGGACCAAAGCTTGTTTACATGCTTTTAAGGAATGGTTTAAGTTGAGGATTTGTGTAAAAAGGAGAGGGACAAGCTAAAACAGTGAGCGCTGAAAATTTCAGAAAAACAGGACAGACTTTAGGATTAAACTGGTAATGATCGCCCCATTGTAAAATTATGATTTTTATTAGGTAGATATTTCAGTGTGTTAGCTTTCAAATGCCTTTTGAATTGTCTTAATCCAAGGTCTTTAGAAAACGTTGTGGTTGTTTTACCAAAACTGTGCAGAATAGACCAAAACTGACATGGATGTGTTCTAACCTCATTTTGGAAATTCTATTGTGGGAATCAAGCTTGGTGTTCTAAATAAAAGATTTTTGGGACTTCCTAAGCTTTCTGTATTGGGGTTTTGAGTCTCAATCAGAGGTTGAATGATTGTGTTACGAGTCATTCTTTCTAAGCCTTGTTATGCTCTTACTTTTCTTTTACTAAATTATTAGCTATGAAATAAATATTTTTGCTAATCGTATGTTCCTACAACAATAATTTTGTACAGAATCAGGGCCTAATCTATCGTTCCTTTCACTGTTGTGCATAATATTATTCAATGAGCTTACATTTAAAAAATTCAGGTACGTTCATTGTTTGTATCTTTACAAATCAGCACATAGTTATCAAAATTATAATATTTTGGTAAGTACATCAATGAATCAGTTTAATTAGTTATTTATCACATTATTAGTGACCACATCAGTTATTAGTTATAGGGCATAGCCCTTTAGTTACCTGCACGACTTCAAGCCAGGTTTCTCGATCAGCTTGGTAAGTGTACACCTATCTTCAGATCGTAACAGTTACTATGGCTTCACTATCAGATAATAATTGACAACACAATTTCATATTTATCTCATTCCCTATTTTTAATTAAAAATGAATTGCAATACGGGCCCAACCAATTTTTCCATGAAAGTTAACTAATATAGGAATGCACGTACTGAGCTTCGGCTCACAGTTCGAAATGTTTTCATGTTTTGTTATAGGAAAGTGTTCGGTGAATCGCCTTCAGGCAGGCAGGACTGCTGAAGATGATAAGTGAGCCGGGAAGTCTGTATAGAATGGTGGTGTATTATCGTTGAGAGGTTTATAACACCGTATTGTGATATATTTTGGTGTTGAGACTGTGTATTTTATCAAAATTCTATATTTTGGTGCAATCCATGAAATGTTTGAATGATTTTGATATTAGAACAATTTCTATATTTATCTAAATGGTCTGATGGATTGTGTTGGTGTGAATGCCTTTGATGGTAAACATCGATTATTATGGCTAAGTTTGTCATGTACAAGCAAAGCCTTGTCTTTGTTGAACGGCGGTAACGCCTAATCATTTGGGTTATGATTTCTAATTCAGGAAACTAATGAAAGAAATGCAAACAGTGATTTATGTACATTTGGGGCGTTACAGATTTGGTATCAGAGCCAAGTTGAGATTTTCTTTATGGAATGTGGAGTTTAGAAATAAGAAGGTGAGAATGGTTGGTAGTGAGGGTCATTCTATACTACTAGAGTGATATTAGAAGTGTAGTGACGATATTAGAAGTGCATGTTACTTGCATTTGCATGTTCCTTAATTATGGTTATATATGCCTCTCATATATGTGTTTTCCTTGTTGGATAGACCCTTATGGTGTTAACATGATGTTGGGTGCATCTATGGTGGATAACATCGCGCTGCTGCATGCTAGTATAAAGGCTCATGCACAGGACCCTTTTTCTGAGTTTCACAGTATTACGTTCCGTGCACACAGACTGCTCTGGTCCTTACCCACAGTTGATCCGTGGGTAGAGTTCAAGCTCCGTTATCATCATTTTATGATAACAGGGAACCCAGGCTGGGGCGAGCCTAGGTTTCAGGCCCAAGGGGCTTAGACGACTATCGCTATAGAGTTGTTGTTGATGGAGGAGTTTGAGCAGATGGAGATTACCATGGAGGCTCTACAGCATGTCTTTCCATTACATCAAGCACACTCCCTGCCTGCAACCCCAACATCAGCACTGGGACCACCCTCCCCACATGCACCAGGTAGCCCACTA
>JACYFF010031952.1:88430933-88448588 GCA_017589665.1 Selenicereus undatus | reverse complement strand
GTGGTGATAAACCTCGCTGATACACCAGAGATAGTGGTGGTTAGTTCCAAGGGCGAGGGATTTTCGGAGGAGGAGGATGATCTCGAGGAGGATCAAGACATTGACGAGGCGGTGGTAGAGCAACAGTGGGATCAGGAGATTAATGAGATGAAAGTGGAGCAACAGGTTGAGCAGGAGGTTGGTGATGCCGAGTTAGAGGCATCGAATAGCGGCTTTGATTCAGGCCAAGAGCCTGATGATGAGTCCGACCATAATATGATCCATCTAAGGATCGTTAGGTGGTTATATGGGTTGGTGTTAGTAGTTTTCTTTTTGAGCCTTATTTGTTTATAGCATAGTCGGTTTGGATGGATGTATTTTGTGTAGGATATGACATTGTATATAGTCAGTTAGATCTTCTCCGACCGTTAGGACATGGTCCGTATCCTTTTTGGTCATGTGACGGACCCACTATCTTGGGGCTAGTTAGTGTTTGGGGTTGAGGTAGGAGTCAAAACTAACTTTGCCTAGTCAGCTAGATGTAATATGTTTTGCTGATCATGTATATAAACAGCTAGCTATGTACGTAAATAATCAGTTATGAAATGATATAATGAAGCTTTGGGTTTGTTTTTAATTATCTTTGAGTTATGTTAAATGTATTCGTCGGGCATGCTTATCTTATATGTTTGAGTATTCTAATGATTGAATTGTCTTGTTTAATATATGATCAGAATGTCCGAATCAGTGCACAACAATGAAGAGGTTCATATAGAAGAAATCTCGGATCATGGCCAAGGATCAGGTGATCAAGCCTCTCATCATGTGCCATCAAATTTTGGCTAAATGTCACAAATTCCTTCTGAGTTAGCTAACAACACTGGGGACTTGAACTACTGGCCGGCCTGAGTAGCTTAATTGATGAAGCGGATTCCCCAAGTACCTACTGAAACCCCTCCTAAAGAGGATAAATTAGCGGATAGGGTAGCATGATGCAACCTTAAAGTGTATGATCGAACTTATAATCCCGTACTAGTGGAGGAATGGATAAAGGAAATGGAGAAAATCTTTACAATGGTAGAAGTGCCAGAAGAAAAGAAAGTAAACATTGGGACGTATTATTTGACTGGTGAAGTGGATATTTGGTGGAATACTGTTAAGGATAAGCTCCTAGGGCCTGAATTCACCTGGAGTAAATTCTTAACTGAGTTGAGGATGAAATTCTACCCAGTTGTGGTCCAAAGGCAAAAAGAGAAAGAGTTTATGGAGCTGAAGATGAGTGGCACCATGACTGTGATGCAGTACGCCAGTAAGTTCACAAAATTATCTAGGTTTGTTCCTGACTTTGTATCATCTGAAAGGTTGAAGAAGAGAAGGTTTGAAGAGGTTTGGCCTTCTATATTCGGAATCAGTTACCTGGGCAACCAATTTTGACTTACGAAGAACTATATGAGCAAGTGGTTGAAGTGGAGCGAGTAAAGACAGAGTTGAGAGCACTGAATCCAATCAACCAAAAGAGAAGGGGTTTGAGCAAGGAACTCCGAGTGAAAGTGTGAACCAGAAGAAACCTTCGCTTGCGCCTCCCAAGAGCCGTCCTACAGGGTCGACACCGCCCTTTGCGAAATGTGGAAGAACAAATCACACCACCCCCTGAATGCCGAGTAAGAACTAATAAGCGCATGTGGTGTGGAAGCCCTGAACACCTTATTGCTGCATGCCCTCGAAGGATGAAGGTTGTAGACAAAGGTCCAGCAAAACCGTAGGGCCCACCTCGCCAAGGGGCCCCACCAACAAGGCCTGCAGCAGTTGGACAAGCGTATAAAATGAGCAAGAAGGAAGTTGCCACACTTGATACGGTAGTCACTCGAACTCTCTTTTTAAATTTAAAGCCATTTTGTGTATTATTTGATTCGGATGCTACTCACTCATTTTTATCCACCTGATCTGCCATGCAATTGAACCTGAAGGATAGGAGGACATAAACCAATTATAGGATCAAGCTACCCAATAATTCTGTGATTGAATGCCCCATCTCCTCTAAACTTGTTCCCATTACCATTGGTGGAACCACCTTCCCTGTGGATTTGATTCAATTTGATTTGTCTGATTTTAACATCATTCTGGGAATGAATTGTTTGCACACCTATGGAGCTAAGATTGACTGTGAGGATCTTAAGGTTATTTTGAAGGATAAAAAAGGAAAAGAAGTACTCTTCTATGGGCAGAGAAAGGAAGAATCTTGTTCCTTGATTTCTGCTATGAAAGCAAGCAAGCTATCATGTCGAAGGTGTATTGGATATTGGTGCTATGCTATTAACATCCAATTAAAGGAAGAGAAAGCTGGAAATATTCCTGTAGTCTATGAATTTGAGGATGTTTTCCCTGAAGAGTTACCAGGATTACCCCCGTAGAGGAAAATTGATTTTGGAATTGAATTAATCCCTGATGCCCAACCTATTTCCAAATCCCCATATTGTACGGCCCAAACTGAGCTTAAGGAACTGAAGTTTCAATTAGATGAGTTGTTGCAGAAGGGCTTTATTAGACCAAGTGTGTCACCATGCGGTGCCCCAGTGCTGTTCGTAAAGAAAAAGAATGGAACCTTAAGGTTATGTATTGACTACAGGGAGTTGAACAAGATCACCATAAAAAAAACAAGTACCCTTTGCCGTGAATAGATGATTTGTTTGATCAATTGCAAGGAGTAAGAGTCTTCTCTAAGATTGATTTGAGGTCAGGGTACCATCAGCTTAGGATTAAATCTGAAAACATTCCCAATACTGTGTTTAGAACTAGGTATGGTCACTATGAGTTTACAATGATGCCATTTGGCCTCACCAATGCTCCCATAGCCTTCATAGATCTTATTAATAGAGTCTTCAGATTCTACCTAGACAAATTTGTGGTGGCATCTATAGATGACATTCTTATCTATTCTAAGGACAGAGATGAACATGCTGATCATTTGAGGATGGTGTTACAAACCCTGAGGGAGCATCAACTTTATGGCAAATTAAACAAGTGCGAGTTTTGGTTGGAAGAAGTGGTGGTCTTGGGACATGTAGTTACAAATTAAGGAATCAAAGTTGATCCCTAGAAGGTGAAGGCAATCACGAAATGGTCAAGGCCTACTAACATCACTGAGATTAAAAGCTTTATGGGTTTAGGAGGCTGTTATCGAAGGTTCGTTAAGGAATTTTCAAAAATAGCTTCACCCCTAACCAATCTGCTGAAGAAAGTGAATAAATTTGAGTACACAGAGAAGTGTGAAAAAGCTTTTCAAGAGCTAAGGCACCGACTAACTACCGCCCTAATCCTAAGGCTACCAATGGAAGGTAAGGAGTATACCATTTATAGTGATGCTTAAAAGAATGGTTTGGCGTGTATTCTAATGCAGGAGGACAAGGTAGTAGCTTATGCCTATCGACAGCTCAAGCTTTATGAGAAAAACTATTCTACCTATGATTTGGAGTTAGTATCCATGATCTTTGCACTAAAAATTTGGAGACACTACTTGTATGGAGCACCATGCAAGATTTACATTGACCATCAAAGTTTAAAGTATATCTTCACCCAGAAGGAACTCAACTTGAGGCAATGGTGCTGGCTTGAGTTGCTTAAGGATTATGATTTGCATACTGAATGTCATCCAGGAAAAGCAAATGTTGTAGTAGATGCCCTCAGTAGGAAAGCACAACATAGCTCAAATACTGTGGTGATTACTCAGTTGAGTCTCTTAAAAGAACTTAAGGATTTGGGAATTCAACTAGTGTCCCATGGGCAAGCACATGTTCAATCATCAACACTTACCTTATAGCTTTCCATAGTGGCGGAAATTCGAGTGAACCAAGGAAGTGATCCTGAACTCCAAAGGATAAAGAAAAATTTAGAAAAAGGAAAGTCTGTCGGGTTTGTAGTACATAAGGACGGGACCCTGCGATTCCAGAATCGCCTATGTGTACCTTGAATTGAGGAATTAAGGAAACAGATCCTAGAGGAGGCTCACAATACATGCTACTCGGTGCATCCAGGAGGCACCAAGATGTACAGAGATTTAAGGCAACACTTCTGGTGGAATGATATGAAAAAGAAGGTTGCGGAATACGTAGACAAGTGTCTAACTTGCCAGAAAGTTAAAACAGAGCATCAGTGTCCCGTGGGTGAATTGCGACCCCTAGAAATTCCCACTTGGAAGTGGGATTCAATCTCAATGGACTTTGTGATGGGTTTACCCCTTTCTGCCTCAAACAAGAATGTTATCTGGGTTATAGTTGATCGGCTTACCAAGTCGGCCCATTTTCTGCTAATAAGAGATACCTGGGGAGTTGAAAAACTAGCCCAGTTGTATGTTATAGAGATAGTCCGACTACATGGAATCCCCTTAGATATATTATCAGATAGGGATCAAAGATTCCAAGCCTATTTTTGGCAAGCACTTCAAAGGGCCTTTAGGACCAAGTTGAACTTTAGCAGCTCTTATCACCTTGAGACAGATGGGCAAACTGAAACAGTAAATCAAATTCTAGAGGACATGTTAAGAGCTTGTGTATTGGAATTCCAAGGGAAATAGAAAGACGATTTACCTTTGGTGGAGTTTTCTTATAACAATTGCTACTAGTCCACCATCAGAATGACTCCATTTGAGGATTTATATCGGAGAAAATATAGAACCCTACTGTGTTGGAGTGATTTGGATGAGGCATTGATTGTAGGCCCTGAAATGATCTACGAAACCATGTAAACAATAAGAAGGATTCGGGAGCACATTACGGTTGCCCAGGGCCGGCAAAAGAGTTAAGCGGGCAAGAGAATGTGGCCTTTGCAGTTTCAAGTAGGCGATAAAGTTTTTCTAAAAGTATCGCCAACTAAGGGTATCAAGAGGTTTAAGGTACGTGGCAAATTGAGTCCAAGATATATTGGACCTTATGAAATCATTGAAAAGATAAATCTTACAGCATATCGACTGGATCTGCCGGTAGAGTTAGAACACATGCATAACATGTTTCACATCTCTCAGCTTAGAAAGTATACCCCAGATCCAAAACACATCACTGTATCTGAACCTATTGAAATCACTGCGGATTTAGTATATGAAGAGCAACCAATCCAAATACTAGATCACAAGATTAAGCAGTTGCGCAACAAGTAGATACCTCTAGTCAAAGTGCTATGGCCAAATCATACCTCCCAAGAAGCTACTTGGGAGACTGCAGAGGAAATGAAAGCCAAATACCCACAATTATTTGAGGTAATCTTGTATTACATGAAAAAGTTATAAGGTTCAAGGGCTAAACTCTTTAAGGGGGGAAGGTTGTAATAGCCCAGCCCTAAATTATGTAATTATGTTTATTAATTGAATTACCTCATGTTCATGATTTTTTTTCTTGTTTCTCATATTTATTTATCGCATTTATTCACTTCGGTGGGGAAAAGTTTATTTGAGCCCTCACTTGGCAATTCGAGTTTTAGTTGTTTATTTAATTGATTAACGAAAACTTTGTAAGAATTGATAGCAGGTCCTAACAAGTTTAATCTAAGTAATTTATTTAGTTTTTCGTAACATTACAAAAATTTAATTTTGAGTTACGCAAAAACATTATCATTACGAAACGTTTTATTCCCGAATCCAACTTTTTTTGCCCAATTTAAAGCCCATCATGTTTGCTTCTTAACCTAACTAATTACCATGATTAATCTTAACCATGGTTAGCCAAAAACTCATTTTCTAGTTAAAAACTCAACCAAGAGGAGTTGATTAGTCAAAAAACACAACTCAATCCAAAACACACTTTCTCTCTCTCCTTTCTCTCTCCACACGGCCAGCCAGCCCCCCAGTAGCTATTTGAGTTTTTTCGGTCAGTTTTTCGGCCAGCCCCGGTGATCTCCGACCCCCTTCCCGAGATCCTAGTACCCCTAGCCACCATCCTCCATCATCAAAACCACTAATCACCAGTTCCATCTCTACTTATCTTCAAGCAAAGTCAGTAATCTTGAACTTAATCTTATTGGTTTTGCTTTTTACTTTAGTTTTGAATCTTGTTTTAATGTTTGTGATCTTTGATCATGATGTTTTGATAAGAAATAAGAGTTATTTTGGTGTTGATCATGGTGGAGTTGAGGTTGGATTATGCTACGGTTAGGGTTAATCCTTAATCATGCAAGTTTGATGATAAAGTGTTGGATTTTGATTGTTTTATCTTTGATTTGGTCATCTTCTAACCTATTGGTGTTTATGGTGATGTTTTTGATGATTTGAAATGAGTTAGAGTGAGTCCAAGTTGTCCATAAACTAGGGTTTTGGCAAATGATGTATGGTTTGGATTAAACTAGCTTTAAACTTGGTTTATGTGTGTATTTGATTGAAAAATTATCTTTATTGGATATGATTATGAAGTGAACTTGAGTGTGGTGATTTTGTATGATGTTGAGATGGACCAAAGCTTGTTTACATGCTTTTAAGGAATGGTCTAAGTTGAGGATTTGTGTAAAAAGGAGAGGGCAAAGCTAAAACAATGAGAGCTAGAAATTTCAGGAAAACAGGATAGATTTCGGGATTAAACTAGTAATGATTGGCCCATTGAAAAATTATGATTTTTTATGGGTAGATGGTTCAGTGTGTTAGCTTTCAAGTTCCTCTTGAATCGCCTTAATCCGAGGTATGTGGAAAAAGTTATGGTCGTTTTACCAAGACTATACAGAATGGACCAAAACCGACATGCTTGTGTTCTAGCCTCATTTTGGGAATTCTATGGTGGGAATCAAGCTTGGTGTTCCAAATGAAAAATTGTTGGGACTTCCGAAGCTTTTTGTATTGGGTTTAGAGTCTCAATCAGAGCTCGGATGACTAAGTTACAAGTCATCCTTTCTAAGCCCTTGTTATGCTCTTACTTTTCTTTTACTAAATTATTAGTTATGAAATAAATATTTTTGCTAACTGTATGTTCCTACAACGATAATTTTGTACAGAATCAAGGCCTAATCTATCATTCCTTTCACAGTTGTGCATAATATTATTAAGTGAGCTCACATTTAAAAATTTCAGGTACGTTCATTGTCTATATCTTTAGAAATCAGCATGTATTTATCAAAATTATAATGTTTTGGTAAGTACATCAATGAATCAGTTTAATCAGTAATTTATCATATAATTAGTGACCCAATTAGTTATCAGTTACAGGGCATAGCCCTTTAGTTGCCCGCATGACTTCAGGCCAGGTTCCCTAATCAGCTTGGCAGGTGTACACCTATCTTCAGATCGTAACCGTTACAAGGGTTCACTATCAGATAACAATTGACGACGTGGTTTCATATTTATCTCATTCTCTGTTTTTAATTAAAAGTGAATTGCAATATGGGCCCAACCAATTTTTCCATGAACGTTTAACAATACATGAATGCATGTGCTGAGCTTTGGCTCATAGTTCGAAATATTTTCATGTTTTGTTTTAGGAAAGTGTTCAGTGAATCACCCTCAAGCGGCCAGGACGGATGAAGATGATAAGTGATCCGGGAAGTCTATATAAAATGGTGGTGTATTATCGTTCAAATGTTATATAAACACCGTATTGTGGTATATTTTGGTGTTGAGACTGTATATTTTATCACAATTCTATACTTTGGTGTAATCCTTGAGATGTTTGAATGGTTTTGAGTTAGAACAATTTCTATATTTATCTAAATGGTCTAATGGGTTAAGATGGTGTGAATGCCTTTGATGGTAAGCATTGATTATTATAGCTAAGTTTATCATATACAAGCAAAGTCTTGTCCTTGTTGGACAGCGGTAATGCCTAATCATTTGGGTTATCATTTCTAATTGGGGTAACTAATGAAAGAAATGCAAACAGTGATTTATGTACATTTGGGGCGTTACAATATACATGTGCTCTCAGCGCATCTACTTTTTCATGAATGTTCCCATATTTTTACCTATGCAAAGGCTTTAGGGGATTCTTTATATTCTTCGGCTTCTATGTAATATGCTACATGTAACATCCTATTCCTTATTTGCTCCAAATCTCTCAGACAATATTCTAAAAATCAAAGTGATCCATCCACATATCACAAAATCTAAATTATGATTTATCCATAATTCAACTATGAAATGTAATAAAAGCAGGTGAATGACCAAATACATCCCCTCAGGGACAAATTAGGTCTCATATTTCTTCTTCTTGTAAATTAATTTCACCTGAGATTTTATCGTTTTTTAAACTTAGGCATTATTAGTTTGAATTATTTGAAGCCATATTTTACTTGTCCCCGTTTTCAAGGCCTAATTTATAGAAATATATAAAACAAAATGTATTATCTTTCTCCAATTGTCACATGTTGCACTTGCATAATTTAGCCTTTTGAAATTTGTGTCCCAATTATCAAAAGAGTTTTGAAATATCATTTCAATTTCTTTTGTAACATCTCCAATATTTTTTCTTATCTTTTCGATATTTTTTAAAAAATGAAAAAAATAAATTCTAATCTCCAATATATGCATAAAAATAGACTTTAATTTCTAAGATTAGCAAAAAATTTGGCAAAGGCTAATAATACAAAAATAAATAAAAGAGTCAAATATGATCCTAATTTCGACTTTTATGACATTCATATTCTCAATAATATTTATAAGTATAAATAAGAAGCAATTATTATGATGCAGTATGATATTATATTTACAGTTTATGTTTATAAAATATTTATAAATATATCATAATGAGAATGATCAAATTTCTCCATCAAAAAATAAAAAAAATCTCATATATAAATCTCATGCATCACATGAGTCTTAACCATTAACACTAGTTAAGTCCATCAAAAACAAAAATTAAAAAAAAAATCTCCAATATCTTCTTATTATAACCTTCGTTCTCCCTCTGTCCCATTTTATTTTCTCTTGTTATTCCTTTTATGGACATCCTATATTATTTGCTTGTTTTCCATGTATGGATGACTAATTAGACCTCATAACCTTTTATTCCCCTTGTAAAAGATAGCATTTTTTGGAATTAATAGCAATTAATAACGTCATAGAACACAAATGTGTGTTTTTCCTATGACTAATAAGCCAATCATTAAAGCTTCCATTCATAATTGGCCAACATTGATTAAACACTTACTTCTAACAAGTTAAGCACTTGATTAGCAATTACAAGCTTTTTTTTATAACATCCCTAATATGCGTGTCTTGTAAACTCATACAAATGCAATGGGATGGATGGAGTATTTACAATCAAGTTTTTATTTGCGATATTTTTGGAGAGGAAAACTGTGTGATAAATTGGTAGGCTTATAAGTTTTCCTTATAACTTTCTATTTATTCTTCTGCACTTTTATTTTCATTCAGTGATTTCCTTACTATTTACAGTGAGAATAACTTAGATAAAGTCTCTTACTACTTTTACCATGTATGCTTCTCAATGCCACAAAAATTGACAAACATCCATGTTATTGTTATGGTTACTTAACTAACCAAAGAAACAATTGATTTGTATGTGAAAAAGCAAAAAAGAAATAATGGACCTATCATTTACAACTTTAATGTTCAACTGTAAGTCATAAGAGTAATGACGGGACGTAAAAGGTCAAAGGAGTTCTAAGCACTTGTAAAAAGATGTACAAATTAATTGTAAATTCTATGTATATAAGCATCTGTTAGCTTGAAGACGAAAGCACCATTCATTTGCGTAGGGATTGCCCACACGCTAGGAGTGTATAGCAAAACTGAGTCCCAAGAAACAAGCAAGGTATTTTTTTCACCTTACACTTTAGAACCTGACTTCATTCTAATTTGGAACCCACCAAAGAAGATGGAGGGTTTTGGTCGTCTACCTTCTCCATGACAATATGGCTCCTTTGGAAGTGGAGGAATATTAGGTGTTTTGATGACCCTAATTTCCATCCCTTTAAGCCTTGGATTTTGGTGCAAAAAATAACTGAGGAGATAAGGAAGAATTTGGCAAGAATTGGGGCCAACTCTGTTAATAATAGCACTCACCCAAGAACCGAAACTTTAGTCTAATGGGTAATATCCCTCAAAGGTTGGATCAAACTTAATCTGGATGGAGCCTTGCATGGCAACCTGTGCTTCAGTTTCTGACGCTGGATTTTGCAGTAATTTTGTGGCTAATCCTTTTCTTTTTATCCAAGTAAGTTCCACTGTATAATCAAATTTCTTCAAATTTCTGAACTTTTAGCTTTTTTTGGACCAAGGAATTTGATAGACTAAAGTCTTAGCCTGTTCTTTGTGCTACTACACCATTGCCCTTTTCATTGACCTTTTTTTTGGGGGGGGGGGGCTTGTTTGTGTTTCTGGGTTTCCCAGACCGTGCAACCTCTATTTCATTGTTAAAGAGAAGTTGTTTCCATTAGATTCTTAACTAAACAGACATTAACTGATGGTTGGTTATGAACTAAAGAAGACAATGCACGATTTGCCTACTGCACCATTGCATGTATTGTTTACAAAATGTTCAGCTACAGTATCAGGCTCACACACATGTTCATTTAAAGTTTAAAACTTAAATGGGTTAAACAGGTTAAACAGGTAAGTGGTATCTAATTCTGACTCGTTTAACTTAAACGGGTTATCAGAATCAGGTTGATCCGTTTAAATGTTAAACGGTTTCAGGTTGGATTTTTCAACCCGTTTATTAAACAGGTCAGGGGGTTTTCAACTCGTTTAACTTTGACCCGAACACAAACCCCACCCGACCTGACCTATTTGACAGCCTTAATGCCAGTCCGGGCCGGAATAAGAAGCCCGATATCCACTGTTTCTTGGCTGATAATCATCCCAAGGTATAAAATTATAAATGCCTTCTGTTATTGATACGATTAGTGGGGCTTCTATGTTGTGAATCATTGCATTGAATCTTCTGTTCTCGTTATTGATTGTACCTCTGAGTTCTTAGATCGATGGGAAACTTTTAAAATATTTGCTTGATGTATGATGTATGATATTCATCAAGAATGGGAAAAAGAAACTTTTTTTCTGGAAAGGTAAAAGGACTGATTAAAGAAATACCATTAAGTTGCCTTTATACTTCTACATTTCATTTGACAGGGAAATTTTAATGTCGAACAACTATCCTTCTAGTTTTCAACTATGTCCACATGATGCCCCTTTGTCAATAAAATAGTCAAAGATTAATCAAGTTGGCCTACATGCCCATGGCAAAACGCAAAGGGGTTTTTCGTATTGGGGGAAACTTAGAAAGGAAATGGATTCCATGGTAAGCAGAGGCCAATAATAAGGACCGTCCAACGACACCACTTCGACCTCCTATGAACTGCCCGCAACCACGACATGAGTTGATATACATTTTGAGAGCTGGCATTTGTTTAATTGGAGCTATTTAGTCATCTTTAAAAATTTTATAAAAACCTAAGAAAAGGTAAGTAAAAGATTTCAATTTGATAAATTAAAAAAGAAGAGGAATTCGATTCCATTACTTAATTAGAAAAATAATTAGTAAAAGTTGTATGAAATAACTACGTAGATATTTGTTCATTTTCAAAATATACGAAAAACCTTTTACTAATTGAAACAAAATCGTCGTAATTCATCAAATCAAGTCCAAATATTCTCTCCATAATGCTGTGTGAGTCTTGATACTATTACAAACAATTACTTTTTTACTAATTGAAACAATTACTTTTTTTTCTTACTCCTAATGACAGAAATGGACAAAAGTTGGATTGATAAGGATAGGAGATCTACGGAATATATAAGTGGAATTGAAAAGTTTCTAGATTTCACTTTTGCCAATGCCGAGGGTAGTAACATGATAGTTTGCCCATGTAATCGATGCAAGCTTGCGTGGAAATGTTGGTTTACTAGAGATGTTTTGACACATCATCTCATGTTCAATGGATTCCTGCCAAGCTACAAAGAATGGGTGCATCATGGTGAATCAATTTTCATGTCGTCTAGTTCGAAACCCCGCAGTGGAAGCCATAGTGACACCAATGCTGAGCCAAATTTGTTGGGTCATATTGATACTATAGGAATGTTGAATGATATTTTTGGGGTACACAAGCAAGAAGACATTCTAAATGACATTGGGGATCCTATGATTGGGGAGTATGTTGAATTTGATGATGAACCTGAGCCAAATGACATACTGAATGAGGAAGAACAAATTGAAGATGCCAGATATAGAAGACTAGTTGACCAAGCTGAGCAAGAATTATTTTCAGGGTCGAAATTCTCAAAATTGTCCTTCCTTTTGCATTTATTTCATTTGAAATCCATGCACGGGTGGTCAATTAAGTCCTCTACTTTGTTGCTTGAACTTTTGTCTATTGTTTTCCCTCAAATTAATCCATTTTCGTTGTCTTGGAGTAAATGTAAGCAATTAAAAAAGGATTTGGGACTTTACTATGAAAAAAATCATGCTTGTCCTAATGATTACATTTTGTATTGGGTTGAGAGGGAAAACCAAGAAGTGTGCGATAAGTGTCTACCGTAAGCTAATAGGTGATGAAACTCATGGAAAGCTTATTGGGTTCGGTAGTGGTGTGACTACAAAAGACTTGCGTGCTAAGCACCAGAAGAGTGAATCTAAGCTCTTAGTGAAAGTTCTCAACAAAATGCTGACCATGTAGAATCAAATTGATGTCTTGACTACTAAAGTTGTTGCCCAAGCTGCAAACTCAGAACTTGAATCAGTGTGTAACACTTCAAAATATGTGTTTAATTTGACAAGTTTTTCTTATTTCTTGTCTAATGTACATGAATTATGAGTTGAGAACTGGTTCACCGCAAAACTTGATCAATGATACGTCATGTGATGAAAGAAGCCAAGAGTCACACAGGTCTAGAGATGCCTTTTCAGTTTCACATGCGCTAGGTAGGCATGTAAAAGTGTATTTTTTAACGAAGTAAAAGATATGTTGGCTTAGTTACATTATAGTGTTATCTAACTATAAATTGTTTTTTTATTGGGATGTAGTCAATGATACTCAAAGAGGGTCGACGTTGTCAAAGCATATCAATGTAGAGCCCAGTAAACAACAAAAACCACCAAAAAATATCCAGGTATATACAAATTATAGATTTTAACACATTCTTTATTGTATAATAATAATTTCACATTTTTTTATCCCAAAGTATTTGTCAAAGGCATCAAATCATCCCACAAAAATGGGACATGTTACTCCTAGTGGAGGGACTCCTGCTCGTGAGCAACCTATTAGGGATGGTGGACTTACTCTTGATAGAGGAACTTCTACTTTAGCTGGCACTTCAATTCCATGTGGCACTTCCACTCAAAAGGCATTTTTAAACTATGACGTTTGTCATTCCAAACGATATGTCAGTTGCGTATATGATTATCAAGTCTTTATTTATTTATTTGCTTTGCTAGAGAACCATCATGGGAGTGAACAACAAGTTCACTGAGCAAGGAACTTCCAAACGACCAAAGTCAAATGTTGTGTATCCAGTATGTCTACTTTTTAAAAATATTCTACACCATTCATGTTCTATGCAAATCCTTATAACCATATACAAATTTTGCTAGTTGACTTATGAGGAAGTGACGAAGATAACAAAAAAGGCGCTGAAAAAGAATCCTGATTCAGTTAGAAAGTACGCTTGTAGTGAAAAGAAGGTTTTGACGCTTTGTTATCTTGTAGGCATGGTAAATATGGCCTTATCATTCCCAGATGGTTGACGACGTGTTGCTTGAGAGACCGCAAAATGTGAACATTGTGAGTTTAGTTTAAAAGTTTTAAATTACATGTTTTTAATGTATTAAGTTGTTTGATTTGCGTTGTGCATTCGGTTTTTTGGATTTATTTATGGCAATGGGTTGGATTTGTGTTGGGTACTCCAGGCATGTGGCTTGTTGAGTTTATTTGCTCCAGTATGTGGCCGTTGAGATTGTGAATAGTTTATTATTGTATTTATGACATGTTGTAAAAGGAAAATAGCCAAGTTTTAGGCGGAACTCTGCCGAAATTTTTTCAAAATTAGGGAATTTACTACAAAGAAAAACCTAACTGTAAGGATATTATATAATATTTTTAGAGCACAAGTACATAGTTATGGAGGATAATAGCTAGATATTAAATCTTGCAATCTTTTTAGAAGTTTTTTCTTGTTAGTGGCGTTGTTTGTTGTACTAAACTCCAATATATGGACTTGGTGATTTCAGATTGAAACCAAGGGTAACATGTCACAACATCGGATATGATGCTAATTTGGGTTCGTGAGGTGTTCACTTGAAGTTATGGAGTTCCATACCATCTGATTTGTTCTATTTTGTTTCAATCTTATACATGTTATTCCAAACGAAAGCAACTTTTAGGTAGTGGATGCATACTTTATATGCATGTTGAATTCAATTTTGTACTTTTCAGTATGTACTTAAACACTAGTTATTTTGAAACCCAATTGATAATAGTTTATTTATGGTTATAAAGTTGATGTACTTTTTGTATCATTTAAGCTAAGATCAAATATATTCTCTCTATCTCTTCCTCTACCTCGCTCTTCTCTATCTCGCTATATGTATATATGATTATAATACGTTAACGTTAGTGAATATAAACTATTCGCATTTTTAAATATAATGATTTTTCGATTTTTAATATGAAAATTTTCCCGCCAAAATTAGTTATGCGCTTACAGCATTTGAAATTTAGTTGTCACATGCATAGTGCCACACTTATAAGCGAGGGAGTGGTGAAAATGATTTTTGTCCCAAAGGATACTCTGGCCACGGATACAAGCGAGGGTCATCTACCTACACATATAAGCGTGGTAAATAACGCAATCTTGCACGGATATAAGCGTGGGTAGTGCACAATCGGCCATGCTTATTAAACGTGGCAAATTTTTCCCCACTTATACCCTATGCATGCTTACCTTCAGCGTGACAAATATGCTCTGCCATGGATATAAGCGTGGAAGGAGGCAAACTTAAGCATGGTTAGATGCAGCATTTCCTGTAGTGATGGGAAATTGGTTATTGGGCTTTTCGGTGAATTTGGGTGTTTGTTCAACAGTCAAAGCCAAGCTACTACGTCTACTACATGGATTGAGAACAGTTAAAGCGAGAGGATACAGTAATCTAATCATTCACATGAACTCGCAACTCGTCGTTAACAAGATGAAAATAGAACCGCTACTTTCCCGTGCTTATTACTTCATTATTAAGGAATGCCAATCGCTGGAGTTGGACAGTTAGAATTTCCCATTGCTGTAGGAAGTCTAATAGGGTGGCCGATTATTTGGCAAATGTAGGAGTAGATCACTTGCTATTGTTTGTTTTGTATTCGAATCCTCCTTCGGGTTTGTCTCCCTGTTTATCTGAAGCTGTGTGTGGTGTGGCATGGCCTCGCCTAATTCATAATCAATAATAATTTTGTTTGAGGGGCTTATAATTTCACTTACCGATCAAAAATTTATATTTTGTTTGAAGGATAGAAGAAAAGGTTGTTACTATTTCTGTTTCTTGATATTGGAAAATTATAAAATTGCTACAATTAAATGTAAACCAATAATCAAAAATAATATTTTAGTATATTTTAGTTTTTGAGAATAATTTAGGTTCTTAAAACACGTCATTAATGTTCGATCGATACATTACAGTTGAATCAAGCCTTAATGAATCAGTTCAATATTAAAAACTTTGATGCTTTGAGCAGAAACTACATAAAATAACCATAAATGAGACTAGTTAAACGACAAAATTAATAACTATTTAAGAATATATAGTATTAGTAATGATTTAGTTGTTTGTAGAACTCCCATGGGCAGACAACAATGATATGCATGTTCTGAACATTATGATACATTGCTCGCCAATTAAAGAGTACTTCTCTACTACACACAACATAACATAAAGCAGCAGACATCAAACTAGCTGTGACTTTATCACTAATTATTGTCACTGCATTATCAATTCTCATTCTCATTTAATTTACTACTATAACAGAAACAAAAATTGTACTCTGTACAGCATAAAATTTAGAGTTGGATAATGGGTCGGCTCAAGTTGATCCATTTAATAAACGGGTCAATTTCGTGTAAGTCTTAAAAAATAACATATTTTTAAGCTAAACAGACAAATCGAGTCGACTTCGGGTCGAAATTGGTTTGGTTCGTGTCAGAATCGAGTTTCTCTCAATAATTTCAGGTGGGGTTCAGATCGGATTTTCGTATCGGATCAGACTTTTCCAATTCTAATAAAATCCACTAATTAAAACTTAGAAGACGAATTGAACTGGTCCTCTCAGTGCCCAAATCTCTCGAAAATGGCAAAAACTTGCAGAACACCCAAAAATTCAAAACCAAAAAACCCATCATCTTAATTCTTACATATTTCATCATGCCCCGGCAAAAAGCAATCATGATTCTTGGTTGCCTCACTCGCATGCCACTCTCTTTCTTCACTTGAGATCACGCCCATTTCCTCCCCCTTATAAATTACCACCATTTCCTACTTGTCTCTCTCACCCTGTAGACACCCACTCAGAATCCAAACATACCCACCAAAAAATACCCCCACAAACTATATACCTGCATCTCATTTATCCATCAGCTAAAATATTTGAGTTCTGTTCAGGGTCTTAATTGCTCGGATGGCGGTTTCGGGTTTTGAAGGCTTTGAGAAACGCCTGGAGCTCCATTTCTCCGGGGACGACCCAAAGAAGACCCAAATGGGGCTCCGAATGATCGACTTCGAGTCGATCAATTGTGTACTACATGCGGTCCAATGCACTGTAGTATCGGCCGTTGGTAACAACCACTTTGATGCTTATGTTCTGTCAGAGTCAAGTTTGTTTGTGTACCCAAACAAGATTATTATCAAGACTTGTGGGACCACCCAACTGCTTAAATCGATCCGCCCTTTAGTTCACTATGCTAGTCTTCTTGGGTTTTATTTAAGCGCGTGTAAGTACACGCGCGGTAGTTTTATTTTCCCAGCCTCACAGCCTTACCCACACACTAGTTTCAAGGATGAGGTCCTCTATATTGAGAACAACTTGCCCAAAAGCCTTTGCTATAGAAAAGCCTCTATTATGCCCTCCAAATTCACCCCTTCTCAGTCTTGGCATGTTTTTACCGCCTCTGACGGCAGTAACTTCAGTGATGGTAATAGTAATAGTAATAGTATTGGTCATCACGACTCATACTATACTGTTGAGGTGTGTATGACGGACCTAGATCAAGGACTCGCCATGAAATTCTTCCGACTGCCAGGCGACAAGAGCCCTGGCGACGTGGTGGGCAAAGAGATGACTAAGATAACTGGGATTGGGGAGATCAATAGAAAGGCTCTTATTTGTGACTATGCGTTTGACCCTTGTGGATACTCTATGAATGGGATGGACAATGAGAAGTACTCCACTATTCACGTGACTCCTGAGGCTGGGTTCAGCTACGCGAGCTTCGAGTGTTTGGGGCTCACTCGCCCGCATGATAATGATGATGATGGTGCTAACATCATTGAGCAGTTGAAGAAGGTGGTCCAGGTCTTTAGACCCGGGATTATATCGGTGGCCACCAGCATGGGCGCCAATATTGAGCCCGGTGTTTGGGCCTGCCTTGCTAGTGGGCTCGAGTCCATGGGATTGAAGTTGAGGAGCTGCTCCATTGACGAGTTCCCATCAATGGAAACCATTTTGTACCAAACTTTCACCTCTTGTCGAAAATAGTGGGAAAAAAAA
>JACYFF010031952.1:88337144-88420933 GCA_017589665.1 Selenicereus undatus | reverse complement strand
ATCTATATATATATATTACACGGTGCATTTGATATAGGGTTAGGATGGATTGTATACTTGCATTTATAATGTACTAACTTTCTTAGTAAATATATAAAACATAGATGTATAATCAATTAATCATTAACATATGAATTAAAAGAGGAATATAGAATAAATGGGTTTGTCTAATTAAACGGTTTTTATCTTTTAAGTACACTTCAAGAGTAAAGAACTAAAGATGACGGCATTGAAAACACACAATGATTCAGAATTAATCTGACTTGATTTATACCCAATCCGATTTACACGTGACCCGATATTGACCGAAGCATTGAACTGAATCCCGCTTGGTCCAAACTACACTCGACGCATACCCGATCCTATACACAATCTGAAACAGACCCGACCCGAATTCCACCCGAACCGAACCCATACCGACCCGACCATGGTACCTGTAAGTGACCCGAACCCGAACTTCATCCGAACTCGACCCAAACATGGTTGATCCGAAAGTGACCAAAACCCGAATTTCACCCAAACCAAACACGAACCTGACTCGAACATAGTTGACCCAAAAGTTTGCATATTTCCTATGTGCTAGTGATTCTCTAAAACTAAAGCACTATTCCATCCTATCACATTCTATCATGCAACACTACTGTGAAAAAGCCAATGCAATGCACCCCCTGGCCCTTTGTGAAAGGATCGGGTGGCGAGGGGGTGGGGGGAAGGGACGTAAAAAGGGAACATTGGCTGAGCCTCAGGAGCCCTAAGAGCCTTCCTTATTCATTTGCCCCATTATCCCTTTGAGTCATCGTCAGGCCTGAAGCGCTTTTAGTGGCAAGTCCACTGGGCAAGTGTAGATAAGAGCGAGAGACTTCAAAAGAATTGAACGCCATTAAAACTTTATGTTTTTTGATTAAAATTTTGTGTCATACAAACATTTTGTATGATATGCTTGGCCTCGATAATATGTCAAAGTTTATCGAGTGCTACTCAACTAAGCACAGATTAGGATTATCCTTTTACCCCCAAAATTATGCACGACTCCTTAACTATAGGTAGCTCTTCACATTCGGTCGTAACACTAAATCTAAAGAGAACCACCGCGTGGCTCTCCAAAGCATACCACTTCGAAGATAAAAAGGGTCAAGTCCCTCCCACCTAGACTATGACCATTGAAGTTGCTACACATCCTTTGATCATAGGCTTAAGATCAAATCCTGTATGAGTGACTATCCTGAAAAAGTGCTAAGTGCTCTATGTTATACTTTTGTGTGTGCCAAGAGGGTCTATGTTTTTTCAAAATAAGTTCGTGTCTTCTAAACGTTTTTGTTCAAGAACAAAAGCCTTACCAAGAATGCAAGGTGTCCTAACTAGGAGTTCATGGATAGAAGCCAACAACAGTTGGATCCTGGATCCATGCCAATGATGGTTGGAATTCTGCTGTAACAATTCCAATTGGGACACTATTGCAGCTTAGCCACTATACCTTATATGATGCTAAAGGTTGAGGAAGCTAGCGGCCAAACAAAGCCATGTTGAATGTCCAATGCTTCCTCCTGATCTCCCTAACCCCTAAAGGCACATCAAAGTTCTAGCGTCCTCCATGATAGTAGTCTTAAGTTTGGCTTTTCTTGCTTCCCCTTACTTTTTCCAAAATCAAAATTTGGTGGCAACTTTTTTTCTTTTTTAAAAGAAATTTCCTTTTTTCTACAATCCTAAATTTTAGTTTGTGACAGAAAAACAAATCCCAAAAAAGGGACCATAAGAGTCGTCTAGTAAAAATCTCTATCTACAAGTCTCGATTCAACGTTAGGGAATGACATAAATAACAACAATCGTGAAGAGGATGGTCATGCTATCGAGCAAATTGCAACATATGGCCAATTTATTAGCCTAGTGAAAATCTTATTTGAGGCCAATAAGCAACAAAGATTGATAAATGACCTCGCTAAAAGAAGCGTAAACACGAGATCGAAAATGAAAGAGAAGAATATGTGCACTCAACTCGTTCGATCCATGAAGAGGATCCCTCACTAATAGATCAAAGGATAAGTAAATGGGAACAACCTTTAAAGAGCTCCCAATTACTTAGAAATCAATTCGTAGATCCAACCTTTTATTCACCCATATCAAAAGGGAAATTGCATGCCAAGTTTTCCCCTTCACAAAAACTTGAAATTTATAGGTTTAGGTAACCCATTTTCTCATTTGAGGAGTTTCATTAACATCATGAGCCTAAAGGGTGTAAACAAAGCCCTTTACCCTCAAATATTTCCCCTCATCTTAGGAGAAATGGTGAGCAGTGGTTTCATTCACTGGACCGACACAAGGTCAACACCTACGAAAGTTTAAATAAGAAATTCCTATTGCAATATTCTTACAATACGAGTTTCCTACCAAGCTTCATTACTAAGAACTTTTAAAACATGAGAAAAAGAATGTTCCTGAGCCTTTCTACCCCATTATAGAGCAAAAATGCTAAACCATCCCCAAGAAAAACAATAAGTCCGTATCTAAATTATCACCAACATTTGCAATCTCAACCCTTGCACATGTCCATAGAACTGCATGATGTCGAGATGTTTGACACTACCGCAAGTGTACGGGTGTTGTAGTTAAAACGAAAGTATCGTCCACAGAGACCAAAACAAAAATTACCAAGTTCTTTCTACTAGAAAATGCTAAGCAAATACTTAATCGAGGATTTTTGATTCGACAACTTCTAATCAACAGTTTCTAAATCCATTCAAGGAAAAACGCCTAGGGATTTATTTAGTTAAGAAAGGTGTTGCATCATATGATTAACATGTTCTGTTCTCTAAATTGGATAATTTTGAGGAATTGTAATTGATTCAGAATTTAGTCTACTCTTTCGAAATCAACCAAATTGCCTAAACTAAACCAAAGTCGTTCTTTCAAACTAATTTGTCTTAATCTAGGTTCAATATTTTTGATTACTCATTCATCCTCCAAGCATGCAAATTTCTGTTTCAAGTCATTGCTATATTGTGTCTCATCAAGCGGTCTAACAATCGAATTTCACCTTTCAGTTCTTCATTTTACTGTCTCAAAGGTGCGATGCAAGCAAATTTAGCCAAGTCCACTCATAACATGATAATCATTTGAAAAAACGAAATCAAACAACATGAAAAGAAAGCACAATTCTATTGAATTAAAATGATCCAACTACACTTCCATTAACAAACAAATCCCTAGACAAGATAAATTACTCACTCATGATTAAAAATTTAACATCTAACCAAATGATTCAGCGAGATCTGAGGGGGAAAAGCTTGGCAATGACAGCCTCCAACAAAGTCTTCAAACCGCCAACAAATCCGAGTTCCACGCTTAAGATTCTCACTTGCACACAAAATCAAACTAAAATCCTAACTACAAAAGGTAAAATTTGGGAAAGGAAATGACTATCTATGATGATGGGATTCTCTTCTTCTGCTGTTAAGGGACGCCCTTTTAAGCAAAATCTCGAGCTTTTCCAGCCACACAGCCAAAGGGAGACGAAGAGGCCACAGTTAAACAGGAACCACGGTCCGTGGCAGTCACCATGGTTAGACCATGGTCTTGGCTGGAGCCGATTTCTTCTACTCATCTCTTCCTCCACGGTCATAAGGCTTAGGGAACCTCTATGGCAGGTCAATACATACTCAAAATGGGGGTCAAATGTTGGGTCAGACGATCTAAAATCCTGCAAATATCATCAAACAATTGTACCCAAGCACAAAACGAGAATATGAGTATAAATTATAGCATAAAGCACACAATTCTCCTAAAAATGCAACAAAAAGACCTTAAAATGATATATACATTAAGCACTTATCAAACTTCCCCATGCTTGAACTGTTGCTTATCCCTAAGCAATGCTAAGACTAAAAATTATTCAAAAAACCTCCTCAGGATAGACATAGGTAGTATCTGAATGGCAAAGTTGATCCAAAGTTAGCCCAAAAGGTGAAAAATCATTTAACAAACAGACTAGGAAATGAAATTTTCGAAAACCACTTGATATACCACAATGTCAAATTTGAATCACTCCCCCCCCCCCTAAAATAATCCAATATAATCACATTAACATATGAAACAAATTGAGCTAGTAATGCAGGTAAAGCCTCACTATAGTCATGTGGCACTCATCACTCATGTGTTTGAAATGTAAGAAGGTTCCCTCAATTCTCATTCCATAAACTCAAATCTACCATAAGCTTGACAAGATTCTCTAATTCGTCATCTCTAGAATGCAAAACACATTAGACAATCATGAGGACTTTTATAAGGTTATAATGGGGCCATGGGTAAAGGTAAGAGGGGAACGAATGTTTTAGAAATGCAGAGCTAGAAGCCATAGACCAAGAGCAAAACGTTTCCAATGCACTCATACAACATTCTCCTTATACCAATACAATTCATCTACAAAATACATCCCCAACTGAAGAGATAAACAGTTGAAAGTCATAAATATTTTACAATCCAAATAAGGCTAACGCTCTTGTTATTATTGCTTTTTTGTCTTCTTTTTTTTCCCTCTTGTTTTTTGTTTTGTTTTTTGAAAGAGTTAGCCAAGGGAATTCCATACCAAACTTTGAATTTCACCTCTTCTCTAAACTTTGTACAACGAGACAAGGGATTTCTTATATAAAATAAGAACACAAATCCCTTCACCAAACAATCAAATCCACCAAAAAGATCTTAATATACCATATTAGTTCCCAAATAAACTTGATGCACAAGGATAAAATGCTCCTATAGTCTTAGCTTAAGGGTTTGATAATTACTTGGCCAAAAGTTATGTTTGGAGGTTCAAATCAACAAAAACGGATATAAGCTCAAAAGGGCAAGAAAGGGATATAATGCATACCAAAGGTGGCTATTTGGTATTGTGGGCTAACAAGTCAAAGAATGTTTTAATCATATTGCCTAACAAATTTCACATAGAGGAGGGACAATAGAATTCACAGCATTCACATTCATACGGTCCAACCTTTGAGTCATAGCATCAACTTTAGCAGAAAGCAAAATAAGTGCATCAACTTCGAGCTTACCTCCAACCCGCTTGGGTTGGCCTCGTCCGGTGGATCATTGGAAATTATTTAGTGCCATCTCCTCCATCAAATTGAAGGCTTCATCCTCCGTCTTATTCATCAAAGTGCCTCCCGTCGTCGCATCTGTGGTGGACCACACCGTTTGAGTAACTCCATTGTAAAAGGTTTGGATGATCATCCACCTTTAGAGTCCATAATGAGGGCATAACCTTAGC
This sequence comes from Selenicereus undatus, assembly GCA_017589665.1. Lineage (NCBI taxonomy): Eukaryota > Viridiplantae > Streptophyta > Magnoliopsida > Caryophyllales > Cactaceae > Selenicereus > Selenicereus undatus. The sequence continues at coordinate 88,415,673 of JACYFF010031952.1, read as the reverse complement.
AAGTCCTTAAATCGCTCCCAAACTTCATAAAGTGATTCGTCTTCCCTTTGAGTGGAGGTAATGATTTGTTTCCTTAAACTTTCCGTCTTTGATGGTGGGAAGAATTTGCCAAGAAAGGCTTTAGTTAGCTTGTCCCAATAGTGGTGATGGAATTCGGTAGCAATGAATGTAGCCAAGCAAGAGCCTTGTCCTTAAGAGAAAATAGGAATAGGTGAAGGTGAATTGCATCGATGGAGACTCCGTTTAACTTCAATGTATCGCACACCTCCAAAAATATCGAGAGGTGACTATTAGGGTCGTCCATTGATGATCCTCCAAATGGCATTTGTTGAACCATTGAAACTAGTGCCAGTTGTAACTCAAATTTGTTCACCTCCAACATGGGTCTAGCTATGCTAGAGGTGATACCTTGGACACCTGGAGTGATGAAATCCCGGAGTGTCCTTCTTTCAGGTTCCTTTCTTGGTGGTTCCATATCTTTGGCGAAGTTTCTCGAGCCTTGCGCCTTTGTCTTTGACCCTTTGCTTCGTTCTCTTTTGATGAAAAGTCCTCTCGATTTCAGGATCGGGTTCGTAAATGAATGGACTTCGCATAAAAGGGGGAATCTTATTGCAAGCTAAATCACCAACACCACCCAAGCAATCAAAAGTGGCAAAAAAAAAGAAGAAATATACTTAGTCACTCTCACAAGATTGACTCGATACTTGGCAATTTGGTTCCCGGCAACGGCACCAAAAACTTCACAATACCGTAAGTGTATGGGTGTTGTAGTTAAAAAGAAAGTGTCGTCCATAGAGACCAAAAGCATTGACTTACAAAAGCGAACAATCATACCCCAAGAATCGCATGAGGGCCCTGTCTTCGCCATGTCAAAAAACATAACGACGGACACCACAATATGGAAGCTTCTAGCTTTCTTTAGAACCATCAAGAGGCTCTTTTAGAGGCTCTCACAACAATGGAGGTCCTAGTATAGACCACCTCGAAGAGCTATTTAGTTTCTTTATAGCTAAGAGCTCCCCTTCGACCATAAGATTTAACAATATAGACCTCCCACTTGAAGGGATAAAGCACAAGAAGGCTCTATATCTCACTATAGTTGTTATGATATTTTGCCTAAGCATACAATTTTATCACCATAACATTCAAGGGTGTCGATCCACAGAGATGGGTATGAAACTATGTAACAAACTTACCAAATCAACATTAAAGAACTAACTTAATAACAAAAGTATGAAAGTATATGCTGACCAACTATACTAAAAATAATATAACTACTACTAAACTATGGCAAAATGCCAACAACAATAGCCTTAGTCATGATCATTATCACAATAACCAAGTCACCACTAGATTAGGAAAATATTCACAAAATCAATCCTGTGTGATTTGGGTTCCTTTTCAACTCCAAAACCAAAAGAAAAGTCCAATTGATTTAACCTAGACTTTGAATCGAACTCAAATGCCAAAACCATAATCAATTAAAGCAAAATAGATCAGTAAAACAAATGACAGAATTATAAAAATTTGGGAAAAATGTGAAAATCGATACTTGAACAGTGCCAAAGAGTAGATCAAGAATCGAGTTCGGGTCATTTGTACTAGCCAACAACAAAAAATAAGGGAATTGAGAAGTAAGGCTGAGATAAAGAATAGAGCAATCAAATCGACTAGAGATCGAAGTTTGAGCTAAAACAGCTTGTAATTTCATCACCAAAAGCAGAAAATTTACTCGACAATTGAAACCAAAAATCGATTACAATAATTTATGAGTCTAGAACTAGATCTGAAATAGGAAAAAAACAACGAAAAGGTGGAAAAAGAAGCAAAACTAACACTAGTGCTCTCCCTATTTGCTGTCACCACCTCCTTCAGCCTTGTTATAACAACTTACAGCCAAAATCGTGCCCTTTGCTATCGCCAATCATCAAAAATTGACGCCTTGTAACTGTTCTTTTAATTGTTTCAAAGGCTTGCTATAAATGCCTAAATTGGTGAGAAGGGAGGCAATAATTACCACAATTAATCTAGGGAATGAAGATAGGGGAGTGATAATGGTGATTTGATGGTGAGGAGGAACAGTTGGGCTGTTGTAGAAAAATAATCATGGGGGTGAAAACACTTGGTTAACAGCACCAAAAGAAGATGAGAGAGGTGGTGATAGGGAATGGAATTGCTAGCTCGAAGGGAAAGACAAAACAAGCAAACCCAATCTTTTCTTCTTCTAATTCAACTTCAAACCACATCTATTTATTTTGTTCTATTCACATTTTTCAAGCAAAATAAATATAAATCATGATAAAAACCTAATTTAGTGATTTATTTTGACATATATTACATAACAAAGGGTACAAAAGTGTATCATTTTTAGATTGAATAAATACCCCCACAACAAAATTTTGCTTGTCATCCAATAAAATGAAATTGAAAATCTAAGAAAAAGAAAATAAAATCATACTTCGCTTTCATAGGAATTATTGTTACACTTAGCACATACAGTAACCCTTTAAACCTCTAGGCTCCCCCTAGTGGATGAATAAAGTCTCATGAGGATTTGCAAAAGATATACCCACAAAATCTTTGAAAAATAAAAAGAAAAGAGAAAAAGAAAAGAAAATAGACACAATAACAAAAAGTCTTTGTGATTTTTCAAAATTCAAATATACAACCCTAGGAAAAAAAAATGTGTAGAATCTAACTTTCCACATCATTCTAGAAACCTAAGTATCAGGTCACATATAAATATAGTGCACACATCAAGAAACTGTTAGTCCCCACTGAAGACATATGTGTACCAACTTTCACCCCACCTAAGAAATATAAACAAGCCTGACTGATAAAACCTCGATAGGGAACATGTCAAACACTCATGCTCATGTGTTTAAAATATAATAAGGTTCACTCAATTCATCTTCCAATCATATAACTACCATAGGCTTGCTATGACTCTCAATTCTCCACAACTCAGATGCAAAAATACAACATGGTAATCAAGAGGACTTGGAGGTTTTTTAATGAGGCTAAGAGTAAAGAAGTAGGAGATGAAAAATCAATTTGGGAAATGAGAAGCTAAAGCCCAAGTGACTAATGAGAAACTAAACACTTCCCCTAACTATACCATTCGCACACTGTAAACCACGTATGACAAAATAAGTACATGCCCACCAAAAATTAACCGTTGGAAATGAGTTGAAATGACCAAAGCTACCGACCAGCTAATATTGAAGTGTTACTCCACTAAATATGGCTTAGGTCATAGGAAATGTATTTTGATCAAAGGTTAACATGAAGGTCCAGAACAAACAAAAAGCTTAATGGCTCAAAAGGGCTAGCAAAGGGTCAAGAATTCAACTCAAGGGGCAATTTGGCTAGTATAGTTTGCAAAAGAAAAGAATGCATGTATCACATTCCCATAATGCACACGCTAAATGTGATTTTGAAGAGAATCATAGCAAGTTTTAGAAATGTAATCATAAAAGAGACACAAATTAAAAAAAATATACAACTAAATATGATGAGTTAGTCTTTTAAGCTTAATGCTTCACAGGCTCATCTATGAAGCTTAAGATAGCTTGCTTTAAACATATCGGGGGTTAGGACTAGGGCATGGAATGTCACACTATGGACTAAGTTCTATGATGCACACCCTACTTATATATAATCTAACAGCTAAGGTATAAGAGACCATAGCAAGTTAGAATAGCAAATGTTCTCCAACATAAATAAAAAAATCTTTTAAAATTTTTATTAATGAAATACTTTTTTAAAAATTTTGAAGCAAGGATTCCTAATTTGATGCAGAGTAAACTACAAGATTTGATCTACTCCTCCAAACGAAGGCTATGATTCAAGCAGGAGTAATGATGACTCTTAAAAATAGAGCTTAAGGACTTGGTCCTGTGAGGTTATTGTTGTCTAGGCTCCTTGAAGGATTCTAAGTATGCCTAAGAAAGGTGGCTAGGTAATTAGTAGCCTTAAATGAGGAGCTTAGTTATTTTCTTCTCCATAGCCACTTCTTTTGTTATTTTCTAAATTCTGGGCAAAATATCTTCCTCACTTCTGGCTCTATTTTGAATGGGAAAACGGGTTATAGCTTTTGCAAGCTATATTTAGATGGGTAGCCACTGTGTATTTTCCACCAAGTTATGGGTCACCTTCTGTTGGTGGTTTTTGAGGGGTGGAAAAAAAACTAAAGAAAAAGGAAACCTCAAGCACACGATTGTCAGTCATAGTACTTTGAGGGTCGAATCCACAGGGACGACGTTGAGATTACGGTCATTTATAACAAAACGATTTAACTAATTTACTACACTAGACTAAGCAACATCAATCAAAACAACTAAACCAAACTAAAACAACTAAATCAAACTTGAGCAGTCCTTCAACCAAAACAAAATCAACTTACTAAACCCATCTTCAGAATCAATGACTAACTAAACCACATTCAATGACTAACTTATTCAATACCAATACCAATGACTAACCACCATTGAAAATAGCTAATGAGATTCAGAACATGATCATGAAAATAGCTAATGGGGAACTCTAACCACCATTGAACATCAAACCAGCATTAACAACTAAAAACCTAAATCAGAACATAAACCAGAACGTAAAACAGCATTATCAACCAGGATTGCCCTGAACAAAACAAATCAGGCAACTAATCCAATACTCAGCTACATTCAACCAAAATCAGCAGCTAATCCAGTACTTAGCTAACATTCAACCAAACTCAACAACATTCAACTGAATCGACTTCAACCTAATCAAAATGAAGCAACAGGGGGGGCGAATCAAAACAGAACAACAAAAAAAAACAGCAGCAGGGGACCAGAAGAACTAAAGCAAATGCATACTCACGAAGATTTCAGCCAGCTTCACGAATCCAAAAGCAACTCATCGAACCCAGATGAACCAATCAAACCAAAAGCAGGGGAGGGGGGAATCAACTGCAATTCAACCAAATAAACCCAAAATATTTTTGCAATTTACAACTGGAATCCGTGAATACCATTTGAAAGCAACAATTCAAACCTAGCTACATGAATTCAAATGCTCAAAACAACCGAAATTCGAACCCCAAATTCAAAAACCTAATCTAAAAAACTGAAAATAAATCGAAATTGAAACGAAAATCTAAACCTAAACTAACCCTAAATTACTTAAAAAATTACCTAGCCTCCTCTTCAATGGCGTCCACAAGCCTTTATACCCGAATCCTTTTGAGTCTTCACCGTCGATTTGGTGATGGCGTGCGTGGACGATGAAGATGGTGACAGCTGTAGGGGTGTGCTGGCGTGGGCAACATGAAACGCAGTAGGAGGGGAAACGGTGCTGGTGTCGTGGAAGAGAGAGAGAACGAGATGAGGAAGATGGAACGAAGATGGTGAAGGTTCTGGGGGTTGGGGAGGCAGAGCAACGCGAGGAGAGAGAGTGAAGAAGCCGAAGGGGAGGAGAGAGAAATTGAAGGGGAGGGGGCTTTTAAGTGTTGAACCGGTTCGGGTGAACTGGGTTTAATTAAACCGGCCGGTCCGGTTTTTTAATTGTTGGACCGATTTTCTTGTAATTTGGACCGGTTTTTGACGATTTTGCCCGGTTCTTCAATTGTCGACATTTTCTTCTCCATTTTCTACCATTTTTTTGCCCTTTTTTCACATTTATTAAAAATCTGCAAAATAAAATAAAATCAGTTAAAAACCTAAAAAATTACGATAAAAACGAGCATCAAATAGGTGTAAAGGTACCTTAAAAATAGCTCATTTTTGGCACGAATAAATACTCCCACACCAAGATTTTGCTCGTTCTCGAGTAAAATAAACTAAGCTAACTAAAAATGAAAAATAAGGAAAATAAAATCCTAACTCACTGTCGTAGGAATCACGATTGCATTTAGCGTATGCAACAAGCCCTTTAAACCCCTTGGACTCCCAAGTGGACGAGTGAGGTCCCGTGAGGGTTTCAAAGTGAAATACCCACGAAATTATTCAAAAAGAAAATCGTTTTGGGTTTTCTCAAAACTGATATGTACAAAATTTGTAAAAACATGCACAAATTCGAATCAGGTAAATCACTCATGTACTCAATTATTGACCTGTATATGCATAAAATGTACTTCAAAGTCCTCTACCTCTAAATGACATCAAAACACTAATTGTTCACCCCCCATTGAACATCAAGATTCTGAATCCATCCCGGTATTCGTGTGCAAGTGTATCATCATCCCAGGGCTTAGATTGACCAGAATTAGACTCAATCCCACTTGGTTGACATAGTCACATTATTCTTGTACTGACTTTGGAAGCAAGCTTTCCCAGTAGCAAAATTGCCTCAAAGGGTAACACCCAGTAGCGCATGCCTCAAAGGGATACTTGTCATTCCAAATTTTATTCTTTCTTTATTCATAATACAATTTTTTTTATTATTTTTTTTTCTTTTTTTGCTCAATTTTTTCCAAAGTACTCATTCCACAAGCTAGTGGGAGAATCATTCATGGAAACCTAAGACCTAAAGATAATGATGAAAGAAATAAACAAGGACTTGATTTCACAACCCATAATGAACAACTGGAGTTAGAATCAGGGCTTAGAATATCACATTTGAGGTCGGAGACTTATCATGCACATCCTATTTATATACAAGCTAATAACTAAAGCACATGGTATTCAAGCTAATCAGAAAAGAGTACATACGTCCCCAAAAACAGCAAAAATCGTCAAAAATTTTCAAAAACAAAAATGGGCACCTCACCCCCACACCAAACTTCACAATGTCCTCATTGTGGGAATTAAGGTGCTAAAAAGCAAGCTCATAAGCTATACAACCGTAAATCCTAAAATATATACAACTAGGACACAAGGAAAAACAAAAACAAAACCAAAAACAAAACAAAACACACACATATGTACAAAAGCCAAGAAAAACGAAATCACAAAAGAAAGCCAAAATCGAAACTAAAACCAAAGCAACACACATATTCACAAACCTAAATATTTACAACTAAGAGCAAAAAGGAAAGAAAAGAAATGGAAAAGAAAAGGCAAGAGAAGAGAGTGGAATGATCATACCAGGTCAGGTGTTGAAGTACACCTAAGCTATGCCTCACTCAGATGAGGTCCATGGAGCATCAGCCACTCCATTACAAATCACAAGCTGTTATTCAAATCAAAACCCATTAAAGCACGTAGCAGCTTATCATATAACGAAGACCAACTCTCAAGAAGATGGAAACAGAAAGAAGCAAAGAGTTGAAACCATAAAGAGTACATCCACCATGTCAATTCAACACAAGTAAGGGCCCGTTTCAACTTATCAAATTGTTGGGCCCAATCAAAAAATAGGCAGACATACCTAATTATAGCCAGCATATAGGTCATTGGCCTAGAAATGTTATCGTCCTGAATGAACGGTCTAGGCAAAATAGTGGGTCCTAAATCTTCAAGTCCTTCAAGTTTAATATGCATATGAGTCTGGTCTAAAGCAAAATTCTTATTGGCAATACTCTCAGACTCAACAAAGTCAGACTTGCAGTGTCCAAAAAGAGGTCAGTTTGGACAAGAGCAAAAGAAAATGATTCATATTCAGCACACAAATCCACATCCAAACTCACATTGACATCAAAACAAAATGAGTCATATTCAATAGGGAATAACTCATAAGGTATTAGAGGGTTAAAAGAGAATGATTCATATGCAACATAAAAACCCTCATCAAGACTTGCAGTAATATCAAACCCACAGGAAAAATATTCATATTCCACAGACAGAATATCATCAAAGTCCAAAATGGTGGGTTCAATGTCCTTTTCACGTGACTTCTGTGAAACATTTGGTGAAGCATCCAAATCATGAAGCTCAATTCCAGGTATGATGCTAATTTCTAACTCACTATCAAGATCAGATTGTCCATCAGTGATTCCCTTAGGTGAGCTAGTGAAAGGTGCAAGGTATGTTGATAGAGGCTTAAGGAGGTCATTTTCTTGTTCTAAACTAGGCAAAAGCATGTTTTCTTTCAAATCAGGCCGAGTAGAATAAAAAGGTTCAAAATCCTCGTAAAGACTAATATCAGGTTTAGGAGATCCTAAACTAGAATCAATCTCACTAAAATCAATCTCTATTTTGGACAAAACATTGAGAATATTCAGCAATTCTGAATTTCATGGTCTCTAGCATTTGATCAGTCATATCATTAATTCTCTTTTCAAAACTTACACAGGTAGCAGCAATGTAATCACGATAAGGACAAATATAAGCATCATGATCAAGAGATTCACAATAATCACACAAAACAGGAGGCATATAAGAGTGAAATGAGTCATAAGAATTCCCAAAGTGATTTGAAGGGTAAGAATTAGAATAAAAATCATACTCTCCATGAATCGGGTATCTAAAAGACTCATTGGCTTGTTCAAACGTATAAGTTTCCCAAGCTAATTTTTCAAAGAAATCCCAAACTTCATTTTGAGTTTTAGATAACAATTATCTTAAACCTCTAGAAAAAATTGAATCGATGTAACTCCTTGACTCAATGTTTAGACCCTCAAGAATGACCTCACAAATTTTCCATTTTTCAAAATTACGCTTCAGCTGAGCACGATAATCATTAGGCCTTGAAAAATAATTCCAAAAAGGTTCGGGCTCAAATTGCAGGAAATTGAAAACAGGCATTTTGATTTATTTTTTTTTCAAAACTTTTTCAAATTTTTTCTTTGGATTTTAAATTTTTCAATTTTTTGGGGTTTTTTTTTTGGATTTTCTTTTTTTTTTTTTGGATTTTTGAAGTTTTCTAATGTTTTTGAATTTTTGATTTTTTTGAAAACAAAACGATTAAACTCAGTAACATTTAATACCAAAATAAAGAAATCAACTAAAACAAAGCACAATAACTAATTAAGCAACTCACAACTACTAAGAAGTAAAGAAAACAAAGTACGAAAGAGAGTAGCTATGAAAACAAAAACAATGACCAAATCTCACCGTCATCCCCGGCAACGGCGCCAAAAATGTTGGTGGTTTTCGAGGGGGGGGGGAAATAAATTAAAGAAAAATGAAACCTCAAACACACGATTGTCAGTCATAGTACTTTGAGGGTCGAATCCACAGGGACGACGTTGAGATTACGGTCATTTATAACGAAACGATTTAACTAATTTACTACACTAGACTAAGCAACATCAATCAAAACAACTAAACCGAACCAAAACAACTAAATCAAACTTGAGCAGTCCTTCAACCAAAACAAAATTAACTTACTAAACCCATCTTCAGAATCAGTGACTAACTAAACCACATTCAATGACTAACTTATTCAATACCAATACCAATGACTAACCACCATTGAAAATAGCTAATGAGATTCAGAACATGATCATGAAAATAGCTAATGGGGAACTCTAACCACCATTGAACATCAAACCAGCATTAACAACTAAAAACCTAAATCAGAACATAAACCAGAACGTAAAACAGCATTATCAACCTGAATTGCCCTGAACAAAACAAATCAGGCAACTAATCCAATACTCAGCTACATTCAACCAAAATCAGCAGCTAATCCAGTACTTAGCTAACATTCAACCAAACTCAACAACATTCAACATAATCGACTTCAACCTAATCAAAATGAAGCAACAGGGGGGCGAATTGAAACAGAACAACAAAAAAAAACAGCAGCAGGGGACCAGAAGAACTAAAGCAAATGCATACTCACGAAGATTTCAGCCAGCTTCACGAATCCAAAAGCAACTCATCGAACCCAGATGAACCAATCAAACCAAAAGCAGGGGAGGGGGGAATCGACTGCAATTCAGCCAAATAAACCCAAAATTTTTTTGCAATTTACAACTGGAATCCGTGAATACCATTTGAAAGCAACAATTCAAACCTAGCTACATGAATTCAAATGCTCAAAACAACCGAAATTCGAACCCTAAATTCGAAAACCTAATCTGAAAAACCGAAAATAAAACGGGATTGAAACGAAAATCTAAACCTAAACTAACCCTAAATTACCTAAAAAATTACCTAGCCTCCTCTTCAATGGCGTCCACAAGCCTTTATACCCGAACCCTTTTGAGTCTTCACCATCAATTTGGTGATGGCGTGCGTGGACGATGGAGATGGTGACAGCTGTGGGGGTGTGCTGGCGTGGGTAGCATGAAACGCAGTAGGAGGGGAAATGGTGCTGGTGTCGTGGAAGAGAGAGAGAACGAGATGAGGAAGATGGAGAGATGAGGAAGATGGAACGCAGATAGTGAAGGTTCTGCGGGTTGGGGAGGCAGAGCAACGCGAGGAGAGAGAGTGAAGAAGACGAAGGGGATGAGAGAGAAATTGAAGGGGAGGGGGCTTTTAAGTGCTGAACTAGTTCGAGTGAACCGGGTTTAATTAAACCGACCAGTCCGATTTTTTAATTGTTGGACCGATTTTCTTGTAATTTGGACCGGTTTTTGACGATTTTGCCCGGTTCTTCAATTATCGACATTTTCTTCGCCATTTTCTACCATTTTTTTGCCCTTTTTTCACATTTATTAAAAATCTGCAAAATAAAATAAAATCAGTTAAAAACCTAAAAAATTACGATAAAAACGAGCATCAAACAGGTGTAAAGGTACCTTAAAAATAGCTCATTTTTTGCACGAACACCTTCAGATTGCAAGTATCGAGTGAGATATAAAGCTTTAACTGAAGAAGGGTCAATGCAGGTCTAGAAATGCACAATTTTAATTGAGAGATTAATCGGGCTAGCAAATGGATTATTTAAGGGTTAGCTTTTATGGAAAGTTATTGGAAACTTCTAGAAACTTCCCACAAAAATATAACCCCCCAAATTCATCCATTTGGGATGGACCAAGGTAGTACATGTGCAGCAAAATTCCAGCCTAGTAATTATCTAATGGTTCCCCTTTTAATTATACAACCGACTATAATTTCGTTTATTGTTTTCTTTGTAATTCTCTTGGTTGGTACAAAGCTTGGAAGGGAGGGCATCCCACTATTTAATCGCTTGAATCCTTATAATATTTTCAAACTTGGATTAATGAAATAAAAAAGTTATTGTTTATTATCTCTCTACAAAAATCTCAATTTTCTTTCTCTCTAGGAGAGTGGTGAATTTGAGTATGTCCGTTATTTCAATCTTTGGTGCTTTAGCTTTATATGATTCAATGGAGGGTTGATCTTTATTATTTGCTATTATCACTAGAAGTTTGGATCAATCAAGTGCTAGTTTTATGGATTTCTTCATTGAGGCTTCTTGAGGGTTTTATTGATCTTCTTCAATCACTTAGGTCTCTCCTTCATCCATATGCATTTATTTGGCTAAGGGTTATCTCTCATGGGTCATGTGGTATCAAAGCAAAAAGTTACTTTATGTTGGGTAAAGATCGAAACCCTCAATCTTTGTGTTTGATTTGCTTCTACCATTTTCTTTACTATTTTCACCTTTAGATCTTGTTCTGTAAATGTCATCAATTAGTCCACAAAGAGCCCTAAAAATAGCCCATACATAATCCCTAATCCAAACACATCACTAAACTCCACAAATAAAGCGCCTCTCTTGATGCTCATTGGCAGGACCGTGCCATATTTTTGTAGTTAGAATTTTACCCAAAAAACTATCATAGCTAGACCGTGCCACCCAACATGCCTGTGACACCTTCTTGGCACACATTTCATGTCCATGCTACCCCCAGCATGACCATGGTACCCCTGTTTCCAACATTTTAACCCTCTTTTTGACTGTCATCCACTACCAATCATAGCCCATGGAGGAAATTCTTCCCATTCTAGGGGCATCCTTCTCAAACAAGCCCATGAGATGAAGAGAGATAAGGCCATTATTGAACTCTGAGAGCAAGTGAGGAAGTTCACAAGGGATCTTGAACAAGTAAATGGATCTAGGCTATGAAGCCATTACTATCGGGGATTTAACGTTAACCACATTGACATTGCCTATTCATCTTCTCATGAAGACTATGATGACGAGGATACTCTAAGAGATGACCTTAGGGATCTCAAAATTGAACCACCGAAATTTGATGACAATCTTAAACTGGAAAAACATCTTTATTGGCTGCAAGCCTTTAAGAAGATCTTCAAACTTAAGGAGTACAATTAATGAAGGGAAGTACTCTAAATTGGCTATCCTAGTTGAAACGGTATGCCTCTCTATGGTATAAGCACCTGAAGAGCATTAGAGCAGGAAAAGCTAAGTCCAAGATAAAGACATGGTCCAAGCCCAAGAAGCACATGGATAAGAGCTCTTCCTCAAGATCACCTCTTTTAGCCATGACAATCTTAAGGTATAAAAGTATATTGGGGATTTTGAACAACTCTAAATAAGGGTTGGCTTGGATGAAGAGTCCAAGCTAAAAATTGCTAGGTTCATTGACAAATAATCTCCTAGCATTCCCAACAAGGTAGATTTACAACCTTATTTGTCCTTTGATAATGGATGCCCCCTTGCTATCAAAGTTAAGAAACAACTTAAGCATAGAAAACTCTTTCAAAGCCCTTTCTCTACTCACCCCCCGAAGCACCACCAAGGGTTTTTCCTTCCACAACAAGCTTCGCACTACCCCTACACCCATTAAAGTCCATGGTAAAGGTAAAGGGATCGCTAACGAACGGCCACGGAGGTTAGAGGGAAAGAAGTGATTCACATTCCATGGATATGGGCACTTCCAAGCATGTTGTCCTAACTGAAGAACTCTCGCCATTATAGAGGTGGTGGAACTCCAAGCTATTAAGGAAGAAACTAGTGAAGAGGAGTTTGATAATGAGGACTACACTTTGGTCACTCAGAATATTGGTGAATTATTGGTAATTTAAAGAGCACTCCATATCAAAAAGGCTTCTTTTGAACCAAACCAAATGGAACAAATCTTTCATACTTGGCGCACAATTGGAAGCAAGGTGTGTGAGTGCATCATTGATGGAGGAAATGACACCAATATAGCTTCTATGACACTTGTTGACAAGCTTCAATTGTCCACCAAGGTATATCTAACTCCTTACACTCTTCAATGGCTCAAGTAAAGGAGCAAGTTAAACATTTCTAAACAAACTCTTATTTCAGTTTTGGTTGTTTCATATTGTGGTGAAGTGTTATATGATGTTCTTCCCATAGACACATGTCATTTACTGTATGGTACACTTTATTTGTATCCTAATCATATGATTCATAATGGACATAGAAGTATATATGCATTCAATAGTCTCATTTTGGCCCCATTACCCCTATAAAATCCTCTCAAAATTAAACTGGGAAAGAGAAGTCAGAAAAGCCTCTACATGAGTGAAATATAGGTAGAGAGAGCCATTAGTAAAGCAAAACTCTATTTGTGTTATTTATGGTGGAATCAAACACAAGTGAGGAAGTGAAACCCATACATCCTCTAGCTCAATCACTCTTAAGAGTGTTTGCAGATGTATTCCTTAACGATTTACCCTTAGGGCTCCCTTTTTGAGAGGGATTGAGCACCAACTTAACCTCCTACCAGGCGCTCCTTTACCAAACATGCCAGCTTATAGGTGTAATCCTAATTAATCAAAGGAGCTTTAAAGATAAGTCCAAGAATTACTTGACTGTGGGTACATTATGGAGCGCTTGAGTCCAATTTCAATTCCTGCCCTTTTGGTACCTAACAAAGATGGGACTTGTTCTATATGTATTCGTTTTCCATTCCTCGATTGGATGATATGCGTGATGAGTCATATGGGTCCAAGGTCTTCTTCTAGATTGACCTCAGGAGTGGTTACCACCAAATTATGATGAAAGAAGAAGATGAATGGAAGACCACTTTCAAGACGAACTATAGGTTGGATGAGTGGCGTTTGATGCTTTTGCTTTATCTAATGCTCCGAACAATTTTATAAGGCTCATGAATTTGGTTCTTAGAAAGTTTATGGTGGTGTGTTTTGATAATATCTTGTTGGATGGTCATGATCAGGCATCTTATATGTAACATCTCGCTTAAGCATTATGAGTCTTGAGGCAACAAGGGTTATATTCTAAGCTTCAATAATATGAGCTATTCACACCTTAAGTTGTTCTTCTTGGGTATATTGTGCCAAGAGAGGAATTAAAGTTGGTGAGTCCAAGGTTGAAGCGATCAAGAGTTGGCCCATCTCAACCACCATCACAGAAGTTTGAAGTTTCCATGGGTTGGCGTCCTTTTAATGTCGGTTCATTAAAGATTTTAGCTCTATTATGACTCCTTTGACTAAGTGCATAAAAAAGGGAAGTTTTGAGTGGACAAAGGTCGCTTAAAGGGCCTTTGAAATAATCAAAGATAATCTATGTTCAGCTCCTACCTTGGCTCTTTCTAGTTTTGAGCTCTTTTTGAAGTTGATTGTGAAGCTATTAGGGTTGGAATTGGTGAGGCTCTCACCCAAGCCAAGTGCCCTCTACCCTATTTTAGTGAAAATTCAATCGTTCAAGACTCAACTACTCCACTCACGATAAGGAATTATATGCCATAGTTAGAAAATTAGAGTCTTTATCTCAAGCCCAAACCATTCGTGCTTCATTTGGATCACAAGGTATTATCCTACATCAATGGTCAACACAAATTAAACACAAGACATGCCAAGTAGGTTAGATTCCTAGAATCTTTCACCTTCTCTTACAAGCATAAGAGTCGAAAAGAGAACATTGTAGTCGATATGGATTATCAAGGAGGTATACCTATCATCAGTCCTTGAGGCTAAGGTCCTTAGGTTCCGCTCTATCATGGCTCTATACATGGAAGATGAAGATTTCATAGAAGTGGTAAAGAATTCCTTTGTCTTTGGCTCTTTCACATTACAAGACAGTTTCTTATTCAAGGGTAATAAAAGTTGCATCCCTAAGATCCCTCTAAGGGACTTGATTGTCAAGAATGCTCATGTAGGAGCATTAGCCAATCACTTTGGTATCAATAAGACACCTGAAATACTCAAGGAACACTTTTATTGGCCTAGGGTGGGTGGGGATGTCCATTAAGTGAACACAAGATGCAAAACGTGCCATATGGCTAAATTCATATTGATTAAGGCATTTACACTCCTCTATCTATTCCTCCAAGGCCTTAGGATGATATTAGCATGGACTTCATTGTGGCCCTCCCAAGGATTCCTAGTTGAAACGATGTTATTATTGTGGTCATGGATTGATTATCCAAGAGCGCTTACTTTATTGCTTGCCACAAGTGTGATGATGCTACTTACATTGTGGGTCTATTCTTCAAAGAAATAGTGAGGCTTCATGGTATCCCAAGAACATTATTTTGGATAGAGACACCAAATTTCTATCTCACTTTTGGAGATGCCTATAAAGATTAGTGAGGACTAAGTCTCTTTTTAGCACCACTTTTCATCCTTAAACCGATGGACAAATCTAAGTAACAAATCGAACTCTCATAACCTTATGGTGAGTAAGAGTTTGAGGGATTGGGATACCAAACTTTCTCATGCCAAGTTTGCTTACAATCGAGTTCCTTCCTATACTACCTCTTATTTTCCCTTTAATGTATGATGTAGCCTTAGTCCTCTCATTCCCTTTGATTTTATTCCCATTCCTTAAGAATCCAAGGTAAGCTTTGAGCCCGAAGCAAAAGCTAAGGAAATTAATAGGCTACATGAGCAAGTAAAGGCACAAATTAAGAAAGTGAATGAGCAAACAAACTCAAAGCCAACAAGATTCGTACTCATCTTGGGTTTGAACTGGGAGATCTTGTGTGGTTACACTTGAGAAAATAAAGGTTCACTTCAAGGAGAAAGAACAAGATTATGGTTAGGGATATGGTACTTACAAAGTTCTACAAAAAGTGGGAGAGGAGGCCTACAAGATAAAGCTTTTGGGCAACATGAATACATCTGCCACCTTTAATATTGAGGATCGAACTCCTTACATTGAGGATGAGGATTTGTGCAATAAAGATTTGAGGGAAAATCCTCTTCAAATGGGGGAGGTTGATGCAAACCAAATATTCGGAGGGATTTAAGCTTTCAATTTATAACCCCATGTGCAAGGTCTATCGTGGTTTACTTGGAGTGTCATCCACTAGGAATTAGGATCAAGTACCAGGATTAACTCAAGTGATTCTGGCTAGGCTAAGTGAAAAGGAATGAGAGACAAGCTAAATTAAGCTAATAAACATACGAAAATAGGCTTGGAGTTATGATTAGGCCAACTGATGAACCGAGTAATCGAGGTGAGTCCTAACCTATTGATAGGAAGAATTCAAGTTTTAAATGTATAAACCCTAAGTGCAAGGATGTACCGATGAGTACTCGGGGTGTCGTCCACTGGGAGTTGGGTTTCAAGTACCTGGATTAGCTTAAATATTCAATATAGGCCAAATGAAATGAAGAAATAAAGAAAGGCTAAACTAAACTAATAAAAGCGAAAAAGGTGGCTTAAGACTATGATTTGGCCAAATGATTAACTAGATAGACAAGATAAGTCCTAACCTACCCGACCTCAACTAAGAACAAGAGATGGTCGGTTGCGCCATCAAAGATCACCCAAGCCCTCTCAAGGGTCATGAGCTAGCCTAATTAGCATAATCACCTATTTTCATGGGGTGGTTAGCCCAATTAGGCCACAAAATTAGCAACCCTCGGACCTAACTAGAATCGTGACTATTTTCATGTCTCGAGCCCGGCTATCCCCTCTCTTACACTAGCTAATCGACCACACCTGCCCAAAAACAAAGATGAAAGCTCTCTCAAATATTTCATCGAACACTTGGCGGACATGAGGGAAAACTCTAAGTTTTAAGCGAGAATTGGGTGAGGTTAGGCCCAATAGAAGTCTAATTAACCATCAAAGGGCTAATCACAATCCAAGCAACCAAGATTAACAACTAATTATCAACAAAATGCAAAAATTTCAAACTATACCTAAGCTACAAATAACTCAACAAAAATGAACAAAGGGGAAATTAACCTAGTCTAAAATGGATTAAAATAACTAGTGAACACAAAATTACAATACAAACTAAACATTTAAGCTAAATATAATCTAAACTATCAAGATTAAACAGAAGGAAACAAAAACAAACATGAAGTAAGAAGAGCGAGGAAAGCGAAAACCTATGGATTGCTTGAAAAATCTTGAATGTACAATGCTTGAATGCCAAAAACAACCCAATTAATCCTAATATAACTACTTTATTTCTTCCTGATGAGGTTTTTGAAGCTAAACCCTAAACTAAACTAGCCTAAAAATCGCATTTCAGAACCCCCAAAAAATCCCAAGCTAAGCCCTTATATACAAAACCAAGAAACAAAACAAAACAACGCGCAAGAGCCCAAAGGGCGACGCCAGTTGCCAGGCCGTCGCCTGAGCGACAGCCGTCGCCCATCCCTGGCTGGCGGTTGCTGCTGCTAGCTAGAGACGACGATGGTTGTGCAGTCGACTGGTGCTCCTTCATATGTTGTTTTATCTTCTTCTTTCGTTCCTTTTTGCTCTTTTTCGCTGCACTTGCTTGGTTAATCTTATTACCTACAAAACTAAATAAAACGAGTAAAATTCCTAAACATTACATTATTATATGAGCTAAAATTACGTGAAAGAGGCACCTAAAATACAATAAATTATCGCCTAACAAATACCCCCACAACTATCTTTTGCTCGTCCTTGAGCAAAACAAAAGAAAATCTAACGTAAGAACCTAACTAACTGTCGTAGGAATCACGGTTGCATTTAGCGTATGCAAGAAGCCCTTTAAACCCCTTGGTTCCCCCAAGTGGACGAGTGAGGTCTCGTGAGGGTTTGTAGAAGATATACCCACAAAAACTTTGAAGTATTTTTGGATTTTTCAAAACAAAACATATATACAAGGCAAAGGGGAAATATGTACACATCTAGATCGATCCTATCACCCTCACAACCAAGCTACGAAGCCATATACAAGCAAACATACATTCAAGACACACATAGGCTATAAATGCACCCCAGCTCTCCTTTTTCACCCCACGCAACACAATGACACGATTTGTACACCTTGGTGCTCCGTGCAAGGTGTATTGACTCCTAATGCTAGGCTAAAACAGGGTAAAAGGTCACTCCCGCTTGGCTTATGACTTCTTTTATTTTTGCTTCCTTTTTTTTCTTCTTTTCTTTTCTTCATTTTTTTTCGTGTTTCTCCTTATGCTCCTTAGCCCAGGTGGGTAGTTCTTAGCTTATTGGCCTGAAACTCCCGAAGGAACAACTTAGCGCATATCCGGGCTTCTTCCCTATTTAGGGGTTTTATTTAGATGTGCAAGGCACTTATTCAAGCCCAAATAAAGGTACCGAAGTTAAGATCATTTTTACACTTCTTGTTTTTCTCATTTTTTTCTTTTTCTCAAAATGAAGCCAAAACTGGAAGCCAATTAACCAAGTATAATGTCCCTAAACCCAAATTTCAACAATTAACACTAAAAGTCAATGATTAAGTGTACAAGGTAGGCACAAAACCGCACATGTGAAATAGGGTTATTATGCAAGACCGAAGATCACATTGTAGACAAGTGTTCTATCATGCATATCCGACCTATATACAAGCTAACAACTAACCTATCAAGGATCATAAACCAATCACAACGGCACAAAAGTCCCCCAAAGTCAAGAAGAAAAACTATACAAAAGTTGAAAAATTGAAAATTTTTCACAAAAATATAGACAAAAAGGTATATGACTTCCCACCCCCACACCTAAATCTCACAATGTCCTCATTGGAAGCCAAGAAGTCACTACCACAACAAAAACACAAAAAAACAAAGAAAACAAAATGACACAAGAGCATTAAACCTACACACATATACACAAGCTAACACACTCCCCTAAAAACACAATCTCACCCAATCAACAATAAGACCACACATATATACAAAACTAACACCACCAAAAACAAATATATGCCAATCCAACAACACCACTAATCACAAAACAAAAATATCCACAAAAATGGTGGTCATAGCCATCAATGGCTCGACAACATCCCAAATTTCACCTCGAAGTGATCACCAATAAAAACACAACCTAATATCCACAACTAAACACAACCTAATATCCATAACTAAACAAAAAGAAAAGAAAGAAAAGAAACGAGGAGAAAAGAGAAGGGTTAGAACGATCATACCAGGTTAGGTGCTGGATACACCTAAACTATGCCTCGCTAAGATGGTGCTCTAAGAGGCTGGAGAAGCAACAGCCACTCCCCCTGGTCTCTCAAGACTCAAGTCCGAAACTCGGATACAGTCAAAGCTCTCAAGAACTTATCATATGTCATCGCATGCATCTCAGAATGATGTGCGTAAGAGAACACTAGTAAAGATGGAGCAAACAAAGTTAGTGGCCTCTTAAACTCATCAAATGCCATAGAAAAATCAAAAAAAAAAAAGCATGATCAAAGAAAGTACTCCACGTGATTTTCCTAGGCACGTCTTCCAGGTATGCATTATAAGGACCCAAGGAGGGATTATACCCTCTAATGTCACCTAGGGACTCTCGAAATGCATGCAAGGGAGAGGGGGTGGTGGAAAGGAAGAGGGATGAAATGGGGACTAAATCAAGTGACTTGGTACAAATAGGGTCAATATGCTCAATGCTAGGAGTGGCATCGGCCCTCACATCATCACTATAATACTCCTCAAAAAAAGGCTCTAACAAAGCAATACCTCCCGACCAATCAAGCAAATCATCCTTAACATAACTCGCATCACCCCTGAGAGACTCACCCATCTATAACCCCGTGCACTCAGCTAAAGGGAGGGGAGAAGAAAGTAAGCACAAGACACCCTCAATAGTGTCTCTAGGTGTGCTAGGCAAGGATGGAGTGACGAATGACGAGGTCAAGGGAGGGTCAAACACTTCCCCTATGTTGGTTAAAGGTGCATCATCAACAACATTAGACTCTAGGGGAAGGGAAGACTCACAATCATCACAGAGACTAGGCTCAAGTCTAGGGCAAGGTAGACTAGGGTCTATCTCATGCAATAAACCATACTCCCTCATCTCACGAACAAAACACTTATGTCACTTATTCATTGTCTCTATCATGGCATCAAGCTTAGCATAACATTCATCAAAAATATCATAATAGGGATAAGAATTTGCATCATGGTCAAAAGATGAACAATAAGAGCACACAAGAGGAGAGTAGGCGTGCAAATCATAGGAGATGGGGGAAGGGCACACAAAAGACTTACTAGCCTACTTGTGGTGCCATTGATACCAAGCCAATGACTCAAACATGTCCCACATATCATCAACATCTAACACATACCACCATTACACATGGACTCAAGGATGGTTCAGGTTTCATGTATTATCCCCTCAACCACAACACTGCATATTTCTCATTTTTCATACGTGAAATGCATATATTGAGCACGATAATCATTTAATCTAGACAAGTATTGCCAAAAAGGTTCATGCTCAAATTGAGGTAAATAGAAAATAGCCATTTGGATTTTTTTTTATTTTTTTTTATTTTCTAAAACCTAGCCTCAAATGCTCAAGTAAACCCCGATATTGAAATGCGCCAACTCCCCAGCAATGATGCCAAAAACTTGATAGGAAGAATTCGAGTTTTAAATTTATAAACCCCGAGTGCAAGATTGTACCGCTGAGTACTCAGGGTGTCGTCCACTGTGAGTTGGGTTTCAAGTACTAGGATTAGCTTAAATATTCAATCTAGGCCAAATGAAAGGAAGAAATAAAGAAAAGCTAAACTAAACTAATAAAAGCGAAGAAGGTGGCTTAAGACTATGATTTGACCAAACAATTAACTAGATAGACAACATAAGTCCTAACCAACCCGACCTCAACTAAGAATAAGAGATGGTCGGTTGCACCATCAAAGACCACCCACGCCCTCTCTCAAGGGTCATGAGCTAGCCTAATTAGCTTAACCACCTATTTTCATGGGTTTAGCCCAATTAGGCCACAAAATTAGAAACCCTCGGACCTAGCTAGATTCGGGACTATTTTCATGTGCCGAGCCCGGCTATTTCCTCTCCCACACAAGCTAATTGACATCATCTCTCGGCATAAGTCAATCACCCAAAAACAATGATGAAAGCTCTCTCAAACATTTCATCGAATACTTGGCGGGTATGAGGAAAAACTCTAAGTTCTAAGCAAGAATTGGCTGAGGTTAGGACCAATACAAGTCTAATTAGCCATCAAAGGGCTAATCACAATCCAAGCAACCAACATTAACAACTAATTATCAACAAAACACAAAAAATCCAAACTAAACCTAAGCTAACAAATAACTCAACAAACATGAACAAAGGGGAAATCAATCTAGCCTAACATGGATTAAAGCAACTAATGAACACAAAATCATAATAAAAACTAAACATTTAAGCTAAATATAATCTAAACTATCACAATTAAACAAAAGGAAACAAGAACAAACATGAAGTAAGAGGAGAGAGAGGATAGAGAGAACTTATGGATTGCTTGGAAACTCTTGAATGCCAAAAACAACCCAATTAATCCTAATCTAACTACTTTATTTCCTCCTAATGAGGTTTTTGAAGCTAAACCCTAAACTAAACTAGCCTAAAAATCGCATTTCAGAACCCCCCAAAAATCGCAAGCCAAGCCCTTATATACGAAACTAGGACGTCGCCCATCCCGGGCTGGTGGTTGCTGCTATCGGCTGAGGACGATAGTGGTCGTGCAGTCGATCGGTGCTCCGTCGTGCATTGTTTTATCCTCTTCTTTCGTTCCTTGTTGCGGCACTTGCTTGGTTGATCTTATTACCTACAAAAGTAAATAAAACGAGTAAAAACCCTAAAGATTACATTATTATACGAACTAAAATTATATTAAAAAGGCACCTAAAATACGATAAATTATCGCCTAACACCTACCCAACTGTTAGGAATTAAAGCAAACTGATAGCGGAAGCGTTAGGATGAACAATGATATTCAAAAGTAAACAACAGTAACAAGAACAATAAAGAACATAGATTTACGTGGAAGCCCAATGTAGGAAAAACCACGGACGGCGACGAGCACAAATAATCTACTATGAGGGAGTGAGTACAATACGATCACAATCACAACGAGTGATTTGATCAAGCAACCAGATTACAATCTCTCTTATAATCTCTCTCAAAAACACTCTCAAACTCTCTCACAAATCTAAGATAGTGGAAACAGAATACTCTATAAGTATTTCTTACTGGTCTGGGATTCAGGGATGATTATTAGAAGCTAGACAAGGCACTTTATATAAGGTTTAGAGGTATAAGGATGCAAAAAATCCTAGGAGCAACCCTAGCCGTCAAGATGATGACACCTTAGCTGCCACGGTCCGTAACCCAAACTCCTTGAAGCCCGTGGTGGATTTGTGGAGATGATTTTGGGCCACTAAACCCAACAATCTCCACCTTGGACCAAAATCACCAACACCGACTCTCGCACACCATCATAGAACCCTGAAGGGTAATGCCCCTACAGGGCGGACCCCAAAGGGTATTTAAGCGATCCGAATGCCGGTTGAGTTCAAGTGATACTTGAACTTAGCTTTAGAAGACAACTTTTATGAACCATTCTTCATATAATCTGTCGTAGTAGATGCCTGCAAGACATATAGGCTTCCTTGCCTCAAACCCTTCAACAGAATTCAACTGCCCTTTGAAACCTTCAAAACTCCACCTTTAGTTGAATATTTGCACCCCTTGAATTCAAGGGTGCCTAAAAAGATGAGGTTACGCTTCAAGTCAGGAACGTGACGAATATTCGATAAAGTCTTGACAATAGCATCATGGGTCTTGATTTTAACAGTACCGATTCCACTTACATTACATTGGGCATTATTGCCCATGTGAACAACAGTTGAGTCAACTGGATCATATGTTGAAAACCAATCCTTATGAGGACACATATGATAGGTACACCCAGAACCAAGAATCCAATCATAATCGCTTCCACTTTAAGTAGAGGTAGCAAAACAAAACGTCACCATCAGAATCAAATTTAGCAACGAAACTCCAGTAGGCTCATGAGAATTATCTTCTTCTTTCTCCCTCTTATTTTGCAGTTGCCAACAGTTAGCAACAATATGACCCAATTTACCACAGTAATTATAAGTCTTACCAGAGTGAGGATATCTAGGTTTAGAATGATTCTTACTCCTATTATCGTTCCCCTTTTTAATTGTTTTACCCCTTACTACTAATCCCTCAGCAGAATTAGCATGAATGTCAAGATCAAAATTCTCCTTTGACAATAGGTTTGACTTAACATCCTCAAACGATAGAGTATCAGAATTACTATATAGCATGATCTCCTTAAAGTGTTTATGTGAAGGGGGTAAAGACAAAACTAACAAAATAGCCTTATCCTCATCCTCAATTTTCACATCTAAACTTTCAAGGTCAACTACAATCGAATTGAAATCATTTAGATGTTTTTGAATAGGAGTACCTTCTGCCATTCTGAAAGTGTGTAACCTTTTCTTCAATCGGATCTTATTGGCAAGATTGTTCGTCATGTAGAGTTCCTCCAACCTAACCCAAAGACCCACTGCAATTGTCTTATCAAGCACCTCTCGCAAGACATGTGGTGCCAAGCACAACTGTATGGCAGAAAGTGCCTTCAGCTCCAGTTCCTCCCATTCGTCGTCCATCAAAGAACCACGCTTCTTCTTGTGCTGCTCCACCCATTGTTCGTCTGTCATCGTACTGGGCTTCGTATAAGGTCCTGAAAGAACCTTCCACAACCTATGCTGGATGAGAACCGCTCTCATCTGCACCTTCCAAAGATTAAAACTAATCTCCCCATCAAATTTCTAAGTATCAACCTTCATGATTGAAGACATCCTAAACCAGGGCTCTGATACCACTTGTTAGGAATTAGAGCAAACTAATAGCGAAAGTGTTAGGATGAACAATGATATTCAAAAGTAAACAACGATAGCAAGAATAATGAAGAACACATATTTACATAGAAACCCAATGCGGGAAAAACAACGGATGGTGACGAGCACAAACAATCCACTATGAGGGAGTGAGTACAATACGATTACAATCACAACGAGTGATTCGATCAAGCAACCAGATTACAATCTCTTGTATAATCTCTCTCAAAAACACTCTCAACCTCTCTCACAAATCTAAGATAGTGGAAACAGAATACTCTATAAGCATTTCTTACTCGCCTGGGATTCAGGGATGATTATTAGAGCCTAGGCATAACCCTTTATATAGGGTTTAGAGGTATAAGGATGTAAAAACCCTCTTACCAACCCTATCTGTCAAGACGACGAAACCATAGCTGCCACGGTCCGTAGCCCATGGTGGATCTGCGGAGCTTATTTTAGGCCATTAAACCCAACACCAACTTCTACTAAAAATAAGAAATGGCCGGTTGCACCCTCGAAGACCACTCAAGCCCTCTCTCGAGGGTCATGAGCTAGTCTAACTAGTCTAACCACCTATTTTTATGGGGCTAGCCTAATTAGACCGCGAGATTAGCAACCCTCCGACTTAGCTAGGACCGGGACTATTTTCATGACCAAATCTCGACTATTCGCTCGCCCACACTAGCTAATTAAACCCACCTTGGCATAAGTCAATCGCCCCAAAATATTAATGAAATCTCTCCAAAGCATTTCATCGAACACTTGATGGACAAGAGAAAAATCTCTAAGTTGGAAGCATAAATTAGGTGTGGTTAGGCCTAATCGAAGACCAATTAGCTATCAAGAGGATGATCACAATCCAAGCCAACAAAAACTACATACTCATCATCACAAGAAAGCCATGAAATCAAACAACAACTAAGCTAGCAAACATGAAAACAAACATGAACTAGAGATGAGGAAGAATGAAACAAGCCTAATCTAACAAGCTAATTAAACATGGATTAACAATAAACACTAAACATTTAAACCAAACAAATTCAAACGCAAGAACTAAACTGACAAAATCTAAACAAGAACAAAATATGAAATAGAGAGAGAAAGAGAAGAGAAAACTTAGGCTTAATTGAATGAAGATCAAATCCATAAGCTTGAATCCAAAATTCACCTAAACAAATCCTAACCTCTCTCATCTGATTCCCCCTCTTGGAGTTTTTTATTGGCTAAAACTAATCTAAAACTAGCCTAAAACTCTCCAAAAGAACTCCCAAGAAGCCCCGAAGAAGGCCCTTAAAAAAGAAATCAAGTCGGGAGACAAATAGGCGAATAGAGCAGTACTGGCAAGACAACTGGCCGTCGCAACCCCCTGCCTAGCCACTTACAGAGTGGTGATGGTTGAGGGTGGTGACCACGACTCCCGTCGCCTCTTGCTTTGCAATCTTCCGACTTTTCTTGTTCCGTCTTCGCTCCTTTTTGCATTATTTGCTCGCTCAAACTTATTACCTACAAAAGTAAACAAAGTAAGTAAAATCTCAAAGGTTATATTATTATACAAGCTAGAGTTAGTGATAGAGGCATGTGAAATACAACAGTTTAGTACCGAACAAATACCCCCACTCCTATCTTTTGTTCGTCCTTGAGCAAAACAAAAGCAAGACTAACCTAGTAACCTAACTTACTTTCATAGGAACCACGGTTGCATTTAGCGTATGCAATAAGCCTTTTAAAACCCTTGGTTCTCCCTAGTGGATTAGTGAGGTCTCGTGATGGTTTGCAGAAGATATACCCACAAAATCTTTGAAAGATTTTTGGATTTTTTCAAAAGTAAAGCATATATACAAGGCATAGGAGAAAATATGTACACATTTAGATTGATTTTATCACTCTAACAACCTAGATACTAAGTTGTATACAAGCAAAACATACATTCCATAGGCTATAATTGCATCCTGGCTCTTATCTTTCGACTCACACACAATATACAATGATATGTACAACTTGGTGCATGTGCAAATGTGTTTCAATTCTTATAAATTAAGTTGCTAACATTGACTTGATCCCCATCTCTCTGCCTAATTGACTTCTTTACTCCACTTTTCCATTGTTTTTCATTTCCACCAAGAATAATAACACGTATACCCTAAACCCACTTGACTTAAAATATTCGGGCATTCGTTAAGAAGGGGTTTTATTAGAATGTACAAAGCACTTATGTCATTACCCAAACATATGTGTAACCAAGTAAAATAGCGCATATTCAAGCCAATTAAAGATATGAAATAAAGATAGTAGCCTTAAACATTGGTGCTCGGGTTTTTATTCACTTTTTTTGGACTTTTTCTATGTTTCCCCTTTTTGCATTTTTCAAGAGCATAGAAGGCAATTTTGACAAGCAAAAGTTCACATGCCACCGAAACAAACAAGATCCAAAGAATTGATGATAAAGTGAGCAAGGTGGGCACAAAATCACACATATGAGATGGGCTTTTTATAAAAGAAAATGGAACTTGCATTGTAGATAATTGTTCCAAGATGCATATTCAACCTATATACAAGCTAGCAAACAAGCTACTAAAGATTAAAAACCAATCACAAAGCCACAAAAGTGCTCCAAAGCCAAGAAGAAAAACTATACAAAATGAAATATTTTTACAAAAAATATGCACAAAGGGGTTTATGACTTCCCCACCCCCACACCTAAATCTCACAATATCCTCATTGGAAGCCGAGGAGTCATCACCAACCATAAAACACACAAAGCACAAATCAAATAAAACACACATATACACAAGGTCACACACTTATCCAAAAACAAAACCTTACCCAATCGTTAACAAGACCACACATATATACACAATCAACACCACTAACAATGAATATACAAAAATCCATCAACGCCACCAATAACAAAACACAAATATGTACAAAACGCACATAAAGGTGATAATAACCATCAATTGGCTCCAAAACAATCTGAGGCTTCACCTCTATATTAATCATCAATAAAAGCACAACCCAATATCTACAATTAAACAAAAAAATGAAAGAAAGAAAATAAAAAAAGGGAGAAGAGTTAGAACGAGTACACCAGGTGGGTTACTGATTGTACCCAAACTATGCCTCTCTAAGATAGAGCTATGGAGGCTTCATGAGCATCAACCACTCCTCCTCATCGCTCAACATACAAGTCTTCAATTTGGATGCAATAAAAGCTTATAAGAACTTACCATGTGCCTTTACATGCATCTCAAAATGATGTGAATAGGAGAACACTAATAAGATCACAACAAAGAAGTTAGTGCTCTCTTAAATTGATCAAAGGCCACAGAAAAATGAAAAGAATAATCAAAGAAAGTTGTCCACTAGATTTTCCTAGGCATGTCCTCTAGGTATACATAATAAGGGTCAAAGGAGGGACTACTTCCTCTAATGTCACCTGGGGACTCTTAAAATGCATGCAAATGAGAGGGGGTGGTGGGAAGTAAGAGGGATAAAGTGGGGCCTAACTCAAGTAACTCGGTGCAAATGGGGTCAATATGCTCAATGCTAGGAGCAGTACCAACCCTCACATCATCACTGAATAACTCCCCAAAAGAGGGCTCTAACAATGCAATCTCACCTGACCAGTCAAGCGAATCATCCTCAACACAACTAGCATCACCCCGAGGAGACTCATCCATCTCCAACTCCGTGCACTGAGCTAAAGGAAGGGGAGAAGAAATTAAGCTCAAGACACCCTTAATAGTGTCCCTAGGTGTACTAGACAACGACGGAGCAACAAAGGGAGGGCTAATCACTTCCTCTAGGATGATTAAAGGTGTATGAGCCGTAAAATCGGGCTCTGGGGAATAGAAGACTCATAAGCATAATTGAGACTAACCTTAAGCGTAGGAGAAGATAAACTAGGGTCGGTCTCATGCAATAAGCCACTCTCCCTCATCTCACCAACAAAACACTCATGTCGCTCATTTATTGTCTCTATTGTGACATTAAGTTTCGCATAGCATGCATCAGAAATATCATAATAGGAACAAGAATTTACATCATGGTCAAAAGATTGACAACAAGAGCACACACGAGGAGAATAAGCGTGCAAATCATAGGAAATGGGGGAAGGGCACACAAAATACTCACTAGCATTCTCGTCGTGCCATTGATACCAAGCCAAAGACTAAAACAAATCCCACATATCATCAACATCTAAAGAGCACATACCACAATGACACATGGACTCAAGGGTGGCTCGGGTTTCTTGTGTTATCCTCCCAAGCACAACATTGCCTATTTCCCATTTTTCATACGTGAAATGGACATATTGAGCTCGATAATCATTTAATCTCGACAAGTATTGCCAAAAGGGTTCATGCTCAAATTAAGGTAAATGGAAAATAGCAATTTTGATTTTTTTTTTTTCAAATTTTTGATTTTTTTAAAATTTTTTGGATTTTCTAAAAGCCTAGCCTCGAATGCTCAAGTAAACCTCACTATTGAAAAACACCAACTCCCTGGCAACAGTACCAAAAACTTATTCGGTGGGATTTAAGCTTTAAATTTGAAACCCCAAGTGCAAGGTCTATCATCGTTTACTTGGGGTGTCATCCACTGGGAGTTGGGTTCAAGTACAGGGATTAGCTCAGGTCATTCAAGCTAGGCTAAGTGAAAAGGAAATAAAGACCTCTAAACTAAACTAATAAACGTACAAAAAGAGGCTTAGCATTATGATGGGGCCAACTGACGAACCGGGTAATCGTGGCGAGTCCTAACCTACCTAACTTCTACTAAAAACAAGAGATGGTTGGTTGCACCATCGAAGACTACTCAAGCCCTCTCTCAAGGGTCATGACTAGTCTAACTAGGCTAACCACCTATTTTCATGGGGCTAGCCTAATTAGACCACGAGATTAGCAACCCTTTGACCTAGCTAGGATCAATACTATTTTCATGTCCAAATCCCAACTATTCCCCCCCCCCCTCCACCCACACTAGCTAATTAACCTCACTTCTCGGTAGAAGTTAACCTCCCAAAAATATGGATGAAAGCCCTCTCAAGCATTTCATCGAACCCTTGGCGAACACGAGAGAAAACTCTAAGTTGCAAAAATATACATTAGGTGTGGTTAGGCCTAATCCAAGACTGATTAGCCATCAAGAGGCTGATCACAATCCAAGCCAACAAAAACTACCTACCAATCATCACAAGAAAGCCATGAAATCATACCACAACTAAGCTAGCAAACATAAAAACAAACATGAACTAGAGAGGGGCAAGAATGAAACTAATCTAATCTAAGAGCCCAATTAAACATGGATTAATAATAAAAGCTAAAAATTTAGACAAAACAAAATCAAACGCAAGAACTAAACTACCAAAACCTAAACAAGAATAAAATATGAAATGGAGAGAGAAAGACGGGAAAACTTACGCTTAATTGAATGAAGATCAAATCCACAAGCTTGAATCCAAAATTCACCCAAACAAATCCTAATCTCCCTCACCTAATTCCCCCTCTTGGGGTTTTTTATTTGATAAACCTAATCTAAAACTAGCCTAAAGGTCTCCAAAAGAACTCCTAAAAAGTCCTGAAGAAGGCCCTTAAAAAAGAAATCAAGTTGGGGGGATAATAGGTGAACAAAGCAGCAAGTGGCGACGACCATCGTACCGGCAATCAGTGGCCATCGCCACCAAGACAGCTGGCCATTGCAACCCCCTGTCCAGCCACCTACAAGGTGGTGAAGATTAGGAGTGGTCGCCACAACTCCCGCCGTCTCTTGGTTTGCAATCTTCTAGCTTTTCTGGTTTCGTCTTCACTCCTTTTGCAGTATTTGCTCGATTGAATTGATTACCTACAAAAATAAAAAAAACAAATAAAAACCCCAAAGATTATATTATTATACGAGCTAAAATTAGGCGATAGAGGTATGTGAAATACAACAATTTAGTACCCATCACCAAACTACAACATTCGACCTGCTCCTCCAAACCAAGGCTATTAATCAAGTGAGAGCAATAATGACTCTTTGAAATACGGCTCAGGAAGTTAGTCCTTTAGGTTATTATTGTCTTGGGATCCCTAACAGAGCTTAAGTAATCCTAGTAAATGTGGCTAGGAAATTAGTAGCCTATAAATAAAGATTTCAGCTATTTTCTTCTCCATAGCCACTTCTTTTGTAATTTTTCAGATTTTATAAATAATACCTTCCCTAATGTCTAGATCTATTTTGAATAGGAAAAAAGGCTCCAATTTTTGGCAAACTATGTATGGATAAATATACCCATATGTTTATTTTCCAATAACTTATGGATCACGTTTAAATTCCAAGTATAGAGCTTTAACCAAAGAAGGGTCAGTGTGGGTTTGGAAATGCATAGTTTTAATTAAGAGCTTGATTGGGTCAACAAATGGATGATTTAGGGCTTAAGCTTTTATGGAAAGTTAGTAGACACTTCTATAAGCTTCCTTCGAAAATATCCCCCCCCCCCCAAATCCATCCATTTGGGATGTTTAAGGATGCCACCAAGGTAGTACATGTGTAGCAAAATTTTAGCCTAGTAATTATTTAATGGTCCCCCTTTTTATTAGACAACTAGCTTGAATTTCATTGGTTGTTTTCTTTGTAGTTCAATTGGTTGGTACAAAGCTTGGAGAGGGAGCATCCCACTATGTAATGGCTGAATCCCTGTAATATTTTTAGACTTGGATTAATGAAATAAAAAGCTTGTTGCTTATTATCTCTCTATAAAAATCTCAAACTTCTTCACCTCACTTGGAGAGTGGAGAATTTGAATCTGACCTTTATTTCAATAACGAGTGTTTAGCCTTTATTAGATTGAATGGTGGGTTGATCTTTTATTATTTGGTATTATCATTATATGTTTTAATCAATCAAGTGATAGTTTTGTGGATTTCTTCATTGGGGCTTCTTGAGGGTTTTAGTGATCTTCTTTGATCACTTAGGTCTCTCTCCTTCATCTATATGCCTTTATTTGGCCAAGGGCTATCTCTCATAAGTCATCACTGGCATGCCAAGATCACACAAGATCTTCAATAAGAGCAAAAGAAATCATAAAAACTAAAAAGAAAAATAAATACGTACTAAAAACATACTCAAAAGGAAGAAAAGGGCAAGAATCTAATACAATGCAAAAAGAAAAACATAGATAAAAAAGAGAAGTAAAATAATAAATACCAAATACATATAAAAAGAAAAAAAGAGCAAGAAGGGAAAGAAAGTTTAGTCAAACTAGATCGGGTGTTGGATACACCCAAACTAACTCAATAGCACATCACTCCTCATAAATTGGCGCGTGGAGTTTCAGACACTTCACATCCTATATGCTTGGTAGCTCCAAAAACTGCTTCAATCTGTGGCCATTCACCTTGAGCTGAGCACCACTCTCAGGAAGCTTAGAAATAACATATGGGCCACTTCAGCGAGATCTCAATTTCTCTAGAAAGAAATGGAGCTTAGAATCATATAAGAGCACTTTTATGCCCAGGGAAAACTCTTTTCTAAGAATGTGTTTATCATGAAGCAACTTGGCTCTCGCCTTGTAAAATCTACCACTCTCATAGGCCTCAACTCTAATCTCTTTTAGCTCACTTAGTTATAGTCTCCTTTCTTCACTGATCGCAACTAAGTCATGATAACCATTTTGCTAGCAAGCCTTATACTCAATCTAAATAGTGAGATGACAAGGCTTACCATAAACAATCCTATAAGGTGACATACCTAATGGAGTCTTAAAGGCTATCCTATAAGCCCATAAAGCATCTACAAGCTTATCAGCCCAATCCTTTTGGTACTTACTCACATCCTTTTCCAGAATTTGCTTAATCTACATATCGGACACTTCTACTTGGCCATCGATTTGAGAATCAAATGGGGTAGTCTATCGACTATAGAGCAACTCCTCAATAAAGAATCAAAATACCTACTAGTAAAGTACCCTAATCACCAATAATGGCTTAAGGCATGCCAAATCTAGTAAAAATGTTCTCCCTAAGGAATTTCACTCCACTTCAGCACCATTGGTCCTAGTAGGGATGACCTTTACCTACTTAGAAGCATAGTCCACTACCAACAAGATATACTCATTGCCAAAAGAAGAGGGAAATGGTCCTATAAAGTCTGCACCACATACATTACCAATCTCCACCATAAGGAAGGGCTGAGTGGCATCATACCTCTCGGACTAGTCCTAGCCAACTAGTGGCACCTATTGTAATTCTTGCAATACTCAAAGGCATCACTAAACATAGTAGGCCAATAAAAGTCACATTAAAGAACCTTGGTTGCCGTCTTTCTACCCTTAAAATGCCCCCTACTTGTCTGGCCATTATAGAAAGAACGAATACTTCTAACATTCTGGTCGAGAGCACACTTTCTAAAGACTTGGTCAAAATAACACTTAAATAAGTAAAGGTCATCCTAAACAAAGAATTTCACAAGGTGGAAGAATCGGTCTCTATCATTCTTACCCCAATCCTTAGAACCCTACCAGATACCAAATAGTTCACAATATCAGCACAATATAGGTCAGAATGGACTACAAACAAGTACTTATCGGAAAAGAATTCAAAATATGAGACTCAAATTGTGTATCACAAACAATCTTAGATAAGTGGTCAACCACTAGGTTCTTAAGACATTTCTTAGCTCTAATCTCACAATCAAATCCTTACAAAAGGAAAAATCTATTTTGCAAGTCTAGGCTTAGCATCCTTCTTAGAAGGAAGATGCTTAAGGGAATAATGGTTAATACAAATAAATGGCATAAGACCCAATTAGATAGGGTCTAGACTTCTCAAAACCAGATATCACAGCCAATAATTCTTTCCAATCACAATGTAGTTCAGCTAGGCACCATTAAGGTGTAACTAGCGTAACAAATAACATGCAGTTTCCTATCGACACATTGCCCTAAGACAACCCCGACAGCATAATCAGATATGTTACACATTAACTCAAAGGGTTATGCCTAGATAGGAGTTTGAAGAATGAGAGAATAGCTCAAGGCCTTTTTAAGCCTAATAAATGCTATATGACACTCCTTAGAGAAGCAAAATTGCACATCTTTAGCTAAAAGAGGTCAAAGGCTTGGCTATCTTACTAAAGCCTTTAATGAAATGATAATAGGCCAGCATGTCCAAGAAAAGACCTTAACTCTTTCACACAAGCGTGAAACGGGAGATTATCAATCAAATTAGTCTTCACTTCATCAACTTTAATTCTATCTTTAGAAATAATATGTTCTAAGACTAGTCCCTTTTTCCCTACAAAATGAAATTTTAGACAATTTTAAGTCACAATTTTCTCCTTACACTTTTTCAACACTTTGCTCAGACTAGACAAACAATCACCAAATAAACACACAAACATAGAGAAGTCATCCATGAGAATTTCCATGCAATGTTCAACTCAATTTGAGAAAATGGAAACCATGAACCTCTGAAAGGTAGAAGAGGCATAATAGAGTCCAAAGGGCATTCTCGTAAAGGCATATGTATGAAAAAGACAAGTGAAAGGGACCTTCTCCTAATCCTAAAGAGCAATAGAGATTTAGATACAACTAGAATATCCATCCACAAAGCAGTACAATAAATGTCCAACTACTCTCTCTAACATCTAATCAAAGAAAGGAAGAGGGAATATTATCTTTCCTAGTGACAGCATTCAATTTTCTATAGTCAATGTAAATCCACCACTCAGACTGGACTTGAGAGGGAACTAGCTCATTCTTATCATTTATAATGAAGGAAATACCGATCTTTTTAGGATAATCTTAAAGAGGACTAACCTATTTACTAGTATAAATGGGATAAATAATCACATGGTCAACCCACTTTAGGACTTCCTTCCTAACTGCTTCCTGCAAGGTTGGGCTCAAACGCCTTTGACAGTCATGGTAGGTCTTATAAATGAATCCTATGTTGCAGAATCGAGGGACTAATACGCTTTATATCCCCTAAAGTACAACCCATGGCTTCCTTATTCTCTCCAAGTTAGACAATCAATTTTTTTCCCTTTGTCCCAGTCTAAGTCAGAAGCAATAATCACTGGCCGAGTCCCAAAAATGAACACTTAAGAGAATTAGGAAGAGGTTTCAAGTCAAGAGATGTAATGTGGGAATGAGACTCGGTAACAAAAGCAAGCAAATATTTAGAAATAGAGCCAAATTCATCGAACTCAAATACATCATATTCAGGCTCATCATTAATCAAAAAAGACCCATCTTAGCAACAAACACATCTTCAAGCTCATCCTCAAAATAAAATCTTCCACCTAGTTATGTGTAGAAGTCTCTATATCATCAAATATTAAAGATGTTCAACTCTAAAGCCATATTACAAAAAGGCAGTATCATAATTCCATTTCTATAGTTGATGATTGCATTTAAAGTAGCCAAGAAAGGACGCTCTATAATAACAGAGATCTGATTAGCAACATTAGCTACTTTCTCAATTTCAAGCACAACAAAGCCTACTAAGTAAATGAATTTGCCCACCTTAATCATCACACCCTCTACTACACCCCTTGGAAGCTTGGTCGATGGACCAAAATTTGCCATGATAGTGCAAGCATAAGCTTTTATCACTGTAATACTCGAGGGTCTCGATCCATAGAGATAAGGCATAAACCTATGAAACAAACTTACTAGATTAGCATTAAAGACTAACTTAGTAACAAATGTACAAAAATATATGTGGACCAAGTATATGAAAATAATATAACTACTACTAAATTATGATAAAATGCCAACAACAGTAGCCTTCATCATAATCAATATTGCAATAACCAAATCACCACTAAATCAGGTAAACATTCTCATAAGTTAACCCTATGTGATTTGGGTTCCTTTTCAGTACCAAAACCAAAAGAAACAACAACTAATTTAAACCATACCTTTGTAATTGATAGGCCCGCAACCGCACGGTGGCGTTGTAGCAAATCAAGGTCAATCCCACAGAGACTAGGTTGATCTATTGGGCTATACTCCCTCAAGATATGCTAAGCGAATCCAAACTTTAGATTGACAAAAATACGAAGATAAGGAAACAACTAGAAATAATTCAAGGGGTTTCAATTTAACAACTTCTAATTCACTAATTTTAAATCAATTAAGGAGAAATCGGCTAGGAATTCATGGAGATATGATAAGTGAGTGGATCATTACAACTAACATGTACTTTCCAAAAATTGGTTAATCTCGAGGAATTGCAATCTATCCAAAAATTTAGTCTATTCTTTCACACTCAACCAAATTTGCCTAAACTAAGCAAAAGTCGTTATTTCGAACTAATTTGTCTTAATCCAAGTTAATTGTCTTCAATTATTTTCTAGTCCTCCTAACATGCAAATCTCTCTTTCGAGAAGACATTATGTCAAGTTTTATCAAGCAGTCCAACAATCAAATGTCACCTTTCAGTTTTTTACCCGATTGTTTCAAGTGTGCAAGCAAACTTTGACCATAAATCTACTCACCGCATGATAATCACTCGATAGAATGAAGTCAAACCAATCATGAAGTACACACAATTCTATAGATTAAAAATGAACCAACTATACTTTCATAAACTACTAAATCCCTAGACAAAAATTAAACTACTCACACATTATTAAATTAAACATCTAACTAATCTAAAATGATAAATCTAAAGAGAAAAGAGAAGAGAAGAGAGAAGAGTTTGGTCAGCCAAAATGCATGCTTGAATCTTGCGATTGCATAACCTAATCCCGCTTCCTCACTAACCTTCTTCTTCTACTTGCTCTCCCTCACTAAAAAATGAAATCTAAATCTAACTAGATGGTGGAAAGAATGATGGATTGGGATGACGTGTGTTGAAATGAGGGTGAGAGCCCCTCCTTTATAGCAAAGATGCTAGAAGTCGAATAGCCACGCGTATAAATGACATTAAAAACTGTTTGGAAGTTGAAAAGCCACAAGAAGATAAACAGCCTCACAGGAAATAGAGACACCACGGACTGTGCCATCCACCATGGGCAAACCGTGGTGTCCACTGCCTCGGTGTTCTTCTATTCTTCTCTTTCTTCCACGGGTATGGTGACTAGGGGCATCCGTGGTGAGTCATAAGGATGACTTTTAAGTGCCAATTCTTGATCAAAAGGATCTCAAAATCTGCAAAAGTCATCAAAGCACTATAACCAAGCATAAATCGGGAAAAAGAGTATAAACTATAACATAAAGCACATAATTTTCCCTAAAAATGGAGGAAAATGACCCTAAAATAATATACACGTTAAGCACTTATCAATAATCCCAAAACCCATACTCAATCGAAGTAAAACAGATCAATAACAAAAATGATAAGATCACAACAATTTGGGAAAGAAGTAAATAACAAATTCGAACAGTGTCAAAGAATATATCAAGAACCAAGTATAGGTCATTTGCATTATCTAACAATGAACAATAAGGGGAACTGAGAATTAGGGTCGTGATAGAGAACAAAACAAGCTAACCAAATAGAGACCGAAATTTAAGCCAAAACAACTTCTAAATTCATCAACAAAACACAAATTTTCACTCAACAATTGAAACTTATAAATGATTACAATAATTTGTGAGTCTAGAACTAGATTTGAAACTAAAAAAACAACAAAAAAAGAAGAAAAAGAAACAAAACTACAACTACTACTCCCTACCCCTGCCTCCTACGACCTTGCTGCTAAAAATTATTGCAAAAATTAAAACCCTTATTGCCGTGAATCATCAAAACTAAGACCTTGTAACCATTCTTTTAATTGATTTAAATGCTTTTCTTAAATGCCCAAATTGATGAGAAGGAAGGAAGTGATCGGTGTAATTGATGTGGGTAATGAAGATGGGCAAGTGATAATGATAAATTGATAGTGAACAGGAATGGTTGGGATGGTGTGAAAAAATAAAGACGGGGGGAGGGATATCACATTGATTAGTAGCAACAAAAGAAGAGGGGAGAGATGGTGAAAGGGAATGGGACAATTAGGCCAGAGGGAAGGACAAAACGAGTGGGTCCAATCTTTTCTTCTTTTAATTCAAGTCTAAACCACATCAATGTAAGCTATTTTGTTCACATTTTCAAAATTTCCACAACTTTTGCAAAATAAATATTAATCATAATAAAAGTCTAATTTAGTGATTTATTTTGAGCAAATGTTAGATAATAAACGGTATAAAAACATATCATTTTTAGATTAAATAATAACTTGTAGAAACATGTTCCTATTTATGACCTTGGTGGATAACAGATCATAAGTTAATATATGCCCACTAAAAGTAGTGAAAAAGTTAGACATAATTGAAGCAGACATGAGTCTTCAACCCAAGACCAACGAGCCTATGATAGTACTCATAAGACAGTTTCGGGGACTGTCGCTCTCAACGTAGTGATTGGAGGATTAAACCTCATCGCCAAGCCTAATAAAGATTTTGGTTTTAAGACTAAATTGCTCTTTGTGCTTGGGGAAGTGTCTTCTGCTTTTCTCAAACCAGTTTCTGCTGAAACTGATGTACTCAACAAGATTTTAATAAAATAAGTCTTTTTTAGTATGGTTTGTGCTTGTGCACCAAATGAGGAATTTATCCCCCCTGAAGCACTTAATGAATAATGAACAAGATCATATTAAAATTGTTATCTTTGAAGAAAGAAAAACAGTAAATGTTAAACTAATGAGGAACCAAAGGAGCTCAAATTGGGTTCATCTTGGATTCCTAGGGAGGAAGAGCAATTCACTCACCTCCGAAAAGAATTTAAGGATGTTTTTGCATGATCTTACAAAGATATGCTTGGCATAGACCGAGAAATCATCGAGTATACAATACTATTATATTCATATGCAAAGCTTGTAAAGAAGAAATTTCTCCAAATGAAATCCAAATGGGCCCTAAAAATAAAGCAACAAATACAAAAACAATTAGATGTCGACTTTCTAAGTGTATCTAACTATGCTTAATGTGTAGTCAACAACATTCGTGCCTAAGAAAAATGGATAAGCCCGCATGTTCATGGACTTCCAAGATTTAAACAAGGCAAGTGCCGACGATGACTTTCCTTTACTAGTGACACTTTGAAAATCCTAATTCATTACTATTATCATCTTTAGCCTATTTAATGCAACGGAAAATAACGTAGTGTGTGTTACTACTATATTTCATTATGAAATACAAGGCAAAATGGAATTTATTAAAATGATTAAATAAAATCCAAAGTCAACAATCAAAAGTCTATGATCAAGCCTTGTCAACTACAGGTCCAACATTTATTCCATGCTAATAAAAGTTTAACTGGAGCTTTTAATATGACTTTTCTCATACACCATTCCCATACAGCATATTAGTATCTTAAAACAAAATATTTCAAACAGTGAGACAGAGCTCAAGAGTACATATCTCTTAACAGCATAATACTATTAAAATTTATTTTAAACATTTAGGGGTGAGAGAGTAACATTGAAACAACTTGAAATTCCCAACCATTTTAAGAATTTTTAACTACAAATTTTTAGACATTATTCGAAATCCAAAAAGGTAGCTTAGTTAATAGTGAGCAATCCCATTAGAGAGTCGTACGGCCTTCTGTCGATCAACCTCACTGGTTACCAGAACCTTTGTTGGCATACTTCTATCTACAATAGCATGTATGTGAATAGTCAAATGTTATAACTCATGGAGACTAACTTATCTCTATACCAGAGTAAACCTAACTTGATTTCGGAGGACTCTCCTTACTCTTTCACTTTAGGATTTATGAATAGATTCATTTAACTCCTAATAAGTCCTACCTATCTTAGTTAAAACTTCTATTAATTTAGCAAAACCGCTTTCAAATATGAACTGCTTAAGTACAAATATTCAATCGCAACCATACTACACATTCAGGAATTCATAAAATCACATACCGTAAGTTTACTTATGAGGCTCCCTTTGTATACAAGGTCAAATAAATGATTTATAACCAGCCAAAACACATTTTAAAAGCGCAATCAAGGACGATTAATCCATATACATTACCTCAATAAAGCATAACAACCTAGCTTGAGCTCGTTTCTAGATTGTTAGGCCTAAACAACAAAATAAAAATGTTACCACATGGGCTAACTCAGGGGGAGTCTTACACACCAAAAATAAGATCTTTCAACCAGAAAGCCTAGAAAGCCACTGAGGTCACATGACCATAGCTAATACCCCTAAATACCATTTTTTAAGTACCTAATAAATTTTTAAAAGCTCATTTACTTAAAGAACGTTATTATTGAAATTTAAACCAATTAGGGCTTGTCAGCAGTTTCAAGTCAGTTTTCCAACCTAAATGGCACGGCCTATAACATTATGCAAAAATATCAAATAATGGAGTATGAACAGAATATATAAAGCTCTTCATGTCTATTATAACTTTCATTTTATGTCTAATCACAAATAACCATAGCAACTGTCTCAAAAATTCATGTTTTTCTATGTGGCTAGTTTCATTTTAGAACTACGCATTCACGAGAGAAAATTCATTTCTTCCTCTTTTTAAGCCTAAGATTGACAATTCAAAAGTATTATTAAATAAACTCATACATCTACATAGCTAAATTATTTTATGATTTTTACCCAGGCATACAATTATAGATTATTCCTTAAAGTCGGGTTAGTGCAGGTCCAATTTCTAGTTGCACCAAAATTCATAATTCTTTCATAAAATTCTATACCCATCCGGTTCATATAACATGAAATCCAATCAACCACTTATATCATATACTTCAATAGAAACCTAGCAAAATTAAATCAAGCCCAAGGATGACATAAGAAACAAGCAATTAGGGCTATTATTTGATGTAGATATGGATAAACTAGGAGGCGTGGGTGTATTTTTAAGTAGCCCAAAGATCTAAAAATTTGGTTTGCAAACATATAAAAAAAGGATGCATTAATGGCTAAGAAATAGATCAAAGTTGTTGTATTCAATTTTTTTTGTTTTAAAACATGATGAGATCGAAAACTCTAAATATCTCAACAAAAGAATCACGACGAAATAGAGGTTGTGGTGATGGGTGGGGTGGCCAGCGGTGGGGAAATGGCAGTCGATAGGCAGCACCGGCAGTAGCGGCGTAGCATTGGTTCTGTTGGTGGAAGTGAGAGTGACTAATAGTGAGAGTTGTGTGTGTGTGTGTGTGAGAGAGAGAGAGAGAGAGATAGAGATTCACAGACAGAGAAAGAAGATGGCATGATATAGGGAGGCATATTGCACATAAAAAAAAAAGACTCAAGCAATTCTTTTGCCCTTGGCTAGCAAAGGTGGAAAGAGAGAGATTTGTGAGTTTTATTTAGGGGCAACTTGAAGATTTGGGAGATTTTTAATATCCCTTCCAAAATGCTAAGCAATTCAAACATAAATTTCGAAGTTTATAAGGGAAAGCTTAAAAATAAAATTTTGGCTTTTGGTTAAATAAGATTAATAATTTCTTTATTAAAAGCTTTGGACTGGATCAAAAATAGAGAATTTTGGGCTTGGTCCAAAGTTCTAAATTATATGAACACTAGATGCAACAATTGCTACCTACAAGCTCAAGCGACTAGTGACAAATTTTTGAAATTACAAATCACCTTAATTATTCTGTGAGAATTATAAATATGAATTTTTGGTGTTTTACATTCTATCCTCCTTGTAAAAAGTTTCATCCTCGAAATTTCACAATTGAATCAATCATAAACATCTAAATTTTTAGTGTTTTACATCTCACCCCACTTAAAATGGGTTTCGTCCCCAAAACTAACACATTCTTGATTCAACAAACAAATGAGGCTATGGAGATCAAATCTTCTCTACTGATTCCTATGTTGGCCTAATTGTGGTGTGGTTAGTCTAAAGGACC
The DNA here is from genome assembly GCA_017589665.1 of Selenicereus undatus. Classification (NCBI taxonomy): domain Eukaryota; kingdom Viridiplantae; phylum Streptophyta; class Magnoliopsida; order Caryophyllales; family Cactaceae; genus Selenicereus; species Selenicereus undatus. The sequence continues at coordinate 88,374,962 of JACYFF010031952.1, read as the reverse complement.
TTCGTAAGTGAAACCACTTTATTGCAAAGTTATTTCTCTCTACAGTCTAAGATATCAATTGCTTGCTCCTCGTGGCTAAGTCTTCGAGCAGTTGCAAAGGTTCTGGCTTAACCACATAAGTAGGGTTAGCAGTGTATTTTTATAATTAGGACAAGTGAAATATGCTATGGACTCTTAAGAGTTCCTCTAGTAGTTGTAACCGATATACTGCTTCTCCCACCCGCTCTGTGTATGAACCATTATACCTTAGGGTAAGCTTTCCTGACACCCTAAATCGCATGACACCCTTCATGGGCGAGACTCTTAGGAAAACTTGGTCTCCACCCTCAAATTCCAAAGGTCATTGTCGCTTGCTTGTGTCGCTCTTCTGACAGCTCTAAGTTGCCTTCATCCTCTCTTAGATCACTCGTACCTTCTTTATGGTTGGATGAATCAGTTCAGGTCCTATGGTGAATGCATCATCAATCTCTTACTGGCATGAGGGGTTCTGCATTTCCCACTACAAAAAAAAAAATCATCACTTGTGCTACGAATAATGTTGTGGAAAACCTAAAATAATGGAAAATTTTAAACCTTACAATGGGAAAAATTTTGCTGCTATGTACACTTTTATCTGAAAAAACTATTATGCCACACTCACTTGTGTCATGAGCCTTATTCAACTTATTCTAGCGGCAAAGTTTCATTGCCATGAGAATTTACACTCGTGCCACAAATCTAACCATGATACAAGGGTCAATTTGCTATAGTGGATCCTATCGTACAAGGCTTTAAATTGAGATCATCATGTGCTGGAATAGTTGCTGCTATTATAAGAGGAGTCGATTAGTGCTAACCTCTTATCCCATGCCTTCTTTTATCCAATGTACGAGCTGAAAGTATGCCCTCTAACACCCAAGTTGTTTGTTTCATCTACCCCTTAGTCATTAGGTCAAATGCAAAAATGAAGTTTAGCTTTATCCGAGAAGCCTCTTGGAGTTTTCACCAAAGCAATGACTCATACCTCATGCCAAAAACTTAGCACAACGCACAATCAGCTAAACTTCTGTAGACTGGCATGAGCAAACATACCTTAGGCGTAGATATAGTAGGCGAAGCTTGGTGTTAGCTTGTGGATGAATATGCAATTCGTGACCCTCTTGGTTGGCAGTACCCTCAAGAGTACATTACTTCATACTGTGGTCCCACTTTATCGTACTACATGAGTGGTTACGCTTAACTACTGCACAGCTCTTACTAGTAGATGGACTAGTTCCTCCTTCACCCTTAGTTCATCAAAATGTGTTCATTAAGATCTCTAGCTCACTAAGCAACGAAGCTCAAGCATTCTTAGTTCATTATGAAATCCTTAAACTTCAGCCAACTTGTACATATATACCTAGAATTATATGCAATATAATTAGCTTCTTCCTGAATGTATTTTTGCCCCTGCAAACATTCTTTAGATATTCACGCTGGTTATCTACCAAGAGTTAAGCTAGCCAACCTATGCTCAATTCAAATGATGAAACCCAAAAAAATAATAAATGAACTCTAAAATTGTAACCGAATAACATATATTTCAATACGTCACTATAATTGTCATTTCCTCATACCCAAGTCTATCTTCATACTTTCTTATTTAGTTCTTCAATTGCTTCAGTCGTGAGCTTCATGGACATGTTTATCACAATAAGGAAACCCAATGGTGTTAAACCCATATATAACCACATAACATGACTAAAGTAAGAGAACCTAGTTGCATAAACAATAATAAAAATTCCCAATAAGCTCACTATAAGATATGCCAGACCATTATAACTCACCCCTAAGACCTAGTGTGGTCTCAATCTTTTTCACAAAATGGGAGGATAGAGGGTCATTAGGTTATAATCAACAACATCAAATTGCAAATAGATAGCATAAGAAAAATATGAGGCTCAAAATTAATGCAAGGAGACAAATAAATGATGGCGTTCATGTCAAGTGCACATGTAACTATAACTAGAAGATAAAACTATAAGTACAAATGGTAATAACTCAAGAGTCACCAAAGCAAAAGTAATTCCAAAGGAAGCATAAGGAATGTTAACCAAATTCAAAGTTAAATACAAGGGTTAACAAATCGATTCAATAAGCATACTCATCCCAAACATACGAGAAGGCAAATAATGAGATTACAAGTTAAGGGCTTAATCCCAAACATACGAGATAGGTGTGTCAATGCCATAAACATAAGCATCAAATGAACATATAAGATTACAAGTTAAAGGCCTAATGCAACAAGCACAAGAATTAAAGTAAGGGATCACAAAGTTCCAAAATGATATATGGCACCATTTATAAGAAAGAGAAAGATATCAATAGCAAAACAGTGAATGTTATTCCAAGAATGGGACTAATTGCAATAGGGTTAGAAAGAAGTTATTTAGGTAAGGTAGAAAATAGTAGAACAAAAATGGTGAAAGATTTTAGAGAATGGTAAGTACATAGATTATAGAGGCGATTATACGCCTGCCTAGGTAACATGCCATAGAGGTCACTCACCCTTCCGGCCATGGTATTAACTAACTAAAGGTCACTTCTTATCTAAAACTATCTACTTTAACTCCACATCCCTTATATCAATTCTATTCTCACAATTACTTGAAATTAATCAATTCAACTAGTCTAGGTCAACTATTAAATCCCAATAGCACTTGAGGTAGAGAAATTTAGCAGATCTTTCGCCAGTCCAGGAATGATGAATTGCGATCTTTCGTTGGTCTAATGGGCCTTTCGTCGGTCTAGTGGGCATTTTCCCAATCTAGTAGTTTTTTAGTTGGTGACCTTTTGTCGGTCTACCAATTTCGAATTTTTGATCTTTTGCCAATCTAACGCTTCCTAATTGTTGACCTTTCACAGGTCTAGCAAACCTTTCATGGGTTTTGTGGTTCTAAATTATTGACCTTTTGTTGATCTAGCAGATCTTTCATTGGTTTAGGAGTTCTGATTTGTTGACCTTTCCATGGTCTAACAGTTATCAGTAGTTTCGCTGATCTAGCAGTTTTAAATTTTTGATCTTTCAATGATGTAGTGAACCCCTTTGTTGGTTTAGCGAACCTTTTGCCGGTCTAGCAGATCTTGAATTGTAAAATGTCCCATAGTGCTAGGAGCTAATAGTATCCCCTAACTTGGTGGCATGAGACATTGAGATGTCAAATATTCAAGTTTGACTTTTTACCACTCGAGCATGGATGTCATGTCCTTCTAATGAGAGATTGATGAATCTCAACATGTCCTGGATGTTGAGATATCCTAAGATAAATAGGATAAGGTATTTTCTATGGCTAGATCCTCTTGAGCTTAGTTACCTGACAACCCGAAGTTGGATTAATGTCCTTTATGTAAGAATGTGGGTGAATTACCCATGGGCAATACGCTTATGTAAAGCATGCTTTGTGGATAGAGTCCCCGCTTTGACTGAGCCTGATTAAGATAAAGGTCAAAGTATAGATGTCTTTTATAATAGCTGTCGATCCAATCTTAAGAACCTTTGACATGGATTTGGGTAACCAGTGTTGCATGCCCTTCCTGTAGGGTTGTTTCCATATCTAAACGTGCACCTCTTTGATCTAAGGTTCCTAAGTGAATAAGATGGAGGGAGTGATATTAAATAGGCTAAAGACCCATGCATTTACACATGTATAATTGTTGGCCTAAGTGAGACTATGCGTGCATGCTAACCACGGGGACTAAATAATGTTACAGTGGTAACGTGTGATGACCTAACCTCGTATGCACATATGTGAAGGTCTTATACTAAGTTTAGGATCCATTGGATTAGGCCTGACTAAGAAATAAGTGATTGATGGGTTAGGATCGGTGGTGTTCTATGGCTAAGGCTCAAACATTTCTAGGATAAGGGATAAAATATGAGTGACTGTTGGGTTGGGCCAGGTCAAAAGTTATAAGTTACCTAGGATAGATAATCTTTGTTTTTAATAGGGATGTTCATCGGTCCAAAACCGGATTGGATCAAACTAGGCTGGACCAAGGACTGATTAAGGCCCACATGGAGGATCGTGGACTAGATCGTTTTAAAATTGGTCCAGATCGAATCGGATTAGGATCGAATCAATTTTGGACTGACCTCAAATGGGTCATGCTGCTAAGGCGCTAGCCTAGTGGGCTTGTGATTTGCATCATTATGCTGGGCCTGCAGGCTGTCTTTTTAACCTATGGGCTCTTATATTCTAGATCGAGTAGGCAGGAACTATGAAGGGAAAATTCAATAGTGCTATTCGGCCAAATTTAAAACAACACCAAAACTGAGGGGATGATAGTTTTATTATGTCAAATTCAGTGACCAGTCTATCCAAGTAATCAAATTCAATGTTCCAATATTCTAATAAAGTATTCACTCAATAACAACACGTACCAATCAAGTAATCAAATTCTAGCAGACATGGACACATGTCACACATACTAATTACGTAATCAAGGAATCAAGGCCAAAAAATTCTAGCAGATATTGGCACATAGTCACATACTAATCAACTAATCGAATCTCTAACCCAAATAAATAAATAAATAAATAAATAAAGTAATATAATCTTCTATAGCATGACTAGCAAAAGTCAAATTCAGTATTCAATCTTCCTATAAACCACGCTTGAAATTCATACAATAATAAATAGAATCCATATTTAAAGCATACTAGATCGACGTATTCAACAAAATTACAAACTTCTGAGGAATTGTTTAATTTCGCACAAGTTGCGTTAATAGAGACTGGATCAATAGGTGATTAGTTGTCGTTGCACTAGGCAGGACCTAAGAATGCAAAATGTCAAAAAAAGAATTCTAATTTAATTTGATCCCAGTCCAGTCCCCTAGTCCAAACCCTAAACGGACTGAAGATCAAGCAAAGAAAAACTTTGGACTGAGGATCAGACTGAATGCACCTAGTCCGGTTCAGTCCGGTCCAGCCTAGTCTTCGACTCGATCTATGTCTGGACTGAATGATGAACAACTCTAATTTTTAAAGGAGGAGTAACCATCAATTTTTCATTGAAGTGCTTCTATTCTGAATAAGCCCTCAATTTTTGTTTATTGTAAAAGACGCCTTAGATGTGTAGGGATATGGCATATCAAACATGCTTTTGCTAGTGCTAGCGCTGCTTAGAGTAGCTTCTAGTTTAGTATAAAAAATATGATCATCTCCTTATTGAGAAATGTTTACCATGATGAAAGGCCTAATCATCTAGGGAAATGTAGGGGCATCCCCTGTCTTGCATAATATGTGAGAGCCCACTTCGAAAGGATAAGCATGCGTTTTTTATTCGAGGAGTCCTAAATTTTGGAATAGAGGTTAGAATGGAAGATATGATCATTGGGAAGAAGTGGTAAAATGTGTGAATAGTTGTTCCAAGTTTGATTCGATGGAAGTAGGCAATGGAAATCTTCTTGTCCTTAAAACTTAGTTTTATTTCTTCTCTCTTTTTGCCTAGCCCGTCTTTCCAGGTTTTTGGACTAGTCAATCTTTCCCTCTCTCTTTCTTTGACCAAAGACCAGTAGAAATAAATCGTTGCAGTCAGACCTTTTTGGAGGCTACATAAGTAACCAATATGGAATTAGGCTAGTCGCAGTTCGGAATAAGAACATGTAGCTTCAAGGAGAGACACCCTAGCAGGACTTTTTAGGCAGATTTTAAGGTTACGGAGCTAAAGGAAGGGAATCGGTGTGAGGCCTGAAATAACCCTCATGAGATCCCCAAGTGGGCATGGCTGATGAGGTTAGTGCAGATTAGCAATTTTTTTCTTCCTTTGTCCTTCTTTTTTTTTGGGTTTTTTTTTTCTTCTTTTCTTTTTCTTTTCTCCTTAGAAAGGACCATTTGATCCGAACTCTATTTTTTTTATCGCTGCTTTTGATATCAACCATGACACACTCTCATTCCTTGGTTAGGTTAGATGTGAAAAGAAATAGGCTAGCTCTTTAAAGGCTTGAATGGGTTTTAAGTGGTAACTTAGCTAATTTAACAAAGTCACTAATGCTGGTTATCAAATACTAGTTATCAAAGGAAGCGTCCATGCTACATGACTTATCGCAAAGAAATTTCTAATCTTTCCCTTTTTTCGAAGATGATGGATTAAAATCCTTAGTCTCTTTTATTTTATTTTTCTCCTTCTCCTTTTGCTTAGCTGGCGTTGTGAGGTTTTCAAACTAGCCCTTCTTTCTTTATTATTTTTCTTTTCTTTCTTTTAGACTTGGATTCATTATAAGATAATAGCACTCCATAAAGAGAATATGATAATATGTAAAGGAACTAATGAAGGAGATGGTTTTATTAATAAATTGAGGCTACATCAGACTTATATTTATGATAGAAAAGAAAATGAATGACTTTAAGACTCAACACAATGACTTTAAGCTAAGCATCATATCCTCTAAATTCAACAAAACTCAATGCCTCTTGTGTGGAGGCATTTTGGACTTAGATTCAATTATGCTCATTATGTAAATAGATTGGTCTTATTTTTTGCTTTGGTGGCCTAAAATGGCTAGAATGCTATCATGCAAACCTAGTGGGTTACTATCCTTATTGGGTGCTTGAGCATGGGTGGTTCTAAGAGGGGTGTAGTCAGTGTGGTAGTCTAGAGCATGCACCTCCTAGCTTGTAAAGCCATTGTCTTTCTTATCCCTAATTTAGTTGTTATCTTCCAATTATTAATAGCTTTTGTATATGTTTCTTTAGCTAGCTCTTCTTCCACAAGCATGCCAATATTCGTTAATATTGTGAAGTTCTCACATGGTGTAAACTTTAGATGTTGCTAGTATGTAGGTTGAAGGTTTCTGATAAACAACCTCAATTAATCAGCGTTCGAGGGTTGCTCTACTATACGGGTATCATTTGCCCTTCATCAAACACAAAAAGACTCACAGAAAGCTTCACATCTAAGATTAAGAAAGAAATGAAAATCAATACAGTCAAAGTTTGGGGGAGAAGAATTAAATTTAGCAAAGCCTTCTTTTTCTTCTAGTTGATCAATTTAAAGTTCCTAAGTGTAATTGCTAGGTCAATATCATTTGAATACTGACGTAGGAATTCCTCACAAAGATCATCCCAGTTTGTGACCTTTTGTAGGTCTATAGTATTATAGCACCTTATTACATCCTTGTCAACAATCCAAGGAAAAATGACGTAAAAGACATCTCTATCGATTCCTTTCAAAGCCATAGCACCAGTGAAATTCCTCACGTAATGGTGAGGGTTTTCGGTCCTATGGAATTTGATATCTGGCATGATGAATTTTGGGAAAAATTTTCATTTTAGAATTCACTTAAACCCCGCATAATGAGTGAAATAGTTGTTAAACATTGAGACTCTTTTAGTAATTGCTCTATACGATCTATTCACGGATCAACTTTTGGGCATCCTTTTCCCTTGCTCTTCTTTCTTCTTGCCATCATCTTACTCCCCTTCATTGTAGGGTCCTTCACCATCTCTATTTGAGGTGTCCTTAATAAGGGTTTGGAGTATAGTCAATTTAAACTTCTTTTCACTTTCACCCATTCTGGCTTGCATTCTTTCCAACATTTTCATAAGCTTAACTGTTTCATTGCTACCTGCCATCAGGATGGGTAGAGGATTGGACTTTGACTTTGACTTTAATTTTAACTTTGAGCTTATAGGCTGAGTTTCCCTAACTTCTTCATGGGATAGGATCCTCCTTGTTCATGGGCTTCACTTATACTCTTTCTTAATCTTCCTTATCCTGATTAATAAGGTAACGATTGGAAGAGTGAATAATGAAAATAAAGGGTTAACAATGTCGGATACGGGCTAAAGGAAATGGTTAATGACTTGTATTCCAGTGAGAAAGAGGTTATGGCTTTATGGGCTTGAAAGCTTGCGTTGTGGTGGGAATAAATAAGGTTAAGACCCTGAAATCAAGCCTTATCCTGAATTGGGTCCTAAGTTAAGCTTAGAGAGCCTACTCATAAGCCTAAGTTAGATCTAAGTCTATCCTAGGTGAATCTTACACCTATACTGGGCCGTAGCTCGAATTTGGTCTGGCTTGCCCATAATAGGCTAGTTTAAGCACATAGGCAAATCTTGTTAAACTCATGCCTAAATCTTAGACCTAGGGAATAGATGTGAGATGCATGGTCTATGAAATTATGGATCAAATATCTAGGTTTTAATTGAACTTGTGCATTATGAATATAATCCATGATTGAGTGCAACCTAGAATGGGCTTGGGCTCTAAATGTCTAACGGGCCATATTATGCACTTTAGTTAAGATAGAGTTATTAACTATATATGGTGAAGTCATATGATGCATGACTCTGTGGGCTCAGGTAGCACACAGCTAATGTGCCAAGACTCAAAATGAACCATGTCGACCTACGCACTACCACCCATTACTAGGAGCCTAGCATACTGTCTTCATGCCATGAATGTAGATTTGACATGGACTAAAAACAACCAAATTGAACTGGACCTCCATGCCAGGATCACGATAGGTTCTTGTTAGGCCTAAGGCTAGCTTTTACCCACTCTTTAATGCATACAGATGGCCTAGACATAGGAACCCAGCCGAGTCCTCTCCCCTCCCCCCTCTTTTTTGCCTGACTGTGACTACTAATGAATGATCTAGATTAATGATGTCAACCTCTATGTTATGGTGTATGAAGGTGTAGAAACAATTTATATTGGTCCTATTCTAACACAAGACTGCAATACTTGAACTTGACCTAATATAAACGTTCTAACATTCTCCTAACCTAAGCCTTAAGATATAATGACGACGTTATGAACCCTAAAACATCAATCCATTGGTCAAAGTTAATCAGACAGTCAATTAGAGTTATAAACATTCACAGAATCACACATACACATTAGTTCCAACCTAATCCAACTTTTTAAGCTCTAATTTTATCTACGTAAGTTTTACGACAGTCCTCTTACAACCCAAATGCTTCATACTCATCCATGGGGTGCATGTCAAGATGGAATATTTTGATTGCTTTCCTGTATCATGTGGACCAAGAAAATGTTTTACAGGGTGAGTGAAGCAGTTGTATGCTCAACTGGAAGCCCCTAATCGACCCACCAAGTTAACCAACTATTTTTCCCGAGAGGTAGTAATGTGGTTTAGCCTAGAGGTATTGTTAATCCTATTACGGCAACACCTTTAATGCAAGAATGTCTAATGTAAGTATAACTAAAAATAATTTCCCCTATTGAATTTCAAATCTCACCCTCTTTGTTTTTTAAAAAAAATGTCCACAGGGGAGTCACCACTGTAAGGACCACGACTCGAGGTTCCCCCCACCCTCGAGTATGGTCCACTGCAAATGGTCAGACATGCTTGTTAGGTGTGTGTTCGGATTCAAATTTGATCTTTTTTAAGCATGTTTGATTGTAGCAAGACTGCAACCTTAGCCCAGATAATTGGGTCTCGGTCCTAATCTAAGAACCCGGTAGACTCCTGGGCCAGAGCCAAGTCCAGTCCTCCTGGCTAGATCCTAGCAATAATGTCTGCTTAACCTAAGAACCTGCACAATAGGCATGATCCAGTAACCCGACCGAGTTTTGGAATAGAGCTTAGCCTAGATTTTGGCCCATACAGTGTTACTGTTGGGATCCTAAACTAGCTTGTGCAATACAGAAAGATAAACTAAAAGAAAATAAATGAGAACTAAGGAAACATATGGCTTTAATTAATAGAGTCCCCAATGAGTTTTAGGAAAATTTATCAACTAAATCCACTCTCTGAAACGACCAATAACTGAAGGGAAACCGAGGATTCATATGAACCATAAACCAAAAGGACACCGAAAAGGACAATGAGCTCACTTCAAAGAGCTTTTTGAAAGGCCCCCAAATAATTCGTAGCGCGTGACCGTCTAACTTCACAGGCTTGAATCAAGGATCCAAATTCGAAGATGAAGGTATGATGTCGCGTGTCGCGATGGAATGTGTCACAACACCACCCGTCATCACCAATGAGCTCTACTAATCAATATAGAGAATTAAATATAATTACACTAACAAACAATCATGTAGCATACTAGTATAAAATAATAAGAATTAAGAATCCCATGCTAGTCCAGAAGAATAAATAATGTAAACAATTACAAAAGTTGGGGTTAAATTAATTAAAGATTACATCTTTAATAATCCTGAGATTAAATAAAATAAATAGAAAGAAAGTAGAGAGAAGAAGGGAAGGTTTGAAAAATTAGCAACCTCAGGTTACCTGCTTGAGTGACTTTAAGGACCCTGAGATTGAGAATATTGAGTCTTAACTTGTGCCTTAGAGAGTTTTGAGGATGGTTTTGAAAAGGTTTTGGGTAGGTTCTCTAAACCTCTTAGTACTCTCTCAAAGTTTCCCATGTGCCCTCTCCAACTTTGGAAGCATTTTTCAGTATATTTCCTTGTGCTTCCTCTCTAATTTTCTAATGCTCCGAACCCTTAGGGATTCCCCCCTTCACTTTTGTAGTGCTTAAACAGATAATATAAGTTGGTTTAAAGAAAGAAGATCTAATTTAACTCTTAATAGGTGTAATCTGGATAGTCATCCCAACCCAGATAAAATTGTAATAGTTGCGGCATGTTTTAGAAGTTGAGAATGACACTAAGACTTGGTTGGGATCCTACTACTACGTAACCAGCTCAGTTCTTGGTAGGTTATTCATTATTTGGTCCAGACCTGGATTGGACCGGGTGCATTTGGTTAGCTTCTCAGTCCAAAGTTTTTCTTTATTTGGTCTTCGGTTCAGTCTGAATTTGAACCCAGTAGACCGATAGACTAGATTGAGACCGAATTAAATTAGATTTTTTTGGCATATTCCATTCCTAGGTCCTGCCTAGTGCAACGCTGACCAGGCGCCTGTCAACCTAGCCTCTGTTAACTACAGCTTGTGTGAACTTAAACAATTCCTCATAAGTTTGTAATTTTCTTGAATATGTTGTTCTATTATGCTTTAAATATGGATTCTATTTCTTATTTTGTTCAAGCTAGGTTTTTAGGAAGATTGAATATTGAATTTGATTTTTGATGGTCATGTTGTAGAAGATTGGATTACTTTATTTTTTTTGGGTTAGAGATTGGATTAGTTGATTAGTATGTGACTATGTGTCAATATCTGCTAGAATTTTTGGCATTGATTCCTTGATTACTTGATTAGTATGTGAAACATGTGTCCATATCTACTAGAATTTGATTACTTGATTGGTATGTGTTGTTATTAAGTGAATTACTTTATCAGAAAATTGGAACAATGAATTTTATTACTTGGGTTGATTGATTATTGAATTTGACATAATAAAACTATCATCCCCTCAGTTTTGGAGTTGTTTTGTTGTTGTTTTAAATTTGGCCAAATAGAACTATCAAATTTGCCTTTCATAGTTCCTCCTACTGGATCTAGAATATGGGAGCCCATAATGTAAGAGCCCAAAAGGTAAAAATGATAGCCTACAACCCGGCACAATTACGCAAAACACAAGCCAACTAGCCCAACGCCTTAGCGGCCCGGCCCGGGTCTGTCTAGTCCAATCCCAGTCTAGACCCATTTTAAATAGGCCCAGTCATGGGTCCTCTATGTGGGCCTTAATAGATCTTCAATCCTGACCAATCCAGTCCAGTCTAAGGCCAATGAACAGCCTTAGGTTTTAGCCGGTTCAGGCCAGAACCAGACTGGGATAATGGGCCACACTGAAAGCGCAACTTATTTCAAGCACAACTTTCTCATCCAAGCTCCATTTTCAGTGATTTTTTCCCTAAAAACTTAATTAGTCTATTTCTAACGACATAAATTCATAATTTTTTGGATAATGTGGAAGAAGATATAAGCAAAATAGTGAACATGTATCATTTTCAACACAAACCCCAATATTGGACGTATATCTTTTACGTTGCTTATCGAATTTTGGTGTATAATATGTCACTAGAAATCTTATTAAATGAAGAATAATAATATCTAAACTTAATAATTTTATGCACCCTATATCTTAGTAAAAAATGAAGGACATATCTAAATTAGACATTAAACACCATCAAGTTGGGCCTAATGGGCTTTTAGGTTCTTTTAGCCTTTGATGAGCATCTTTACGTTTGAATGTGTAGGTTAAAAATGTTAGCAAATTTTAAGGTTGTTCATTCTTAATATCTAGGGGTCTGCAAAGTCCTATTCGAATTGTTTATCATCATCAAACATTTTATAAAAAGTAGACACTTTTAAGGTGTTGACATTGGGCTGAGCACTTAGGCTTTGAATGCGGAATTTGGGACAAACATCCAACATTCCTCTTGACATACAATCTAATTCCAAAATTACTCTTTATAGGTGAGTTCTTAAGTGTTCCCATACATGTAAACAATTCACAATCACATGTTCCCTTTAGTACCACATGGTACAACTCTACCCAAAGTATTAAGTGGCTATATGGTCTATTGATGATAACAATTTATCCTTTAAACCATTGCTATTGGCCTAGCCAACAAATTAGCTCTTCAAAATCATTATCTTCACTTGGGTTCAAAACCAAAAATTGTTTATTGTTGTAGTGTTCTTGCTTGCTAAGTATGGAATGTCCTTCGTTCCATAGTCTTTTTTAATATTGGAATTGGTTCTATAATTCTACCGTATTCTTATTAGCCGACTTGTTTGCAAATACAAAGGACGATCTATGCTATAAGGGAGAATTTTATGCTTACATTTATTTTTCTTTAAATTTTTAGTTGTAATGGATTTATATTGTAGATTGCTAAGCCATTCTTAAATGCAGCACTAATAGTTTGATAAGTACATTGTGAACAAAATGTAAAGCATAATTGCTAGGTAATTTATCAAGTACTTTCTATAATTCATTTATAAAAAAATACTTAATTTTTTTTATAAAGTTATTGCAACAAAACCTTCTAATGTCCCATCATTTCTTCTTTATTAAAACAATCAGATTTCATCTTTTGGCCTCAAGTCAAATTTCCACCACCTCTAATTGACAAGGCTACACATCTTTACTTGGTGTAAAGTGGAGATCAATAAGATTCAATGATATTAACAAAAAGAAAGGAAACACACAACATCAAAACAATGGTGATATGCAACTTGAAAAAACAACAATGGCGTTCAGGGACATAAAAAGAAAGCACACTGGCTTTTCAAACGAAGAACTATTGTACTGTGTAGCAAACATGAGATTCAATGATTCCCTCTTAGTATCCTTTGTCAATAAATAAACCAATACTAAAAGTTCCAACCACTACTACATTTTACTAGAACCAAGGTATACGATAATTATGTGAAATTCAATTTTTTTGTAGAACTTTATGGTAAAGCATATATGTGTAGGTACAACACCAAAGTTATGCTTAATAATTTTTCTTGTTAATTTTGGCCAGAGAAAAACAAAGGGAAAGAAAACAAAAAGGAAGAAAAGAAAAAGGGAGGGAAAGTAGAAAAAAGAAAAAGATAGAAGTTTCGTAATTTGCTAAATCAGGTTGTTTGGCGATAGGGATAGCAATGGAGTGGGGAATTGATAAACCTCTATTTTGACCTCATTTTAGCCCTGATTTGATTCCCTGTTCCCATTATTTTTATGTTGAGTCTTGATGAGGAAAGGTCAAATTTGCCTCCTTTGATCCTTATTTGGCTTATAAAGGTATTTTTCCTATTTTCAGAAGTTCTTGCCAAGAAGATGAGAAAATCCCTAGTTTCGATAGAAAAGGAGGCTATGGGGACATATTTTGAGGAGTAAAAGAGGTCCTATGAAGTTTTGAACGGTAAAAAAGCAAGCCTAAAGGGGCAAAAAGAGTGCACGGTTGGTGCCTAATGGCATAACTGTGCAGAAAACCTTGCAGTTAAGCCCCAACTTCCCGAAGTTGTGCACAACTATCAGTGTTGAAGTGCACGGGCACCCATGCATTGAAGCACGGCTGTGCGTTTTGTGCTTTTTCACAATATTTAAGCAGATTTCAGACTTTATTTAAGGGATCTAGGAGACTATCTTGGGGACTAGTCCTTTAGTCATTTTTAGGGTTTCTATTAGCCACCACAACCTCATTAGGGGTAAAATAACTTACTAGATTAGTTTATACCATGTACAAGATTACAGATTTTGCTATTCAAGTCTAAGTTCCCCATCTCTTTCTCTCTTTAATTTCATGGTTTTTAACTTGTTTGCTATTTGAATGGCTCAAAGTTATGCTTGTGTTTTTATATTTATTATTTGTAATGAAAGTTGTGTTCTTTGGTTATGGTTAGCCATTGAGATGGGTAATTGATTTTGTTGAAGCCTTAACTATCTTATTTATGCTTGAATTAGAGTTTTCTCTCATGCCCACCAAGTGTTTGATAAAATTCTTAAAAGAATTTTCATCCGTGTTTTGGGGAACTTGACTTGTGCTGAAAGGTGAGATTGATTGTCTAGTATTGGTAGAGATGATAGCTAGCGTTTCAACATGAAAATAGTCCAAATCCTACCTAAATCTAGGGTTGCTATCTTGTAGCCTAATTGGGCGAACTCCACGAAAATAGGAGGTTAGAACAATTAAAATAGCCTTTGATCCTTGAAAGAGAGCTTGGGTGAGCTCTGATGGTGTAATGGATTATCTTTAAATGCTAGTGTAACTTGGAAAGGTTAGGGTTTGACTCAATTTGTTGGTTAATCTTATGTTTAATTATAATCAAAGTCTTGTTTTTTGCCTTAGTAGTTTAGTTACTCTTCATATCACCTTTTTGATTCGTCTAGATTGATACGCGTGGATTAGCTTTGGTTCTTGAAAACACAACTCCCTATGGATATGGCCCGTACTTACCGATTGCAAGCTACAGCCACATTGTGTACCTGCAAGTTTTTAGAACTATTGCCAGAGAGTTGTCGATTTTTAGTATTTAAACTTGCTTGAGCATTCAAGGCCAGGCTTTTAATTAGAAAAAAAAAAATTAAAAAGAAATTGAAAAACTAAAAATTTGACTAAAAGGAATGGTTATCTTCCATTTTCCTCAGCTTGAGCATGAACGTTTTTTGCAATACTTCTCTAGATTGAATGATTGTTGTGCTCAATATATGCTTTTCACGTATGAGAAAATGAAAAATATGTGAAGTTGTGCCTGAGGGTATAACTCATAAGACCCGAGCTATATTGGAGTATGTGAGTGGTGGTCTTTGTGGTCTAAATACTGGTGCGATGTGGGATTGCTTCGAGTGTTGGGCTTAGCATCCATGTCAACCTAAAGATGCTAGTAAGTCTTTTGTGTGCCCTTCCCCCAATCCCTATGATTTACATGCTTAATCTTCATGTGTTGATCAATTTATGGATTCTTATCATCATTATCCTTATTATGCTCATGTTATATGCTCTAATTGCCAATCTTCTAATCATGATGTGAATTCTTGTCCTTAATATGTGATTTCTGATGAAGGTTTTGTTAGATTAAATAATATGATAGAGACAATGAATGAGCAAAATGCTAAGTTTAAAAACTATTTGTGGAGAATCATCTATCATATGAGACCCACCTTAGCTAACTTCTTCTAGACCTGAGGTTAGTCTATGTGATGATGATGAGTCTTCCTTTCCCCTAGAGTCTGATTTTGTTGTTGACACATTATTGACTGACTTAGAGAAAGTGATTGATGCTTCTTTGATTCCATTATCGATTGTTGCTTCATCCTGACTTAGCACCCCTAGAGTCTAGAGACACTGCTGAGGGTGTCTCCACCCTACCCATTGCTCTGCTCCCTTTAGCTTAGTGTATAGGGCTCAAGCTGGACGAGCCCTTTAGGGATAATGCTAGTCCTTGTGATGAGGATTATTCAATTTCTTGATTAGAAGAACTTGTATTGGTTGAGCAATATTTAGTAGAGAACCCTTTAGAGGAGTCGTGTGGTGATGATGTGGTTGTCGGTGACTCTCCTAGTCCCGAGTCCATGAATCACATTCTTGTTAAGGCCCTTGACTTAGTCCATGCCTCATCTCCGTTACTCTACATCATCCCCTTCTTATGTGTATGTATTAGATGCGTCCCTAGCTGACATTGGAGGGCATGACCCATCCATTGACCCTTATTATATATAACTACAGGACATGCCCAAGAAAATCATGTGGATTCCTTTCTTTGATCATTCTTTGATTTTTCTGAGGCATTTAATAAGTTTTAGAGGGCATTAACCATGTATGCTATATTTTTATTAATGTTCTCTTACTTACACAATTGTGAGATATATGTGACGATTCATATTTTATATATAATTTTCTCCTTCATTTTACCTACTTTTAAGTCTTTGAAATATATTTTTATGAGTAAATAATGAATATTTTATGTGATTTTCAGGTGAAAAAGAATCGTTGAATTCGAAATGAAGTCGAGTAATTGGACTAATTTCATTAGGAGACCACAACAGCAGTCCAATGCTTAAGAGTCCGACCCGACAAAACAGCAAAAAAAATAAAGAAAAAGGCCAGTCGAGGCCTAACCAAAGCACCAGCCCGTCAGAACCCCCCTTTCTTTCCTCCTTACTCTCTCGCACCTGGGCTCGGCCCAACAGCACTCAATCTTGTCCAACCAGCCCCAAGCCCAGCGCGCTCTTCTTTCACTCTCACTCTCCCTCACATCACCGCCTGGGCCTGATATAAGCGGCCCAACGTTTCAACCCATGCTGCCCCAGCCTTCCTCTCTCTCGCCAGCGATCTCTCTCTCCGTCTGGGCTAGCCCGTGGCCCATCAACTCCCATATCAATTTCAACCCAACTGCTCCAACCTCTCAAGTGTTCTCATTTTTCATATGAGTCAAGTGACCTAGTCAAAACTAATTAATTTTGATTAATTGTTAGCTTAAGACTAGTCTTTTCTTATGCATCATAACAGCCAAAATATTAATTGAAATTAATTTTTATTAATTTTTGGGCATCAAGAGGGGCTGATTTTTCACTATAAAAAGGGTTCAAGGTTGGGGAAAAATCATTCACTCATCCATTCATTCATCCATCTACTCTTTCTCCCATTCTCTCATCTTTCATCTTCTATTTTTTTTCTTAGAGAGTATTTTGTAAGACAAAATCATTTGGGTTGAGCGGTTTAGAAGAAAAATAAGCTTTGTTGGCTATTTTTCTCTTCTCCTCTCACCTCATTTGTGAGTCAGACTTAAGAGTGTATGCTACATTTGTTTTGTAATTGAGCACGCAAGTTTGGACATAGGAAGTGAAATATACCAACTTCAATGGTGTTTTCACTAACTATGACTAGCGAAATTACTCATTTCTAGGATTATGATGGATCCTTGATAATAATGTTATTTTGGCTAACTTCTTTTGGGGTAATTTTTGTCTCTTTGGTTGCATAATTTTGAGTTTAAACTTGATCTTAATCTATTTATGCATTTTAATACTATTGTTTATTCATATTGGTTACAATAGTTTAATATGCTATCTCAAATGAATATTAGACTGTTTGAGCTAAAAATGTGTAATTTTTAAGGTACTTTTTCACCGGTTTTATGCTCGTTTTAATAATATTTTTTTAGGTTTTTAATTGAGTTTATTTTATTTTGTAGATTTTGAATAAATGCGGAAAAAGGGGCTTAAATGGCGGAAAAAGTGGGGGAAATGGGGAAAATGACGGGAATTCAAAAACCGGTCCAAAATTCCAAGAAAATTGGTCCACGCAGCAAAGGAAAAAGAAAAAAAAAACCAAACCGGACCGGTCGGTTCGGCAGAAAACCCGGTTCAGCATTTAAGTAAACCCCCTCCCCTTCACGCTCTCTCTCTCCTTGCCTGTTCTGTTTCCCGAAACCCAGAACCTTCAACTCCATCTTCCTCGCCATCCCCGTCTCCTTCCTCTCTCTTCCACGACACCAGCACCGTGTCCTCCTCCACCGCGTTTCACGCTAAAGGTGCCAGCAAAACACCTCATCTTCCTCATCTACCGTCCACGGCATCCACGCATCGAAGGGTTGAAATTCGACGGGCTCCGGGTATAAAGGGCACTCGCAAACGCCATTGAAGACAGTAGGTAATTAGGAGTAGGTAATTTTAGGTAGTTTTAGGGTTATTCTAGGTTTCAATTCCGTTTTAGGTTTAGTTTAATTTCGTTTTTCTTTTCGTTTTCGTACTCGGTTTTCAGATTGAGTTTTTGATTTAGGGTTTCGATTTATCAGTTGTTTACAGCATTAAATTCCATGTAATTGAGTTTTGATTTCGAAATCTTTGGTTGTAATCCAGACGTTGGTTGCAATTTTGTCCAATTTCGTTCGATTTTACCCTTTCCCTGTTCGAATTCGATTCTTTCCCCACTCCCTGGTTCTGTTGTGCTAAATGGCGACACCGCCATTGTTGGGCTGAGCTTTAAGCAAGAAAGCCTGAGAACTTTACAATCATTCGTTCATTCCCCTTCCCCTGTACCTCTGTTTCGATTCTACTGGTGAAGTTTCCTGTTGATGTTCTGCCCTTCTTTCTTGCTGTTCGAATGGCTGAAAAATGAGTCATGTTCTTGATGTTCATCGAGGCTCTTGGTAATTCCTTTCCCCTGTTTCCTGCTTCCTATTCGACTCTAGTTAAATCTTCCCTTTCCCCTGTGGCCTTCGTTTTATTTCGATTCTGTTTCTTCCCCTTCCCCTGTCTTAAGCTTTGTTTTGCGCCGTGTTATTGCTCATAAAGTTTGCTTCTAGGTTGTTATGATTGCCTCTATTTAGCGTTGATTTAGTTTACTGGTTTAATAAATTAGTTTCGTTTTGGTTGAATGAATGCTTAAGGTTGATTTAGTTGTTTTAGTTCGGTTTAGGTATTTTCATAATGTCACTTAGTTTAGTTTAGTTAATTAGCTTTATTTGTTTCATTAAAAATGACCATAAATCTCACGTCTTCCCTGTGGACCGATCCTTAAGTACTGTGACTGACAATCGAGTATTTGAGGTATTCTTTTCCTTTTCTTGTCTTTAATTTTCCACCCCTCAAAATCCTTCAACAATTTTTGGCGCCGTTGCCGGGGATTTAGGTATTTTAGGTAATATGCTGATTATGTAATTGGACTTAAAATTATAATTGTTAAAATTGAATAATTTATTTTAGAAATTAGATGAGTTATGTCTAAAAAAATGATTCATGCTAACCTTCTAGATAAATAATCTCATTTGATAATTATAATCATCCTTTTAATTTATGACCTAATGCTTGTCGCTTAGGTTGAACAAGAGACAGATTGAATCCCTAATTGAATTAGTAAATCAATATTTGCATCAAAGGTGAAGTCCAAAATCCTAGATCATTCTCTCATCTGAATTCTCTCTACTTGACACTTTTACTCTTCTTTTTGCCCCTTTAATTCATATCGATAATTAAACTCCTCATTCGACTTATTCTTTATAATCGGAAAAGTTGAATTAAAAATCACTATTGTTCCTCGTGGGATCGACACCCCTATAATCGCTAGTCTACAATTAACATTGTGTACTTGCAAGTAAAAAGGGTTTTAAAACTAAAAATAAAATCCACATCAGTATGGACAAGCACATGATAAGCATCTGAGAACTTCGACAGCTTCTGAGTTGGAGACTCGAGTCTCGAGTGATACGGAGGAGTGGCTAATGTTCCTTTTGCCTTCCATAGCCCCATCTTGAGGAGGTGATAGTTTAGGTGTACCCAACACCTACCTGGTAAATTCGTTCCTTCTTTTCTCTTTATTTATTTTTATTTTATGTAAATCTTTTTCCTTTTTTCAGTTTGTCTCTTATTTTGGTATATTTATTATTGTGGGTTTGCTTTATGTACATATGTGTTTTGTTGGTGAGGTGACTCCTTGGCTCCTAGTGAGGACATTATGAGATCTAGTTGTAAGGGAGGAGAAGCCATGTGTTCTTCCTCTCTTCCACGGGCATAGCAACTCAGGGACAGCCATGGGGGCTCAAAGTATGCTCAAATAAGGGTCAAAACAAGGGCAAACTAGTTCAAATTCCTGCAATAATCATCAAACAACCATACCCAAGCGTAAAACAGGAAAAAGAGTATAAACTATAACATAAAGCACATAATGTTTCCTAAAAATGGAGGAAAATGACCCTAAAATAATATATAAATTAAGCACTTATCACCATGCTTCAATCTTTTGAAGAAGAAGAAAAAAGAGAGAAAAAAAAATTCAAAAAAAATATTTTTTTTAGCGGTTTTGGGGAGTTTTGTACTATCTTGATCGACGTTGATCCCTTTTACCTTGACTATTAGCTTTTATACAAGTATTATGTGCATGATAGATCTTTGTCCTAAGAGTGTCATTCTAAGCCTTAATTCTAACCCTGATAGTTCATTGTAGCTACGCAATCTAGTCCTTATTTATACTTCATCATTATCTTAGGTCTTAGTCTTCCATGATTGACTCTCCCACTTTGTTTATATACACAGTTACTTTTGTTTTCACTTTTAGAAAAACCAAAATAAAAAATAAAAAATAAAAAAGAGATTAAAAATAGTATTAGATTCCAAAATGACATGTATCCCTTTGAGGCATGCGTTACTGAGTGTCATTCTTTAAGGCCATACTGCTACTGGGAAAGCTTGTTTTCCAAGTTGATAAGTCATTAATATAGTTTGTATCAATCAAGTGAGATTGGGTCCAATTCTGATCAGCCTAACTCCTAGGATGATGATGCACTTGCACACACAGCAGTAGGATGAATTCAAAGTCTTGATGTACTATTGGGTGAAAAGTTGGTGCTTTAATGTCATCCATGGGGATTGAGAGTTTTGATATGTACATTCTGTTTATAAGCAAGATAATGTCTGTTTTACAAGGGTGATTTGATTGGTTAGAATGTATACAGTTTTCTCCCTTGTATACATTTGTGTTTTGTTTGTAAACCCAAAAAGATTTTCTTTTTTCTTTCTTTTTTCTTTTTCTTCTTTAAGATTTTGTGGGTATATTTTCTGCAAACACTCACAAGACCTCACTAATCCACTTGGGGGAACCAAGGGGGTTAAAGTCTTGTTGCATACGCCAAATGCAATTGTAATTCCTACGAAAGTAAGTTAGGTCCTTAGGTTGGTTTTTCTTTATTTTTCTCGAGGACGAGCAAAAGCTAGGCATAGGGGAGTTGATAAACCTCAATTTTGACCTCATTTCAGCACTAATTTGATTCCTTTTTTTCCATTATTTTTATGTTGAGTTTTGATGAGGAATGGTCAAATTTGCCTCTTTTTGTCCGTATTTAGCTTATAAAGTGTTTCTCTTATTTTAAAAAACTCTTGTCAAGAAGACGAGAAAATCCCTAATTTTGATGGAAAAGGAGGCTACAGGGATATATTTCGAGGAGGAAAAGAGGTTATATGAAGTTTCAAGGGCCAAAAAAGCAAGTCTAAAGGGCCAAGAAAGTGCATTGTTGGTCGTGCACAATAGCACAACAGTGCAGAAACCCTACAGTGAAGCCCCAACCTCCCGAAGCTGTGCACAACTGCCAGTGCTAAAGTGCACTGTTGTGCGTGGGGTGCACAGGCACCCGTGCATCGAAGTACGGTCATGCATTTTGCATGTTTTCATGATATATAAGCAGATTTCAGACTTTATTTTAGGGATCTAAGAGATTATCTTGGGAACTGGTCCTTTAGTTGTTTTTAGGGTTTCTATTAGCCACCAAAACCCCATTAGGGGGAGAATAACTCGGGCTAGATTAGTGTATACCATGTACAAGATTGTGGATTTTGTTATTCAAGACTGAGTTCCTCTTCTCTTTCTCTCTTTAATTTCATGCTTTTCAATTTGCTTGCTATTTCGATGGTTCATTGTTATGCTTGCATTTTTATGTTTATTATTTGTAATTAGAGTTGTGCTCTTTGGTTATGCTTAGCCATTGAGATGGATAATTGATATTGTTTAAGCCCTAACTACTTGTTTATGCTTGGATTTAGAGTTTTCTCTCATGCCCGCCAATTATGTGATGAAATGCTTGAAAGAGTTTCCATCTGTGTTTAAGGGCAATTGCTTGTACTGAAAGGTGATGTTGATTGTCTAGTTTGGTAGAGAAGATAGCTACCGTTTAGACATAAAATAGTCTAAAGCCTACATAGATCTAGGGTTGCTACTCTTGCAGTGTAATTACACTAACCCCATGAAAATAGGTAGTTAGAACGATTAACTAGCCTTCGCTCCTTCAAAGAGGTCTTGGGTGAGTTTGGATGGTACAATGGATCATCTCTTAATGCTAGGATAACTTGGAAAGGTTACGGTTTGACTCGATGAGTTAGTTAATCTTATATTTAACTATAATCAAAGTCATTTTTGTTTGCCTTCGTAGCTTCGTCCCTCTTCATATCACCTTTTTTATTCGTCCATATTGACACGCTTGGGTTAGCTTTGGTGCTTAAAAACACAACTTCCTGTGGATACAACCCATATTTTGCATTGCTAGTTATAGATACACCGTGTACTTGCGGTAATTTTACACAATAGGAATGTCAAGGGTCTGCGCATAGTGGAGAAAAACCCCCGCTCCCGTAGGAGGCGAGAACGGTGATCAAAACGGGGAAAAAGCTTGATCCCCGCTCAGCAACGGGGATGGGGACGGAGGGAATTTTCTCGTTGTACCCATCCCGGCTTCCCCTCTTCCCCATCCCTGTTCACTAAAGTTGCATATTGCTCCCTCTATTCTCATATTTTTACATACAAATATTAGGGGCAGGAAAGGCAAATCCCATAAGACCGAAAGCTTACTATGTTACCTTGTCCCTTATTTCCTCTTCTTATTTATCAATCGCTTGGATTGAAGAATCTAGGTTCTCTTCTCTCTCCTCCCCCCCCCCCCCAATCTTCTTCCATTTTTCATGGTTATCTAGTTGGGAATTCTCTCGCTCACCTCCCTAAGAGCCATAGGTGTACCGATCTAAGTTGAAAGTTTCAACTCGCTCTTCCTCAACCTTTGTGGTGTGGCTTACACACTACAATGCTCAGCCACTACTATGCTCAACCTTTGCTTGCTCTCGATGTCTTTGCCTTTCTCCTTCCTATTCTCCATTTACTTCTCACTTTCAATCTGTTAGCATCTTGGTCTGGGCATGGCAGTGGCCTCCAAATTAACAAAGCAAAAGGGTCATTATTCATAGAGATTTCTAGTTAGAGTTTCAATTGGTAGTCAAATTATTATTTAAAGTGTCTTTCATTCAAGAACCATCTCAGCCAAAAGCTTAAACTTATGGTTAAAGGCCTAGGAATGGGTTTGTACTCTAACACGCCCCCTCACGCGAATGCCATTTGGGCTTGAAGCGTGAATGCTACAAAGGCTCCCCCTACCTTACGCAATAAATCAATATGGGGATTGCTGAGATTCGAACTTGAGACCTCTCGCTTAGAAATGCTCTGATACCAAGCTCAAGAACTATCTCAACCAAAAGTTTAAGAACTATCTCAACCAAAAGCTTAAGTTGATGGTTGAAGGGCCAGGAATATGTTTATACTCTAACATCTTTGTTTTTCATTCATTTCTTAATGGATTTCATTACTTTTTTTCTCTTTCTTCTTCTTCTATCCCATTGCAATTTTACTATAAAATTTTTCTTGAAACTATGCATGGGCATCCCATCTATGTTTCTGTGTTTGGTGAACAAGAATTGTGTGGAAAATTGCTAAATGCCAATTGTTTTCTGATATTTATGTAGCTTGAGAAGGGAAAAATAATTTACAATTTTTCGAGGGCTTGGGAACCCGGTGGGGATCGAGGACCCGACAGGGACAGCGATGGGGACAAAGAAAACAATAAACCCCGAAAGAGGACAAGGATAGGGGCAGGAAGGCGAGCGAGGATGGGGAAGGGAATATATTTCCTATGCCCGACCCGGCCCGTTGTCATCCCTACTTGGAGTTGATTGATAGGTAAGGCTTATAGTGGGATTTTTTATAAGAAATTTTTTCAATGATAGGGATTTAAATTGGGTTTTGCAAGATTTTAGAAGCCCATCACAAATAGGTTGCAATAAGATATTTGATAATATAGCAAGTGTGGTTATGAAAGCTCTTGAAAGTGAAATCATTACAATTAGGGTCCTATTCTTTTTGTTGGTAGATAAAGTTGGGAAAAGGGAATGAGTGAAAAGGAATGATATTTTTTTTTAGAAAGAATGAAAAAGGTGAGGAAAATTTAATTTTTAATGAGTGGAAGGAATAAAAGGATTGAGGTTTTTTCAGGAAGGAATGGCAAAAGTTGGGAAATCCTTATTTGTCAACGAAAAGAGTAGGTCCTAAGAAGGTGTTCATTACAATACAAGAAAGGTGTTCAATCTTGGTTCAAGATTATCCCCAATCCCCGTTAAGAGCTAGTTGGTGGGATCTTCTTGACCCATTATGGGATCTTTGATGACGATGTGAGGACGGATAATTGTGAGCTGTATTTCAGATATGCTAAATCTCAAGGGGGGAAAGTGTGCAGAAGAGAAGATAGATTCGTGAAGTTATTGGTGACTCAGACATTAGTAAGATTAGAGTTAGAGATGTAGCACTATGCGGAACACAATTGTAATCTATATTTTCATTATAGTGAATTTATCAGTGGTCGGCGATCGTGGCTTTTCCCTTGAATGCGAAGGGGTTTTTTATGCTAATCATGTATTGTTTCTTCTTACTGTGGTGTACATGTGTCTGGATGATATGTTTCACCAAGCTTCTAAACCCAACAAGTAGTATCAAAGGGGCTTATTTCCAATAAGCACCTTGATGTATAGAGATAGTATACAGAAAATCTAATACAACCATTTATTGTTGTTTGATAGAATATAGAAACTTTGCACTAGGAGATGGCTTGCGTTGGACTCACAAAATACAGCTATGTATATAATGCAATCCAAAACCAATTTGTAGAGCAGTTTACAAAGACACCACCTCAAGGGCATAAACTACTATCATGCATAAGTAAATTTGATTTATTTCTTGTTTTTATGCTAGTTTAGACTAAAAGTGGCCTAATTTTGTGACCTATCTGTATGGATCGACACCCTCAAGTGTTACAACAATAAACTATATGCTCACAGGAAATTACAATAGTGGAAAATATTGGGACGAATGAAAAAAGGAGGGAAAATTTTATTTTCAACTAATGGAAAAATAGAAAGGATTGAGATTTTTCTATAAGGAATTGCAAAGGTTGGGAAATCCTTATTTATCAACAACAAGAACAAGCTCTAGAAAGGTTCATTACAATATAAGAAAGGTGTTAAACCTTGGTCGAAGATTACCCAAAATCTCCATTGAGAGCCTGCTGGTGGGACCCTCTTGACCTAGTGTAGAATCTGTGATCATGATATAAGGTTGAATAATTGTGGGGTGTATTCTGGAGATGCTGAATCTCAAATAGGGAGAGAGTGTGTGGAAGATAAGAAGGATTTGTGAAGGGAGTGGTGACTCAAACATTAGCTAGATTAAAGTTAGAGACATATCATTGAGGGTACCCAATTATAATCTATATTTTCATTATAGTGAATTAACCTCTCTATGGGTAGGAATACCGGTAGAGGTAAGGTTGTCTACAGCTGGATCTCCCTAAATCCCGTGAAAGCAGGACCCACACTGGGAGTTTGTTGTTGTTTGTTGTTGTTGTATTTTCATTATAGTGAATTGTTCAACCTAATATTATGTCATTTATGCCCCTTTATTATCTTATATTTACTCAAAATAAATAATTAAATTAGAATTTTAATTTGTTTTGCTTGTTTTGTAGGTAACTGAGAAATTAGATAAAAAGAATTGGAAAATAAGGAAGTGTTGGATTATGTGAAAGCGAAGAAAGAAGCCAAAAAAAATAAAATAAAAAAGGCACCAAGCCTAGCTCTTCCCAACCCTCTTCTCGCTCGGAGGACCTTTTCTAGCACAGGCCGACACTCAGCCTGTTGTCGTCTCTTCTCACTGGACCGGCTCTTCCCAGCAACCCACACAACCTATTCTCCACACCCCCCGCCCTTTCACTTACTAGTCACACGAGATGCACGTGACTCCCAGTGCCCTACCCCCTCTTACTCTTTTCTTGGGTTGTTCATTGGTCCAGGGCCACACCGGAGCGGCCTAGACCGAAGACCGAATAAGCATCGCGTGAAGGACCGAAGACCGGACCGATCTATAGTCGGTCCAAACCGAGACCGAACCAGTTGCACCCGGACCGGACCGAGATCGAACCGATTATGGACAAGTCTCAAGTGGGTCGTTGCGCTGGGCGGCTGCTGGCTGGGCAGTTTGGGGCCTTTGGGCTATAGTAGTTTGCATTTTATTTGTTCATTAGAAGCCCATAAATTGACACACTTTCTGCTAGTTTGAACTACTGCCAAGACTAACGACAGATTACACAGATGTTTCACCTATAACATTTTCAAGGCAAAGTTCGCATTCTGATTACTGTGGCATTGAAGGCAAAGACAAGGTGAACATGAAGCATTTATAAAAAGAAATTATCCTTCTTTTTTTTTTAATACATACTAAAATCACTAAAATTTTGTTTAAAGCGTTTCTTTCAAATTTACAGGTTTTGGCTGAAATTAAAGATCTGGTTACTCATGAAACCTGGGGTGGCAGTGGGGGAACTCCCTTTGATGATGGAAAGCATACTGCTATCAGGCAAATTAACATATCCCGCAATATACTGCTATCAGGCAAATTAACATATCCCGCAATATTGGCATTGTCTACATTAAAGTCTTGTATGAGTATAATGGGCAAGCTGTATGGGGAAGTAGAAATGGAGGAACAAGTGGATTCAAATCTAATAAGGTAAATGCCACAACAACATACATAGCACCAGCCACCAGAAAGAACTCCACAACACATTGAATAGCACAGATTCACATAATGACAATTAACAACAAATCATTATTCGTGCAAAATTAAACCCAATCACAAGAGATTTATTACCTTCACAGAGATGGTAGAGGATCCCAGGATGGGAGGCTAAGCCACATTGAGGCCATAGAGCAAGAGGGAGATTGAACCAGAGAGCGAGAGGGACACTGAACCAGACGAATTGAGGCGTTGAAGAGCAGAGAGCGAGAGCCGAGAGGCGTCGTCCGTCAAGGAGACCAGATGACGGTCGGCAGAGGCAGAGAGGACGAATTGAGAAAGAATTGAGAAGGGTAGCAGAACCGCAAAACAGAAGCCAGACGGGAAGGCCGAAGGCGTCGAGCGACTGAGCAAAGAGGGCTAAGGCGCGTTGTGAGTCTGTGACTGAAGTGAAAATTGAAAGTCTAGATTTCAAAACCGGCTAGAAGTGAAAAAACCCTAATTAGAGTCGGTCCTCGGTCCGGGTTTCGGTCCACCAGGTCGAAAACCAGACCGGACTGAAGACCAAAAAGGCAAAAACCTAGACCGAAGACCAGACCGAAAGGCATCAGTCTGGTCCAGTCCAACCCGGTCTTCGGACCGGTCCGGTTTTGGACCGTTTAATGAACAGTCCTACACTCCTACTCTTCTCCTTCTTCTTCGCTTGCCCAAATACTCGACGCTATAACCGAAGCTTTTTATCCTCTCTCTCCTCCTTAATCCCATCATCCATTCTCCCAAAATCATACCCAACCATTGCTTTCATCAATATACCCATCATCTACTCGGCTCAGCAGTTGCAAGCAGTAAATACGGAGTTTGAATTGGAGTTTAATGGAATTAACGGCGAGGAGAAGGCTGCGGTTTTTGGGAGAGCTTAAAAATCAGAGGCTGAAGGTAACAAGCTCGGGGAGAGGAGGGCAGATTGTAGGAGAGCATAGCATAGAACATTATTCTTCCAAATAAAATCTTCTTTAGTTTTCTTTTTTATTGGTTTTTCCAGACCAAGAACTTTAATTTCTCAATTAGCATAATTCGGTTTGGGTTGTGAGATTCAAATAAAAAGTCCCAGTTCTGATTTCGAATTGTGCAAACTTGGTGTCGTTTGGTTACTTGGGTTCTGCTCCTGCATTGCGTATCTGCTGTTATTATCCAACCTGTGCTTGGGATTTTAATTTCAATTGTTCAGGTAGAAAGTTATAGCAGTGAAGCTTCCTCCATTCCCTTGTCTTTAATTGGTCTATGGAATGTCAAGATATGGATTGGATTGTGGTTACTCGGTATTTTGGACTGTTATTTTGATTATTGCTTTCATTGTTTTGGAATGTTGGAAAGTTACTATTCTCGGTTGAAGTTTAGTTTAAAAGTAGATAGAATTCAACACGGATTTAGTGGTACTAGTTAACACTTCCTTTCATTAAGTAATTTAGCCTAAGTATCTTGTTAATGTTAGCATGTTAACTAATAATTTGTGACCTAATTTCGTACTTCACCCTTGTAGACCGATCCTCAAGTATTGTGGCAATAAACCGTACGTTTGCTGTTAAACTTAATCTCTATAAAAATCACAACATAAATTTATTAGTGGCGCCGATCGTGGCTTTTCCCCTCAATGTGAAGGGGTTTTTTGGGTTACTTATGTGTTAGTTTCTTTTTATTGTAGTGTACACGTGTATGGACAATATGTTCCACTATGCTTCCGATCCCAACAAGTAGTGTCAAAGCGACTTATTTCCAACAAGCACCTTGACGTATGTAGATAATATAGAGAATATTTAATACAACCATTTGTTGTTGTTTTATAGAACGTAGAAACTTTGCATGAGGAGATGGCTTGAGTTGGACTCACAAAAATGCAAGTGCGTACATGTGCGATCCAAAACCAATTTGTCGAGCAGTTTACAAAGACACCAACTCAGAAGCCTAAACTGCTATCATGCATAAATGAAATTTGATTTACTTCTTGAGTTTATGCTGGTTTAGCCAAAAAGTGGCCTAATTTGTGACATATCTCTATGGATCGACACCCTCAAGTATTATAACGATAAACCGTTACGCTTACAGGAAATTACAACAGTGGACAATATTGGGATGAATGAAAAAAGTAGGGAAAATTTTATTTTCAATAAATGGAAAAATAGAAAGGGTAAAGATTTTTTTATAAGGAATGGCAAACGTTGGGAAATCCTTATTTATCAACGAAAAGAACACATTCTAGGAAGGTTCACTACAATATAAGAAAGGTGTTAAACCTTGGTTGAAGACTATCCAAAATCCCATTGAGAGCCTGTTGGGGGGACCCTCTTGACCTAGTGTGGAATCTATGATCATGATGTGAGGTCGGATAATTGTGGGGTGTATTCCGGAGATGCTAAATCTCAAATACGGGGAGAGTGTGTAGAAGATAAGACGGATTCGTGAAGTGAGTGGTGACTTAGACATTAGTTCAATTAGAGTTAAAGACGTAGTATTGTGAGGGTACCGAATTGTAATCTATATTTTCGTTATAGTGAATTTATTGGTGGTCGTCGATCGTGGATTTTCCCCTTAATGTGAAGGGATTTTCTATGTTAATTATGTGTCGTTTCTTCTATTATGTTCTACATGTGTATGGACAATATGTTCTACTACGCTTCTGCTCCTAACAAGTGGTATCAAAACGTCATTTCCTACAAGCACCTTGACGTATTTAGATAATATAGATAATATCTAACATGATCATTTATTTTGTTTGATAAAACATAGAAACTTTGCACAAGGAGATGGCTTGAGTTGGACTCACAAAAATACAGCTGCATATATATGCAACGCAAAACCAATTTGTAATGCAATTTATGAAAAGACCAACTCAGGACTGAAGAGCATAAACTTGTATCATGCATTCCTAATTGCGTGGTTGTATGCGTACTTATCAAACATGAAGTATTTACATGCAAACTTCCCCCCTTCCAACCCGCATATAACGTTGTTGTCGTATTAAATGCAATCATATTATTTACACATTGCAGTATGAGACTTAGTGGTATATATATGAGCTCTATTAAATAGCGACCTGGGCTGCTGCTAGCCTTGCAATAGGAATCCTGTAAAGAGAAACAAGAGTGAAATCATTTTCTCAAACAAAATAATGTACTGTGAAAAATGAGATGCAAATGCAGAATGAATTGCTTAGCAAACCTGAAAGGGGAACATGACACATAATCCAATCCAACCTTGGCGAAAAATGCAACAGATGATGGCTCCCCACCATGCTCTCCACAAACACCAACCTGCCAACATAATTCAGTAAGGGCAGCCCGGTGCACAAGCATCCCGCGTTCACGCAGGGTCCAGGGAAGCCCGGTGCCAACATAATTTAGTATCAAATCAAAAGAGATGAATTGGTTAGTATTCACGGATCTATCCCCTATTACTTGAGAGATGTTGGTTCTAGTAAAGCCTATCATCTTAATTCTTCGTAGCAAGGGTTGGTTTTCATGCATGTTCTTTTGGGGGGAGGGGGGGGCGGACATATGAGCCTTTCCCCAAGTTGAATAGCAGTTGTCTATATCAGATACATTAAAAATCATTGACTGTCCATTATTCGATAATGAAATGGAAGATACCTTTATAATGCATTATACTTTCATCAAGTATAATCCAAGCTAAAAATGATTTTGTAAAAGAGCCTTTTTCAACTATCTAAAAATGAACAAGTCCTTCACATATAATACCTAGTGATTCCAAACTCAGAAGACTCCCTAAGTCCTGAATATGGTCTAAAACAATCGGTTGATTATACCAAAATGGAATTCAATGTAAGTATGAGATTACCTTCAAGCTAGGCCTTGCACTGCGGCCTTTCTCTGTAGCTAGTTTGATGAGTTGGCCAACACCTTTCTGATCCAGAACCTATCCTCAAATCAAACACCATGATGTTATAGACTGACATTATTTTCATGTATCAGTAAAATTGTTATCCTGAATGTCTCAGTTCATACTTACCTCAAATGGATCACTCTGAAGTATACCCTTGGACAAGTACACTGGGAGGAACTTGCCAACATCATCTCTACTATAACCAAATGTCATCTGTGTGAGATCATTTGTCCCAAAAGAGAAGAATTCTGCTTCCTTTGCAATCTGCAATAAATATTCTAGTCTCAGCTTTCGGATGTTTAGAAGATGCAAGAGTCTCAAAATTCAGCCAAAATCCAAATGACTAATATATTAAAGGAACAAACCAAGGTTCCCCCCCCCCCCCTCTCTCCCCTCTCCATTTTGATACCTCATCTGCAACCAAAGCTGCCCTGGGGATCTCAATCATTGTTCCCACCTTGTAACTCAAAGAGGAACCCATCTCAGAAAACACCTTTTCTGCAACATTTCGTATCAGACTCACTTGATGCTCTAATTCCTGGTACACAAATACACAATCTTTCAAATTATGTGCTATCAAGAGAAACCTATGTCATAATTCAGAATCCTGGTTTTAATTTATGGCCTATCGCAGGAAAACCCGAGTTAAAAGCCCCAACAAGCCATCGGCCTGTCATCAAAGTTGACATCTAGCCGACGGCATTGATGGAACTGTCATTGTGAGAAACTAGAAATACAACGACAAAATGAAGGATAAACATGCCTGAAGCGTTCCAACTAGAGGAACCATTATCTCAGGAAGAACTGTTACACCCTGGTTGGTCATTGAAATAGCAGCTTGAAAGATGGCACGCGCTTGCATTTCAGTCAATTCTGGGTATGATATACCCAACCTGTAAGAGCATATGAGGCCTCTTGATACTTTCACGAATGAATACTAACCTCAGATGGAAAACAATTGAAGAATCATTGAATTACTATCATTGGCCATCATATACAATTTTCTATCTGAGTATCAGGGATCATGACGAGCAAACGATGCCATTTAAGACCAAATGACAGCCTGCTGTTATTTTTTTATTACAAATTGGTTATTTAGGATGTGCACTCCTATGGAAATCATCTTGTCTTCCCCGGAGGGGGGGGGGGATACCATCCTACACCAAATAGGATATCATGGCCGTAAACTGACGAGGTGTCCCCATAACACCTTTCATTGAGCAAACTAGCACTATTCATGTCCCCCAAAAAAATTAAAAAAAAAATAAATCATAAATTGAGCTCACCATAGGAAACTGAGTACATGCTAGACATAACTAACATGATATCACAGGGATAGAAGCCTTTAGTTCCAATAAATCATAAATTATAACACTTGCGGTCTTCACCAGATATTCATATATCAGACAAAAGGAAAATATAATACATTACCTGCATCCTCTGAAACCCAACATGGGATTGACTTCTGATAACTTCTCAATCCTAGAGAAGACTTCATCTTCAGTCATTCCGGTCTCTGCAGCGAGTCCACTAACAATTTCTTCCAAGTCACCTTCTGGAAGAAACTCATGTAGTGGGGGATCCAACAATCTAATTGCTACCGGTAGACCTGGAATTTCACTAATTTGTATGATAAATACGAACAAGTAATGACTAACAAATGATGCACACGTAACATAAACAAGTGAATGAGTGAAGGCTGCAGGTTGAGAACTGATGTAGTGATAGCGCGACAAGATTAAGCCTAACAGATTGTGTCACTTGAACCCTAAATTAAAAACCTATTTGACTGCTTGTCACTCCACCAACAGAATTAAAGTCTCATGAAGCATTTTGTTGCAATCCACTGTAATCCAAGCCAGCAAAGCCGCCATAAGGTGACTTTTTCGAGCTGTTCGAAAAGTGGACAAGCAACAAGATTTACGTGTATAAAGATTACCATCCATAGCCCTAAAAATCCCCTCAAAGTCAGATTTCTGATATGGCAAGAGCTGGTCCAGAGCTGCTTTCCGCTGTTCAGGTGTAACTGCCATTATCATCTTCCTCACTGCCTTAATCCTATCTTCTGAAGCAAAAAACTGGAGGAAAAAAAGTTCAACTATTTAATCATTGAGCTTTGCTATGATATCATAAACTTTCGTCACAATTATAAAAAGGGATAAGTACCATGTGCTCCGTCCTACAGAGTCCAATCCCTTCAGCACCATTGTTTCTTGCTGTCAATGCATCCTCTGGAGTGTCGGCATTTGCCATGACCTTTATTAAGACACATTTCTTAATCAGTTAAACTGTAAGTTCGCCTTTTTCTCTTCAAATGTCATTTTAGGTAGTTTGGGCTTAAAACAGTAGGATAAAGTGAACTACCCCCCCCCCAGGTTTCCTGAGGCAGGATCTGTTAAAATGAAGGTAGGATGAGAAAGTTATGTAAATAGTACCTGGAAGGAAAAATGGTGAGCAAAATTTTGGACAAACGCAACATGAAACTTGGAAACAAGAAGAAATCAATGAGATGAACTATCAAACCTTTAGGACACGTATCTCATCAGCCCAAGACATGAAGGTTTCTAGATCGCCACTGAGAGCAGGAGGTGAAAGTGGCTCTTTTCCTAAGATCACTTCACCGGTAGATCCATTAAGTGAGAGCCAATCACCTTCTGATATCACTTTGTCTCCAACATAAAGAACCTGAAAGGTATGCAATCCATGTTATAAGTGTCAAATACAATCCTCATACTTCTCTAAAATCTCAAGAAGCAAAAGGAAGCACGGGATTTACCTTGGCATCATCATCAACTCGGATATCAGAGCAACCCGAAACACAACATTTTCCCCATCCACGGGCCACAACAGCTGCATGAGATGTCATGCCACCCCGAGCGGTCAAGATTCCAACAGCGGCATGCATACCCCCTACATCTTCTGGGCTAGTTTCGGCCCTCACCTTTAACAAGCATAGTTGTTAAGATATGGAAAAAAGAACTTCTTCAACAAAATAAATCTAGGAACATAAATGAGTACTTCAATTAATGATTTATGTCGACATGCTAATTGATCCACCAGCAGGATATAAGCAGACGAACATCATTACCTTTTGTTATGTCCAGGGTTTTTCTTTTCCTTCCTTTTTTTTCCTTTTTTTGAGGGAACTCTATTTACTCCGCGTTTGCCTTTATAGCTAGCGAAAATTACACTTTCTAGTATGAAGTTTTTTGCTATTAGACCAACTGGCTCTTTGCATTCTATAGTGTGAAAGTTTTTGCTTTTTTAAATAAAAACAGGAAAGGAGGTGCTAATCTGAATCACATCTGAGTTTACTAAGATGGGTCTTCTGGTGAAAGAATTTTCATGGAGACATGATTTTCATCATAAATTCAAGCATGTTAGTGATACAATGAACCAATGTGAAAACCATAAATTCAGAAACATAAAATACCAGAATGACACTTTTCCCTTGTGCATGCCATGCCTCAGCATCATCAGCACTAAATACAACTTGCCCCACAGCGGCTCCAGGAGATGCTGGTAGGCCAGTAGCAATTACTCTGTCTTTGTAAGCAGAAGGGTCTTCAAACTAATGCAAAAACGTCGTTGGCACATCAAGAGAGTGCTAAATGCTATTTGATATCACAAACCAAATACAAAGAGTCTCATGAAAGCCAGAATTGAGATATTCAGTAAAACAATTACCACTAGTATATATGATCTACAATTTGAAACCAAATAACATCAATGTCATTATCGTCTTAGTAGATGACGTTGGTTCATCATTCCAAAATGGTCAGCAAAAAATTTGCTATTTTCTGGGAACTTTAGCCAAGTATGACTTCTGATGCAGCTACTGTTACTAACATGCTCAAATGTCCGAGGACAAACCTCTTAGGCACTTGTGGTGGCAGCTTAACACCAAGACATGGTACATGGATACAAACACCACATAAATCTCCGTAAGCTAAAATTTACTTTTCGCAAGTCAGCTTAGTTTGTATGCACCTGTGGGTGAAGAAGTTGGTCAAGATGCCGTGGTTCCACCATCTTTACTGCAGTACGAGTGTCGATTATTCCTTCTTTCACCATGTCCACAGCTATTTTCAGTGCAGCTTTTCCGGTTCTTTTGCCAGATCTGCATTGCAACATCCATAGCCTATTTTCTTGAACAGTGAATTCAATATCCTGTGTTAACATGAATGAACCCAAAATTCTATTACTGTAACTTGCTTTAAGTTATGACAAAATCTTATTCCTTGTCTAGTTTGCACTTTGATGTAATGATGTAAAGTTATCCTGATTTTCTATAAGAAGATTACCATCATCTCCTTGTAATGTTTCTCGAGAATTTCACAATTCTCCACAAGTTCCTTGTAAGCGTCAGGCATACAACTTTTCATGACATCCAAGTCTTCAGGCGTTCTAATACCAGCAACTACATCTTCTCCCTGTTTTCGGACAGGATCAGAGAACATGGAGCAAATCAAAGAAATTCAAAGTTGCATCACAGGAGTCACTCATTGAGAAATATTCCAGGGGTGTTAAGCTAAGAGCTGTTTCAAGAGCATTCTGTGTAGACAACTTCTTCTGATCAGCTAATTTTACCTCAACACCCCCCCCCCCCAAAACACACGTAAAAACAAAAAAAAAGAAATCCTTACTAGTTGATGTACCTGAGCGTTGACTAGAAATTCACCATAGAGCTTCTTCTCACCAGTGCTGGGGTTTCGGGTGAAAAGAACACCAGTTCCTGAAGTATTGCCCATGTTACCAAACACCATAGCTTGGATATTAACTGCGGTCCCTTTTAGCCCAGTTATTTGGTTAATGCTTCGGTACTTGACAGCTCTTGGACTGTCCCAGGAATCAAATACTGCTTGCACAGCAAGCTGAAGCTGTTTTTTAGGATCTGACATTAGAATGCA
Source organism: Selenicereus undatus (assembly GCA_017589665.1). Lineage (NCBI taxonomy): Eukaryota > Viridiplantae > Streptophyta > Magnoliopsida > Caryophyllales > Cactaceae > Selenicereus > Selenicereus undatus. The sequence goes on along the minus strand of JACYFF010031952.1, from coordinate 88,339,446 downwards.
ATGAAAATAGAGTTTGTCAATTAAAAAAAAAGAAAACCAGTTATTAATCTATGAGGAGAAATGGGAAGGGTAAAAGGGTCAATACGCATTACCATCCGGAAATCTTTCTCCTTTGGCTTCAAGGTAGACATTCTTGTACTGCTCTACAAGTTCTTTTAGATCAGAAGCCGTTAGCTCCGTGTCAAGTTCAACTCCTTTTGCCTCCTTTAACTTTTCTAACTTCTCCTCGAATAACGAGTGAGGAATACCCATGACCTTCAACAAGAAAAGGAGGAATACCCATGACCTTCAGCAAGAAGCCATTAGCTCCGTGTCATGCTACTTTTCTAGGCCATTAATTACTAAGAAACACACTTCCCTGTTACTTCCATTATTAAGAGCAACAAGCAAACGTGGCTATGAAAAATACTAACCACATTGCCAAACATGTCTAGGAAACGTCTGTATGAATCATAAGCAAAGCGCTCGCCGCTTTTTGCCGCCAGACCTGCTGCCACTTCATCATTAAGTCCAAGGTTGAGCACTGTGTCCATCATCCCTGGCATCGAAATCTGTTCATGAATCACAAAAGCTTTTTTTAGAAAGGGGGGAGAGAGAGAGAGAGCTACAAGGAAAACTCTACTACTAACTAATATGAAGGCACAAAATGCGACCACAAACAGTAGTGATGTCTGACCTCAGCACCAGAGCGGACTGAAAGTAGAAGAGGCTTTGAAGGGTCTCCACGGTAACACCCCATGACATCCTCTATAATCCTCAAGCCCTCCAGTATTTCCTCCCACAAGCCATCAGGAAGCCTTTTGCCATTCTTCTGGTACTCTTGGCATGCTTCTGTAGAAATGGTCAACCCTGGCGGGACAGACAAGCCTATGCTAGCCATCTCAGCGAGATTCGCTCCTTTACCTCCCAACTACATGCCCCATTACACAAAAAAATATATATATAAAAAAATATTGTCGAACAATAGGAAATATCAGAAGTAAAACATTAAAAGCATTATGTCACAACTTTATGCCCAAACTTACCAAGGACTTCATGCTCTTGTTTCCTTCACTCCTTCCTTTACCAAAAGTATATACTCGCTGCACAAAATTAAACAAAGAAAGAGACTCAGTCAATACTTGAAACACTAATGAAATGATAGCTAGGAAATCTAAGTTTTGCTTTGCTGATGATTAACTGAGAATATTGAACCTTTTTGGTGATTGATGTTGGCTCTGATACTGGGGCCATCACAGCTTGTGATCTCACAGGCTGACATGTCCTCATCTTCGGATATTTGAAGATTTTATGAACACTAGCAGATGAGTCCTGAAACGGAACACGTTGAGTTCGATTTTGCTGGCTAAAATGAAGTAAATTTTGGTCCCTTGGATGTCCAAACTGATCTACATGCTTCACTTTAACAGGTGTCTGGCAGACATCAAATGGTGATCTGACGAGCATCCCTTTGAACGTTGATGCCATCTTCAAATATACACTCAATGCCCTGCATTAGTTAAGCATTAGAAATGGATGTACAAGAATTGACTCATTATTCATCTGAAGTGCTCAGAACAAGCATGATCCATATCCTAGTCCAAAAGATTATGCATTTTCAAATATCTAGTCGTGGATTCTAGATCGCATGCTTGTGGTGCTACTCAATGTGTATGAATGCAGAACGTTAAGGTCTAATGAAATGAGAGTTAATTTTACTGCACAAATATAACTCTTTTTGCGCTAAAAGTTTTGCACAACTTTTTCCCTTATGAAGCCCAAAATAAAATCCCCCTTGAACGCGACATATATCAGCGGGGGGGGGGGGGGGGGGGGACTTTTCTCACAGCAAAAGTAAACAGAAAACACTCCAATAGTCCTCCTTTAAGCATTTTCATTTTCAAGAGTGCAAACTATTTTCAGATGGAAGGAGTGCTAGTTGTTTCCACTAGTCTAAGTCCATATAAACTAGCTGCTTCACTTCTGAGTCATGTGATTTCCAAGAGAAATGGATAAAAGGAAATGAATAGCATTACAAGGGGCATGAAGTAATCTTAATTTCCTTGCGTGAAATATATTCATTTCTAGATTCATCGTATTTGCATCGGATTTCATTAGACCTGGCAAATGGGTCATTTGGTTCGGGTACGGGTTGGGTCAAGTTTGGGTTGGGTCATGTTCGGGTTAAGTGACATTTCGGATTGTTTCGGTTTGGGTCAGGTATGGTTCGGGTCGGATCCATTTCGGGTCAACCAATTTTTTGTAAAATACGCTCGTTGTTAGGGTTGAATCGAATCGCAATTCGATATCACAGCGGAAGCAA
>JACYFF010031952.1:88327086-88337134 GCA_017589665.1 Selenicereus undatus | reverse complement strand
CGAGAAATCTCGGTTTCACTAAAGTGGCACGGTCGTGCCATGAGGCATGGTCAGACCGTGCCAATTCGCTGCCCTCTGAAATCTTCTTCTTTCTTCGACCCAGCGCCAACTGGTGACCATGCCACCCAGCAGCACGCCCGTGCCTATGCCCGTGCCGCCCCGATGGCTCAGATTTTGGGCCATAAACCCAACACTCGTCATGCCAAAACAAGCAACTTTGTTGAAAATTTCGGGTCGGGTATGGTTCGGGTCGGGTCAATTCGGGTTTCGGGTCCACTTTCGGGTGAGCATATTTCGGGTGTCGGGTCAGGTCTGGGTCCGGGTCATTCGGTTCGGGTTTCGGATCTCGGGTCAGTTTTGTCAGGTCTAGATTTCATACCATCCTCCATACATCTTCTTCCCCCCCCCCCCCCAACAAGAAAACAAACCCCTGCCTATACACACATTGTATCGGTGAACTAAGCATTGAAGATTTGAAGTTTATGAGAACACTCTGCTCATGACAATCGTCGATCCATTCAAGCAGAAGATAACGAGAGATTAACTTATAAGTCTGATATGCTATTCCATCTTATGCCAATTGTTTCCCAGATGGAAGCAAATTCTTTTAAATTACTCTAAATGTTTATGTATAGTTACATATTTCTTCACAATGCTTCACAACTTATATAGTAGAAAGAGAGACAATTATAGTAGGATGGAAGCCGTAACACATGCAGATCGGCCACACCGAGCATACTGAGCAAGTATTGCAAGAAAAAGAAACAGAAAGCTTTGAGTACCACTCAAAAAGCATCAAACAAGGGCCCTGAAGGGTATTTCAACTTACTAAAAATTTCAGGACTCTATCCAACAAGTTTTCTTGAAAATCACAACACCAAGTGATACAACTTTTATCAAACAATTAATTTCTGTGCTATCGCAAGAAATGTATATACCACGAACTTCTTCGAATATTGTAATAGGTGGATAAAACCATCTACTGAAGTCCACTTTCTGCATAATTAAAAAAAGTTACTCTTAGGTTAAAAGATCCATTTGAATTACAGTTGATGAAGGCAAAATGACTCACTAAACCATCTTATATATATTTTTAGAACTTTTTAGGGTGTCAAACGGTGAGATGCGGGGTAAAAAAAAAAAAAGGGATGCAAGGTTTAAACCCCAACCTTCTACTTAAAACTGAGACAACTTCACCATTACACAGACACTCTATATGATTTATAGAGACGACTTCACCATTATAATATACAATGTACATTTAGTATCTCAAGGGGGAAGGGGGGGGGGATGTTATGTACCCGCCGTCCTAACAAAGAGCTGCAAACATGCATATTGAGTAGTTCTCAGTCATTGATTTTTATTTGTTTTAATCTAACAACAACTCCCAGTGTGGGTCCCGCTTTCACGGGGTTTGGACTTTGGAGAGATCCAGATGTAGGCAACCTTACCTCTATCGGCAATCCTGCCCGTGGAGAGGCTGATTCCAAAACCTACCTATTTGTTTTAATCTAAGATCTAGTGAAATCAGCGGATAGCCATTTTGATAGTAAGGCCGCTACATATGAACCGCAACACCTACCTAAGCTCGACTCCTAGAGTAAGAACTTAGATGTTGATATGCAATTTTGGAATAAGAACCAGCTTAGCCTGATGTTGATCCATCAACCCGACATCAAGAAAAATTTAAAATACACCTTGGTAAAATGTAACAAGAGCACAGCACTTATGCATCAAAATGACGAGCTAATACAACATAATAACACATGACAGAAAAAGAAAATTAATGCAGTCTAATTGCATAAGTTAGTTGAGAGGATTAAATAAAGCTATGAATTGCAAAGACAGTTGATACGTACCCTGAAGAGTAGTCGATCAGCAAAGAAACAACCTCAATGTTGGGATGTGCTGAGGACCAAAGAGTGAGAGGGTTGTATTGAAATACTCAAAGAAATGAGTGGTCCAAATTTGCAAACTGGTTCGTTGTGGTGCTAAATTGTTTTTCACTAATTTCATGATGGAAGACGAGGCAGAGTATAGCCACTCCTTTTTTTTTGCCTTTTTTGTTTCTTTGGTGGGGTGGGGATGGCATGATCTGGAAATTCATGTGTGACCATCCTGTAAGAGAGGAGGGAAAATACCAAAAAAGTGAAGATATTGGCTCACGCAATGTCCCTGTGTGGATTTTTGACAGGGATTCGTGGCACACATTGCTATGTGTGCATTTGTCCCTCCAAATGGTGATGTGTTTTTATGTTGGTTAACCACAATACATATATTATACATATGAGAGTATATACTCTCATTGTCATATCAGTATGATATATCGAAGTTATTTATATAATTAAAAAATTAACAAAACTAAAAACAGTTACATATACTCTCCCCCCACCCCCTCTCACATTCTCTCTCCTCTCACCCATTCTCTCTCCTCCGCCCCTCTCACATTCTCTCTCTCGCCTCCCACCCCACTCCCCCCCCCCTCACCTTCTCTCTCCTTTGCTTCTTTCCTCACATTCTCTTCTTGTCTTTCTACATCTTAATTGCAAACAATTCAGGAGCAATTCACGTTCTCTTCGTCTTCTGTGGTAGTCTTGACGACCTCATTGGCGGTAATCGTGGGGCTCGTGTAGATCCTATGGAAAAGATCCAAAGGTGGGAGCAAGAATTCCAAGGTCGTTATTGCTCCTAAGCCGTTGAAAGCCCAGCCTGAGGAGGATGAGCTTGAACTTGCTGCTGGGAAGACTAAGGTCTTCATTTTCTTTGGAACACAGACTGGAATTGTTGAAGGGTTTGCTGAGGTAATTTCCGTGGAGAAATTTGGTTGAAATTGATGAGTTATTGTTTATTTTTACTTTGTTTGAGTTTTTGTGCGGTTGATTTGATAGAAGTTGGGCAAATCTCATTTGATTCTTAATTGTGCTCCATGGTTTTCTCTCATCCGGGTTTGTGTTTAATTTTAGTTGGGAAATGTGGTTGTGCATCTGTTTCATCCATTAGGATATTTTCTTTTGGTTAAATTTGGTTTGTCAAGGTTTTCGATTATAGTTTGCATTGATTGCAATGGTAAAATGGACACACATATTAATGTAGCAAAAGCCCCAGACTTCGGTAGATCATTATCCATGGCTAAAATTTGTGTGCTAGGTATAACAATAAAAGTGTTCATTGTATAATATTGATGTTGTTCACTATCCATGGCTAATTGTTCATTGTATAATAAAATTTGTTTAGTAGGTGTAGTATTAAAATTGTTCATTATATAATATTAAGGTTGTTCACTATTCATGGCTAATTGTTAATTGTATACTAAATTTTGTTTACTAGGTATAATACTAAAACTTTTCATTGTATAATATTGAGGTTGTTCACTATCCATGGCTAATTGTTCATTGTATAATAAAATTTGTTTACTAGGTATAATACTAAAATTGTTCATTGTATAATATTGAGGTTGTTCACTATCCATGACTAATTGTTCATTGTATAATTAATTTTGTGTACTAGGTATAATACTAAAATTGTTCATTGTATAATATTGAGGTTGTTCACTATCCATGGCTAATTGATTTTAATTCAACATGTGGTGATAATTTGTTAAGACTAAGATTGTTCACTGATAGTATGTAATTTATTCATTGTGTACGTTAAACTTGTTCACTGAACCTTAACTTTCTCTTTTCCAGAACATCAAACGATGCCCCAATGAAGTCTCTTAACATTTGTGGTTTACAGTTGAAGCAATGAAATATTCATTATAACAACAAAGACTATGAACAATAGTCGATAGATGCCTCGCAAGCACTGGCAACAGCATGAGGATTATGACAATCTAGAATTTTATTTTTTTTTTGGCTCCATCATGTAATAGTACACTATTTGTGAACCAAATGATATGAGGATATTTTGGTTTAGAATGATATTTTTTTGGTTAATATTTTTTTGGTCAAGTGCATAGGTGACTCTACAATAGAGCATGTATTTGCCAATCATGTAAGTTTTTTCAAATTATCTGATGGAAATAGAAATGTTATAAAACTCGCTCATTCATCGAATGAATATTTGTTATTAATCAAGTTTTATATTGAACGAATGTGCATGAGTGAAGTGTACTAAGTCATATTTTACTAGAACAAATATGATTAACATAATAAACAAATTAAATTCTCACAATGTGGTAAATAAAACTTGTCAACTCTAATGAACAAATCTGAATTAGGTGATGAACAAACCCCAAAACTGTTATGAGCAAATTATATCAAAGTACTACACCAAAAAAAACAGGAAAAAAAATTACCAAAAGTAACCGCACCTCTTAACCAATAACCGCCAGTCTTTAAAAAAAACGGTTGGTATCAAATAATTTTCAGAAAGAAAAAAAAATCTCATACTGATGTGGCAATTACACATGTTACTGACATGACCCGGGAGCATAAACTCCCGGGTGTACATAATAATTTACAACGTAAACATAGCAATTATTAGTATCATTGCCAATAGTTAATGGACACATATCTACTACAGTTTCCTGCAACAAACGTAGTATGAGGGTATTCTATTTTGACTTTCTTTTGCCCCCTTAGTTTGACCCCTTTTTCAGTTTTTCTATTATTTCTATGTTGAATTTTGATGAGAGATGGTCAAATTAATTTCATTTAGTTCATTTTGTTTTTTCTTATTTTCAAGAATCTTTGTTAAAAAAAAATGAGAAATTCAAGCATTGTCAAAAAGGAGGTTTATAGGGATATTTCCCAAGGAAGAAAGGGGGTCCAATGAAGTTTTGAAAGCCAAAAGGAGTAAGAATGAAGAGCTCAAGAAGTTCATGGTTGATCATGCATTAAAGCACAATCGTGCAAACGAAGCCGTACACAAACAACTGTGCAAAAGTGCATGATCATGCAGCATGCCAATTTCAAAAAGTGCACGGGTGCCGTGTGTCAACGCACGATTGTATGTTTTTTCTTTTTTGCGATGCTTAAGCAAATTGCGAAATTAATTTGGAAAATCTTTTGGGCTATCATTTTTTAGCAGTTTTTACGGTTTATTGGGGAGACTATTGGAGACTATTAGGGGATTGAAAATCATCCAATTGGAAGACATTGATTTGCTTCTTCTACTCCTATTAATTCAAGTTAGTTTCTCAATTCCCTCTCTTCCTATTTATTATTGTTTTTCAAGGTTTTTGTGTTAATCATGTTCATCAATTTAGGTTTTGCGATTGTTGTTCTTCATATGATCAATGGCTTAGTTAATTCAACTATTGGGATTAATGCTGATTATGTTAGCTAATCATGAATTAGCCCCAATTTTACTTGTTCCATGTTTGTGTTATTAAATTCTACTTTGGTCACCACATGTTCAATGAATTGCTTCAAAAAGTGTTCATCTATTTTTATTCGGGTTTAGGGGAGTATTAAAAGATGAAACCTTTACTTAGCGTGACTCATTAGTTAGGATTTTAATATGAAAATAATTGAAGTTCTAATAGGGATTTGAGATTGTGAATCTTGTAATCCTTCAACTATTAATCTCATAAAAATAGGCAACTATAGTTTTATGATTAATCTTTTACCCTTAAAAGAAGGAGGAGATGGGCTTAATTGACTATCTATCCATTTATGTTACATACTTGGGCAAGTTTGATAGGGTTATTAATTAATTAGCTGGTATAATTGGATTATTAATTCCAACTTGCGTGTTTTAATCCTTTGATTTCCAATTCATATTCTTAGTTTTTATTGCATTCTTAGTTCATAATTAATCCCCACTTTGATTTGTCTAGAGTGGTTTAATTAATTTTGGTAATTAAAAGCGAATTCCTTGTGAATACGACATGTACTTGCCGAGTTAAGTCGTGCGCTTGCGGTTTTAATGATAACAATTTTTTGTCGCCATTGCTGTGGAGCTTGTTCCTTTTAATGTCAAAATTGGTTAACATTCTCTCAATTAAGCTTTTATTTTTCTTCTTGTAGCTTTAAACTTTCTTTATTCCTTCTTGGCACTGCTTATGCTTGGTGTAGTGTTTGCTTTATAAGCGCAGGAGAAGCAAGGGCTATTAGAACCTTGTTCCCTTTAATCTGAGATCGAAGCAACAGCATATAAGCTAGGCGGAGAAGCGAGAAGGAGGAAGAAAGAGCAAAAGATGGCCGGTGGAGAGGAAACCATGGTGATTCATGGCTATGTTATATATGTTGAAAGCCAATGCGGCCAATTCTTCTATTGTAAGGCCAACAATTGAAGCCCGTAATTTTCAACTTCAATCGGATCATCAACTTTGTGGTGCAAAACTCCTTCTATGGTCACCCCTCGAAGAATGCTGGTGCACACATTCACAGTTTTCTGGAAAAATACGACACAATCAAATACAACAGGGTCTCCAATGATGTTATCTGACTAAGGCTTTTTCTGGTCTCTTTAGCGAATAAAGCCAAGGAATGTTTGTTAAATGAGACACCCAACTCCTTCTCTACCTAGGATGCACTCTCAAAGACTTTCTGAGCAAGTACTTCGCCTAGGAAAAATTGCAAAGTTGAGAACCAATATTACCTCTTTTGTTCAAAAGGCGGACGAAACCCTATATGAGGCTTGGGAGAGGTTAAAGGATTACAGGAGCAGTGGCTCCATCATGGTACTCTCGATTGGATCTTGGTCCAGGAATTCGACAATGGGGTAGACCAATCGATGCGTATTTCAGTAGATGTTATAGCAGGTGGTGCTCTTATGGGAATGTCGATAGAGGCAGCAAAGGCTTTGTTGAAAGAGATGGCTTCCAACAATAATCATTGGTCTAGTGAGCGGGCTACCCCCAAGAAGAGCAACGGCAAGTATGAAGTTGATGCTATGACACTTCTAGAGAGTAGGTTGGAGAGTTGGACGCAGTGGCGTAGAGACTTGACAAAGTTGGTGTTTCTGCTACTCCAAGCAGCTCTTATAGTTCTTCAGTTGGAGTATATGCTAGAGTGTTAGACATGTGGTTTGCAGAGGCACACATCTATTGAGTGCAACAATGGTCCTTCTACCATGGCGAATGCTAATGCCTTAACATAGTTTTAATAAAGCACCAAAAATAATCCCTACTCCGATACTTACAACCTTGGATGGCAGAATCGCCCTAACCTTCCCTACAAGAGCTCTAACCCTCAACTATAGAGTTCTATGCAGCCACTTAGGTTCCAGTGCAGAGTCCCTTACAATTGATCTCTCCAAACCCCACAACCAAAATCTAACTTGAAGAGTTTCATGGAGTGCTTTATCCAAATGCATACCAAGACCAATGAAACTCTTGGTGAGTTAATCAGTTAGTTGACTTCCAAGTTTTAGACTATGGTTTCCCATCAAAAGATAATGGATATCCAAATTGCAAAGATAGCTCAACCAGTTAGTAGTTTGTCCCAACCTCAAGGGCATTTATCAGGCCAACCAGAGCCAAATAACAAGGATTACATCAATGTAGTTTTTGTAAGGGGTGAGGAGCTAGGGAAGAGCCCTGTAATGGTAATTCAGGAGACAATTTCAATTCTTGAGCTCAAAAGAGAAGGGCGATGAGTCACCTCCAGTGCACCCCTACTAACGACCTCTGCCATTCCCGCATAATGTGACACGATTCAAGTTTGAGCCCAGGTTCGTTACAATATTGGATACACTGAAAAAGCTTTACATTAATGTCCCTTTTTTTGAGACTATCAAGGAAGTACCATGTTACTTGAAAATTTTGAAGAAGTTTATTTTCAAGAAAAAGTCAACATTGAGGTGGGGGTGTTCAAAAATATCTAAAACCAGATACCCGAATCAATACCCACTATCTGATCCAAAAATTCAGGCATCCAAACTGAAATATTCCAAAATTTTCCAAAATGGTTTTTTTTTTTCAAGCATTTGGTTTGGGTACAGGTCGGCCATTTTAATGATTCGAGTACCCGAAAACCTAAAGGTTTTTTTTAAAAAAAAAATTATTTTGCTTCTATGCTTGTGTTGCAAGGACTGGTCATTGGAGTCCCAAAAAACCCTAATTGTTTTAGCCTCCCGCAGTCTGCTTACCTTTCGCTTTCACTCTCTCACTCTCTCTCTCTCTCTCTCTCTCTCTCTCTCTCTCTCTCTCTCTCTTTCTCCCCTCTGCCTCTCACTCTCTCTTTCTCCCCTCTGACTCTCAACACTCTTTGCTAGTCTGCTCTATCTTGCTCATCACCAATGTCTCTCTTTTCCCTCCAGTTCCTCTAGCCTCTCGAGTCTCAACGCTCTCTCTGTCTCTGTCTCACATTCTCGCGAACATCTCTCTTCTCCCTCGACCCTCAGGGGACTGATTTCTTTAGCTTCGCTCTTTACCCAGACAACTGACTTCATCGGTATCAAATCAAATTCGTCGACACTAAGGCAAGCACTGGCATGAGTGGCTTTTCTTAGTTAACATTTTGATTGAATAATTATTATGTTTTTCTATGCGTTGTTGAATTGCAAAATTCATAGCTTGATCGGACTTGTTCATTGTGGATGTTTTATTTTTTGATGAGTAGTAGTCGACCACTTGACTAGCTGTATAAGAAAATCACAGCATGCAAGGTTATCAAAGAAAGGAACAAAAAAACAAACTATGGTTCCGACAAAATTGCTAGGCCAAAAACAAAGTTTTGTAGAAAATGGATTAGTGCATAACCAATAACCCCGAATCGAAATTATTAAATACTCGATAATTTTCGATTCAGGTATGATTCGACAACCATCCAATCTAAAATTTTTGGTACTCAAACCAAAATCCCTTTTGGATCAGGTACCCCAACCATGAACACCCCTAAAGCAGGTTTCAGTGGCTCCCATTGAAAAGGTGTGCAGAGCGGTTCTACAGACCAAGTCACCACCCAAGTTATAAGTTCCAGGCTTTGTATCTCACATTAGAACAAAAGATAGATCTGCAACCAAAAAGTAATGTTGGTTGGCTTGCCTTTGAAATGAAGACAATTAGATTAGTAGTCATTTTAACTTCTTGTCATGTGAAAAGAAGTTTAGAATAGCTACATTGACATATGGACTAACGATGGTCCAAGCCTTTTTATAAAATTTACTCCCAAAACAATTCCGGCATGAGCTTTTGGAAATGCCAATGCTTCAAATGGCTTTCTTCACATCCTCCTCTCCAAAACATACATTTTGCTACAAATTTTCCTCTGTAATGATCTTTAATTGAATCTAAACACATGTATGCTGAAGTTTCACTAAATTTATGACGGTTATCCTATAAGTTATCATGGTGACTGATTAAGTTTTTGCTATGGAAAAAACAGAGAAAAGCTATGACTCTGGTATTTCAATCTATTTTTCTCTTATGATTAATTACTATATATGCTTTTTGATCAAGTGATGTGCTTTGACATACAAATCTTTATAATGGACATCTAAGGTTAATTTATAAGAATGTTATTAGTTTATACATCCTCATATTAATAAGAAAATCACTGTAGCATATAGGAAGTCTTTCCGAATTTTTAGTTAAAGAAGTTAATTTGCACAATCTAGTATATCATTTAGCAACAATGTGATCTATAAAAATATTTAAGGTTTTTTATTTAGAAATTAATCATTTATATATGTAAATACATTTATTGGGTGATGCAAATTATGAAAAATTATTAAATTAAAATTTCTAATGTATTAAAATATCATATAAATTAAGCAGAGATATAATTTATTCATAAAAAAAATTAATAACATAATAACTTGTAGTATTTGGTATCAAATTTTGATTAAAAATTAATTACAAATATCTAATGAAGAAAGTAATGATGAATCTTTCTTGCAAAGGTCATATAGTGGATTCATTAATTAACAATGATAAATAAAATTAAGAAATAATTAGATACTTTTCGATAAGAAGATATATATAGGTATAACATCAGATTTGTATCTAGGTTTGGAATTCTAAATTATAGGAGTATACCATATATTTAATTTAGTATCACGAGGTTTTTGGTATGATAGGGTAGGAAGTAGGAACGTAGAATGAGGCATTCATTTTCCAACAACTTTATGTTCAGCTCTTCAAAGACTTGATATTCAT
>JACYFF010031952.1:88310133-88326686 GCA_017589665.1 Selenicereus undatus | reverse complement strand
TATAAGTTCTTATTCATACTCTTTTTTTGCCAACACAATATTCATTTTTTTCTAAGGTAGTGTTTGGTTGGAAGGAAAATGGTTTTTCCGAAAAATCATTTTCTGTGGAAAATGTTTTTCCAAGGAAAATTGATTTTCATGTCACATTTTCCGTTGTTTGGTATAAGATAAATCACTTTTCAGGAAAAAGAGGAAAACGTCAACTGAATTGTTTAAATTGTGGAAAATATTGACTGAATGATCGTAGTTGAGATAAATGTTGACCAAATGAAGAAATTTTGAGCTTAAAATTCATTTTTGAGTTTTTTTCAATACTTCCTCTTGAATAATCAAGTTTTGATCTAAACCGTTGAAATAATTTAGTGACCAAAAATATCAACTGAATTGTTTAAGTGCGAAAAATGTCAATTGAATTGCCATGTCGGAGAAAAATGTTGACCAAATAAAGGAATGTCGTGCTTAAAATCTGAATTTGAGCCTATTTTAATCTTTCATATTTGATGATAAAGTTTCAATCCAAACTCTTGAAATTGTTCTAGTGGTGAAAAATATTGATTACACTGTTTAAGGGGCGAAAAATATCAATTGAATTATCGCTGTGGAAAACAATATTGTCCAAATTAAAGATTATCAAGCTCAAAATCTAAATTTGAGCCTATTTTAATATTTTCTATCTAATGATCAAGTTTCGATCCAAACCGTTGAAATTGTTTTAGTAACGAGTCGACTGAATTGTTTTAGTGACACAAAATGTAAATTAAGTTGTTGTGATGGAAATAAATGTCGATCAAATGAAACAGGTTTGAGCTAAAAATTTAGATTTGAGTTTATTTTAATCTTTCACATCAGATAGTCAAGTTTCCATCCAAACTGTTAAAATTGAATTTCACACCCAAATTTTAGCTGGTCACGTCATCAAAGAGTTAAAGGAGGAAAATCGACTTCCTATCTTCTAAAGAAGGAAAACATTTTCGTCCATTAGGGGAAAAATTATTTTCCTTGGAAAATAGGTTTTCATCCTTTATTGTGACAAACAATGAAAAGTTAGAAAACAATTTTTTGAGAAAATCATTTTCCCCCCAACCAAACTCTGCCTAACTATATTCTTTTTTAATAAAAGCGTTCAATTTTGTGATGCTTAGCAATTCTCAAGTATCATTTTACATTAAAATATTTTGAATAAACACTATAAAGTAAAATTTTCATATATTTTATTACAAGCTTTAGGCTATATTGGACAACAGCGTTTACAATAATGTTTATCATTTTCACCAAGTCAAGACACTAATTACTTCATTTTTAGTGTTCGGCAACCTAATATTTGGACTAGCACTTTAAATAATGTTTATCGTTTGAAATAGCGTTAGTGGAAAGCTAATAATATTAGCCTGTGATATTCAAAAGTAGTATTTCATATTTTTCTTATCATAACTAACACATATTGGTTCAATTGATTTAGCAATTATTCCCCCCTTAAGCAAGGTCTCCAATTCGGGTCTTGTGAATTGAAAAAATATGTAATAGGAGAGCTCTACTCCTTATTGAACCAACAATAACTTGGTTCCAATGAAATAGATTATTCAAGACTCAAAAGAAAATATTTTTTGGTCAGAAAATACCTTTAGAAAATTTATCATTAAAAATTATCTATATACTTTTATATCAATTTACATTAATCAACCCATCCAATAGTTAATTTAGCGAGCACATTTTCTCTAATAATTCAACTAAACAACTGCTAACGGATAAATCAGAACAGTTATCCTGTAGCTAAATAATTACCTACTACCTGAACAATTACTTTCAGCAAACAAGCAATCTAGTACTGTAGATCTTTTTCATAAGCGTTTAAAACCTAATACATATTAGAAAAGTGAATGGTTAACACCCATATCTTAGGAAAGTGAAAATTAAGGTCATTTAAAACCCAACGCGTTTTACGAAAGAGAAATTATGGAATAGAACATTGTTTAACTGTCAAGTCTCATTCACACCCACCAAAAATGCAATACAGAAGAGAAAGGAGACAGTCATACAGCGGTACCGGCGGCAAAGCCATGTGTAGACGTCCGTAGACCGCTGAATTTAAAATTGAACGGAAGATTAGCAATCACAAGAGAGACAGAGCATTCATAGAGTAAATTAAACATCCACCACACATTACTAAGCCTACCCAAACAAGATCAACCAAGGGGAACTCACAAAAATTACAAATCCATCGATATCAGTTACAGATTCAGGGAATATAAAATGCAATAATTCTTCCTTATTAGGCATAGACAGTAATCTTCATATTCACAAAGCATCTATACTTGTTCTGTGAATAAGCACGTTGGCATTACAGAAACACCATTGCCCCGGATCTAATTGTCCCCCTGTCTCAACATGCGCAGGATGGTGAGGAACAGGTTCAAGATGTCCAAATAGAGAGTAACAGATGCCCAAATGTATTCATCATAAGTGAATCGTTTGATCAAGTTGTCAGTGTCATAAACAATGTAACCCGAGAAGATTATGGCACCAATACCACTATAGATAGCAACAGATGTGGACCCAAGTGGGAAGAATACCTGCAATATGTCAGCTCAAGTCAGAAGAACGGCCCTCCATGATGTTATGTTTTAATTAAGCCTTATGGAACTTTACATGAGACTGCCTACATGAAATGGTCAGGCCACACTTCATTTCATTCTTATCCAAAGTTTAGTACGAGACAGTCTTCCCGAAGACTTGCCCTCTAAACTATGGTGGCATATGTAAAAACTAAAAAACATGAGCATGCTGGTGTAGAATCAAGGCCATCTGACCTGAAGAAGTCCCGTAACAGTGATGCCAACAAGGCCAGCAAACAATGCTGGTCCCAGGAAGCTGAAGTCCCTGCCCTTCTTGGCAGCCCAGAAGGTGTAACCAGTGAGGGCACAAACAATAGCCCCTGTCAAAATCAGCGCCTCAAGCACGATTCTCCCTGCGTACATCCCATTTAAAGGTCAGACACATAAAGCTGCAGAAAAGAGTGACTGAAGAACCAACTGCATTACCATCAGTGTTCGCGCAAGCTACTCCAACCGTAACACTCAGGCAAGCCGTAAAAAGTCCAAGGAATATCAAGTTGTGTGGATGCTTCTGCTGGTAGATATAAAGTGGCCACAACACTGCACACAAGTTGTGGTTAAGAATAAACAATAGGCATCAATCAGAGAGTTGATTAGTATAATAGTATTCTACAAGGTACCAATTTCTCAAAATGGACTTTGCTAGTAAGATCCATGCAACTAATTGCTCCAGATAATCAGCTGCAACATTGCCGTTCTGACTTACAGTTATTGGAGCTCCAAAATAACTGGGTCGATGATTCAACTTTTTAAGGTGGTCATGTATTCCCTTACGCATGACCACGGCCCTGTTCTTTTCGTTAGAAAATTGCAGGTGTGGAATGGATAGGAGTGGAAAAGGGGGGGAAGGAGTGAGTGGGAGTAAGTATGAGTGGTAATTTTTTTTGAGTGTGGGAAAGGGGGAAATGAGTGGGAAGATGTGGGCAGAAGTGGTAAAGAGTTAAATGAACTATGAAAGTTGATGTAAGTTACGTATTTTGTTTTTTTAATGTAATCTTTTATTTGTGATAGTAATTACTAATTATAAAAAAAATTTAAGACTGGAAAAATTATTTTTCTGTGTTAACTCAGGTACGAAATATTGTTTCATGGCCGTTGTTACCCCAAAAAATTGTAATTTTCGTTATTCGTAAAACCAATTACGAATGTGTTTTTTTCATGTATTAACCAAATACGAACAGCAAAAAAAAATACACATATGTTCAAGCCTTGTTCTTTTCGTTGGTAAATTCAAATTTACCAATCTCAACCAACTTCAACCCACATCAACCCACTTCACGAACTTCAATAAAAAAATATCAACTTTAACCAACTTCAATCCACTTCAACCAACTTCAACTTATTTCCCAATATTTTAACCAATTTCTACCCATCATACAAAAAAAAAAAAATTCAACCACCTTCAACCAATTTCAACCAAAAAAAAAAAACTCATTTAAACCTACTTCAACCCATTTCAAGACAAAAAATACCCACTTAAACCTACTTTAACGACCTTCTATCAATCTCAACCAACTACACCTATTTACAAGCCATATTTCCCAACGATAAGAACAGACCCTCAGTACAAGGAAAACAATCATATGCAATTTGCGTTAAAAACTTCCAATATTTTGTTTCTAAGGCACACGGAAAAAAATCTGCTCAAAATATACGTACAACACTTCTGCACTGCCTGTCACAAATTATAAATAATACCAAAAAAATGTACACGTTTCTTCATTATGTCAGAAAAAATATTTGCAAATTTGGCCCCAAATTACGATGAATGAAAAATAAATATATTACACATACAGCGACAACCATCCACGTTTTGGCAACCTATAACAAATATTTCGTTACCAACGCAAAAAATAAAATAAAATTTAAGTATATCTTCCATATACAGAATCAAAGCCAAAATATCTACCAATCACAAAAAAACTAACATTTGCTTAACAAAGTAGAAAAAATTATTATTTCTTCAATATATATAACAAAAAATACGCAATCTACAATTTCAGGCTTGACTAATAAATATTTCCATAACATCTGAAAAATAAATAAAACTTTTCATAACTGTCATTAGGCTATTTGTACACAAAATTATATAAATTTTAAAAGTTTTTAAAATATGAAAAATAATATTTATATGTAGGAGCGGGAATGAGTGGGTGAAAGTAAGTGAGTGGGAAGAAGTGAGATTTTTCAAAACTTGTTTAAGGATACAGAAACACCACCAAAAACAAATTTAGGGCTCTTAATTGTGCTTAAGATACAGAAACACCACCTAAACCCAAGTTAAGACTCACTTGATCACCACTCTAATCGGCCTAATTAGAGATACAGTAAGTAGAGGATTTAAAACACACATAATTAAAGGCTTGCAAGGAGCACGGCTCAACTTAAACTCAAACTCACATTCTATTCATTCAAGCGGACGTTATATAGTTCTTATACGCAGCCACTATGCTAAAAAATGAAAGAAAAAAGGTTTGTTTAAGCTTAGGAAACCTCCTAATCTAACTTAATACAAACTGAAATCAAAAGCATGTTTGAACTAAATTAATTACAACTTTGAGTCTAGTAAACAAAAACAATTAATGACTAAACTCAAACTAACAATTTTAACTAACTTTAGTAGCTTCCTTGCAAATGGAGGAGAGAAAAAAACGACAGCTACTGCTCCCCCTTTTCGTCCAGCCACTTAGAAGCATTGTAGAGCTTTCCTTTGAATGAAGAAAGCTTCTAAGTGGAGGCACGCCTTCCAACTGCCTTGTTGTTCCTTTGCATGCTCACTTGCTGTCTTAGGCTTCCAATGTTTCAACCAAGTTGGTGAGAAAACCCTTGAAGAAAGGAAAACTACCTTGCTACGCAACCGGGTGTAGAGAACCCAAAACTACCCGGTTTTGCAAGCTTTTGTTCTCTTCCTTCCTAATGACTTAAACTAAATTTCTTAACATGGGGAACAACCTTAGGATGTCTATAACCCCCCCGGAAGAAGAAATTAAGCTTAACACACTTGGATCATGCATAATTTAATCAAAACAGCAAACCGGGTTTGCTAAGCTCCAAGCCAGCACGGTTTGGAAAATAGGTTTGAATCTTCACCTTGGCGTGGACTTAACCTGATTTTCTTGACATGCTTAGACTAATAACATACTTAACTATAATAATATGCAAAAACATTGGCCTTGAACATCAATTAAGCCTAAGTTATTAAGTACATAAAGCCGGACTTGTGCAGAGCTGATTTGCTCATCTGTTCTACAGGACATCCAACTTTAACATGCCATAACTTTCTACTCATTTATTCAAAATTAGTGATTCAAAAACCAAGTTAACCTTTGGGATGTCTACTTTGTTCTCCAACTTGAATCATGTCACAATCATTTGTGAGGAGTTAGAACCAGCTCCATGAACTGAAGTGGTCTGTTCTGGTTCTAAAATTGGCAGCACTTGACACTTCGGCTTCTATACCTTATTTGGGACAAAATTACTTAATTTAAAACTGATTTAATTGCATAATTAAGCTTATTAAAATGTTAATAAACTCTCTTAGCAAAGAAATCAAAGTTAAATTAAGTTTAAGTTTACAAATCAACTTAAAACAGAAAATGGTTCAAAATTGAACGCGGGTGGACTGTTTGGCGACCTTCTCCTAAGGTCCATCTTTCTTGGCTTTTTGGTGAGTTTTCCTGGACCCCTTCGACTGCCTAGGTGGTCCTAATTGGGCTATACAATCAGAAATGCATCATCCTCCCCTTGTTGAACAAAATTTGCCCCCAAATCTGCGCGATACTCACCACCCTCCAAATTTGGCTACCACCTGCCTCGATCAAAAGGCTTAATCAAAGCTAGCCATCTTTGATAAGAAGCTTGTAATAAAGATTTATTACAAGTATAAAGGACATGGGCGTGGTGATGGGTTTTGTGGTGGTTGATCTTGTGGGTTTCGGATTGGTCTAAGGGAATCGGAATCAAGGTAAACCCTTTACCTTGTTCATAAATGATGAAGGTGTTTAGGAGTCCATCTTCAACTCCCTTTTGACTACTCAAATACCTTTTCAAAACTAGTATCTCTCCCTCATTAGCCTTTTCCTCAACCTCCTCTAGTTCCTCCTTTGGTTCATCCACCAATTGCACCTTCTTTTCCTCCTCATTTTCCTACTTTCTCACGGCTTTCCATTCTTCCATGGTGATAACCTTGCTATTTAGGCAATCCGTGGCTGGCACCTGAAACACCTAGTTTGTGGGGGAAAGGTCATTTGTGGTGTGGGTTTTTTTGTGGGGTGGAAGGGAATGAACCCGTGGGCTTAATGGATACACTTTCCTTCATGAGCATGTAAGTGGATGGGCAAAAGGAACCCTTCAACTTACCACTCAATTTCTTGTAAGTTCTGACCTTCTCTTTTCGTTTCTTTCTTCTCTTAAACTTGTAATTATTCTACCATTGAAGTACACGACCTCTCAATTTTGAAATAGCCACTTTGAACTTCTCTTGGTCATTAAGGATACAACAAGCAAAAACTCGTTCCACCTTAGATAACCAACTTATGAACTCTTCCTCTTAGCCACGAAATTTTGGAATTCAAAAGCAAACATATCAAATATCAATCAAAGCTAACTCTTTCTCCAAGCTCATTGACGATGACATGATGGACGAAGTCTAGGGTTCTTTGTGGGCTGGTTTGAAACGTAAGTAGGCTGTTTGTGTTTGGATTTTGTTTGGGATGAACTCAACGAACAGAAACCTAAATGGGATGATTTCAGGCAAGGATTCAGAACTTGCTCTAATACCAAAACTGATGTACCTTTCAAGGATTAAGCTTAAACTCAATTAATGAGTGAAAGCTAAAACCACGAAAGATTACAATCAAGGGAAAAAGGATAGAAACTAAACCAATCCTTAGAAACAGATTTCACCACCAAAGATTAATCTAGTGAAAACTAAACTCTTACTTGGATAAAGATATCACCACCAAGCTTGAGTTTAAGGCCCTTAAGCTTAATTAGGATACAGATATCACCACCTAATCAAGGTTTAAGACTCACTTGATCACTACTCTAATTGGCCTAATTAGAGATAAGCAAGTAGAGGAAGGGGAGTCTTGGAGCAACGGTGAGGTTGTCTCCATGTGACCAAAAAGTCACTGGTTCGAGCCGTGGAATCAAGCAATCAGCCACTAACAAAGTCAGGTTAGGCTGCCAGCAATTCATCCCTTGAGTGCGGCCCTTCCCCGGACCCTGCGTGAACGTGAGATACGTGAGATGCTTGTAAACCAAGCTGCCCCTTTTAGAGATAAGCAAGTAGAGAATTTAAGGTAAGAATACTGAGGAGTTTCAAACTCAACTTCAGATTTCAAATATTCATCACTTCATTTAAAAATGAACCTTTGGACTACTTATAAGGACGTCCAAGGTCTTTCCTCACATACTAGGTAACCTTTAAGAGGTTACTTAATGATTAGAAAACTCACTAAGTACACTTGCTCAGCTAAGCACACGATTTAGGACATAAACGAATCAAAGCAAGAACAAATGAGTACATTAGCTTTAAAATAAAAACTTAAGCTATTCCTTAATGCTTCTAGGCTTGATTAGTCATGTTTTCCTCCCTAAGACGGGAAACATACACGGATGCCATCTCAAAAGAACCAAGCATATGCATGCTTGCCACTTCACGCCATAGTGTCCGATTCTTAGCTTGCAAAGTGGCTTCTTTTCTGACTCCACGTGGCTGATTATGGATGAGTCACCTGATGACTAAGCACTAGTAGACAGCCAAGCACACACTCACCTTGGTGGATAAAACCCACCTAAGAGGGTAAACCCTCTAGGTGAAGAAAACGGTTGCAAGGTGGCGTGCAGACCGGCTGCAAAGCAGCTATTGGGCCACTGCATTCTGATGACTAATATGTGGTTTCCTTACATAGGGGGAACCTCAAGATGTTTAGAAAACCCCCCTTTTGAAAATCAGGATTTGGATATCATTAAGGACCTTGATCCGTAAGATCTTTCCAACCGTGCATTTTTAAGCACCTACTATGCAGCTTGGCAAAATGGGTTGAACTGGGCCTTGTATCGTGCTTGTCTTGGACCTTTCTGGAATGCTTGCAAACCAGACATCCTAAGTTAACTACCAAAAAAAGGAATTATACAATTTGGATGTCGTTTAATCTAGGAAATAATAAAAACAAAATCGAGTAAAAACTGTCCCAAAACTGCAATTTGGACAGTTTGAGTTCAAGAGCTAATTTGAAGTATCAAATGAAATCCAAATGAGTTGGAACTTGTTTTGCTGGAAAGCTAACTTCTTGAACTTCAAATCCATGGTAAAATATTTGACTTAAACCTCAAAGAGGCCTAAGTAATTAGGCTCATAAAAACCGCATATGGTGTTAGCTTGAACCCGATACCTTCTGCCTTGAATCCTTTGAAGGTTTGGAAAAAAATATTTAATTTTAAGCTGATTTAATTGCATAATTAAGTTTATTAGGATGTTAATAAACTCTCTTAATAAAGAAATCAAAGTTAAATAAGTGTAAGTTGACGAATCAACTTAAAACTGGAAATGGTTCAAAAAGATTAGGGCTAATTGAGGATGGCATTGGCTGAGTTACATCAGAAGAGAAGAAAAAAGGCAAAGGGAAGGCTATGAAAAAGAAGAAAAGAGGGGAAGATTGAGCCTGTAAAGGGAACGCATTAAAAATGTGAGAAAACATCCTTGAGGCGCACCTCATCCCCTCCGAGGCGCTGACCAGTAGACTCACATTGAGTCGTGCCTCAGGCGGACTTTTTTAAACTAAGGTAAATTGAGCCAGCATTGCACACTCAAGACAAGCTTAGCTAATCATGGCCTAGGTATTTTGGAAATCACATTTCATTTTGAGAATTATTTAGATTATTATTGATGCTACACAATTTTTGCATCCTACTTGCCGCGACCAGAGGTAATAGCATAAAGAATATTTTTAGGTTTCCAATAATATTTCCCTTTTTATTGCTTTCTTTGTCGACCGGCAATGAGGTTTATATATTCTTTAAGTTCCACTTTTCTTAATTTATCCCTCGTGTATAAAAAGCAAAACTTGAGCTCCAACCATTGGTCGACCAAGATCGATAATAAGAGGAATTTCTCGGGTATTTGGTTCCAATAACTCATTGAGGTGAACCAACTGGTACTCTTAATATGACTTCCATCCAATTCAAGGAAACATGAAACCCTCTAATATTGTACCCTACATACAAAGCCTTATGGGACTTGTGAATTCTATTCAATCTAGTGTTTAGAAACTCAAAAGGAGAGAATCAAAAAGATCAGGGCATGCCTTATCCGTTTATCCTAAGAGCATAGTTACATGATCAGAATACTCAAAGCAAGTCATTAACTCCTAAGAGTTCTAGCAGATGACAAAAGAAGGCACCTAAACTAAGTCACCTGGAAGAATTACAAGACTTTTCAAATAATACATGTGGGAGTTGAACTAAAACCAACTAGAAGCAAAGGAAAAACACCCCCCCCCCAAAAAAATAATGTTACCGTGTCTAGATGAGGCCTGTAAATTGGATATATTATCTGCTTAAAAAATATAAACCAGGATACTAGTTCACTAATCTAGACTCAGGTAAAATCATACCACAGAAATTCAAAAAATGTAGAAGGAAAGGAGAGCTCTATGGATGCAAATGGAAGTCTACAGTCAGAACTCAGAAAAAAGGAAAAAATGAAGCTTTGATGCTTTATTAGTATTACCTCATTTCAACTTTAGATTTGACAAAGCAGATGGGGAGACATCATATGAAAGTGGAAGTTACTGAAGATTCCTTGGATACTAACTTAACAACAATTCAGGGCAATCTTTGAGATATAGAAGAATCCCTTTTCTGAAAATACTCTTCAGATATCCAAACAATATCATAAAAGCAACCCAGATCTTTACGAGATATACAACAAATAAATTGAGAAACAATAAAAGAACTCGCAATAAGAGTGATAAAGAAGAAACAACTACCCTATCTCATCCCCATTTATCATAATGGAGATATCTGTAGAGAACAGACACAAAAGCTTTCAATACATTTTACTCAAATTGGTGACGTGACTCACTGACTAATACACAACATCTAATGCGGAAAATCACACTCATCAAACTCAGTGTGCTACTCAATATCCTGAATCAAACATCATTCTCAAGATGACATTGCTAAATGTGGTTGCAATTAGCATTGCAGAATTCTTGCCAAGGATGAGGGCAGGGGTTTCAGGATTGGCATAGTCACAACCGCTAGGATACTGAACCATTATTAGCATGACTCAGCTCCAACTTAAGAGGGGATTCACATAAGGCATGGCATAGGTACGATCCCCACCAAGAATACATATGTAAACCCAGCTTTCACAACATTTTAACCTTCTTCTATACATAATAATGTTAGAGGCAAGTTAAAAAGGGAATTTGGAGCTCCACATTTCTTTCACCAAATCTACAGACCTTGGTGCAGGCTTCCTTTTCTTTCTTTCTTCCCCCCGCCCCAGCAAGCCCACTCTGGTACTGTGAAGTCCACAGCTTGAACTAAAGCAAAATGATCGCCTAACAAAGTAATTACAATTGCCCATCTTGCTTCTACAATTGGATTCAATGAAATAGTCTGAGTGTATGAGATACAGGAAATCCCAAGAAAAAGGAGATCCAGTAACAAAACTGACTGAATCCATATACTGTGGAGTTGGGGCAAATTATGAGGCAACAGAAGTCATTGGTAAAAGTAACTCTTGTCAATCGAAAATAGCTCAACAGCACCTTATTTTTATTATTAAAAATGAAGGAAGAGGAAGGTTAAGAAAATCTGCCACGACTTAGATCAGGAAGCAGAAAGCTTGGAACTACAAGAATCATGACACTAAACATAGCAAAGGCAAATCCCAACACATACTAACATATCCAAAACAGATGTATAAAAAGGGATGAAAAAAGATCGAACTGAAAACGTATTATACAAGATTAAACGAATCAGTCAACGATAAACTAGATCCAGAAGTAGAAAAAGAACACGCATGAATTAAACAAGAAAGCAAAACGGCCCCGCAATTTACGCATGTACGTCGTCTCTAAGCATCGAAACAGATTCCAACCAACACAATGAAGAAGAAAAGGCAAAAAAAATGACACCTACCCACCACAATTTTCTCAATTTCAAGCAAATCGAAAACCCGAGAATCAGGAAATCGATCATGGATCAAAATAAAACAAGGGTTTGAGAAAGACTTACAGAAGAAGGGCAAGAATGCAAAGAAGAGCAGAAGCCCAGAATTGCCACGAAGAGTCTCGTTGATGGGGGAGTAAAGAACGGTGACAAGAGAAACGAGAGTTGTCAAGACGATCTGGGCAGATAAGATGCCATAGACTTTGCGAATGAAGCCCCAACGAAGCTGATTCTCGCCATGGCCTAATCCAGGGTAAAGGGTTCCTTCTTCAATGTCACCCTTAACGCTCAAGCTCTCGAATCCGTACATTTTCCCCTTCCTTCGATCCCCAAACTCTCTCTCTCTCTCTCTCCCCTTCTTCTGTGATGGTGGGGGTAAATGGTGGAATGGGATGTTTTCAACACGCCCAAAATATTCTGTTCACAGAAACAGGCGCACACCTAAACAAATATCCTCGTAATTTTTAAATTGCAATTTTCTTTTTCGTCCGAATTTTAATTTGCAATTTGCAACACTAAATTTCAGGATTTTGGTGACTATTTTAACTTTTAACCTTTTTTTGGGCACGGTAGCTACATTTTCTTATATGTTCCTAAAAGTTCATATATTTTTTTAACATATCATCTTTGATGTCATCAACAAAAGTCATGTTAACCAAAAAAAAAATTATGGAAAATGCATTAAAAAAATAGAAAAAGGAGTCACATTGTGCAATTATGGATAACGGTCAACTAATGCACATTTTTTTTGGTTGGACACTTGTGTTTTTTTGTTTTTAACAATTATATCTTATAACTATTTAAGCAATCATGTTTATGCATGCAAGCCTGCAGCATCATGTTTCATTTCATATTTTTCTTTGAATAAACGTTATTACTTTAAAAAAAATCTTATATTTTAATTTTCTGAACTTGTTTTTTCGGTTACTTGGACTTGTAATTTGCTTGATTTTTCATCATCTCTCTCTTCGTGTTAGCATTTGATAAGAGTATATTAGATTTCACTTATAGTCGAGAATGGCGGGAAACGTAGTCGAAAAAGAAGTTGGAAAGGATTCGATTTGCAAGTTTTACAATTAATTTTATTTCTCTGACTATTAAATGCACTTCAGTTAGTTCATATTTATCCCTTAATTGAATATTTTAATTTTGAATAGCATTCTTGGAGGATAATGAAAATGGTGATGACAACATAATTTTGTCAGGTTATGTTTTATTATTATTTTATTCGAGTTCTGTTCATTGAGGTGTGAATATTTTGTTCATTTTAACTTGTGATATTGTTCATTATTGGGTTTGTTTTAATACATTTTCATATTTTGTATTTGTTAATTGGATTATAGATGCTCATTTGGTCATGTGATTTTGTTCATTTATTTTTGTGATGTTATTTTAATATATATAAATTGGTTTATAGTTGTTCATTTATTTGTGTAATGCTATTCATTTGTGGTTATGAGCTTGCTCATTGATTCATTTTGTGGATAATATTTCTTTTGGATGAGATATTATTACTTTAGATCCTTTGGTAGTCGATTTAGTTGGATCGATTGCATACTCTCGAGATGAAGCAGTTGAGATTTACAATAATTATGCATTTAAGGTCAGGTTTAGTGTTCGTTATCATAAGATTCGTAGGAGAGCTCAAACTCAAGATTTGTCAATGCATCACTTTTGTTGTTGGAAGGAAGGTTTGAAAGAAAATAAAGGCCAGCAATATAAGGAGTATAATAATATTGATGTTCGGATTAGGTGCAAAGCAATGATCCAGTTTAATATTGACTTAGATGGAAAATGGATTATCATTAATCATGTAGCTGAGCACAACCATCTGTTGTGTAGCACTAGTGAGCAACATCTTTTGCCTTCTCACCTGAAAGTCTCAACTGCAGACCTTTTGTTTGTGATAGAGCTTAGGGACGTAGGAGTCCGGGTGACGGATGCATTTCGTGTCTTGATAAAACAAGCTGGTGGAGCTTCTTTTGTGAGTTTTCAGTTGAAGGATTTATATAATAGGATTGACGATTATGATAAGAAGTCATTCGATGGCAACGAAGTAAATTCACTGATTGAGATTTTCAAGAAAGAATTCAAGAATGAGAATAATTTTTGTTATGATTTTGAGATTGATGAAAATCGTTGTTTGGTTAGTTTTTTTGTCATGAAAAGTAGATGTTAGAGGATTATAAGCTATTTGGTGATTTCGTTGTTTTTGACACAACATATCGTACAAATAAGTATGACATGGTTTGTGCTTCTTTCGTTGACATGAATCATTATTCTAAAAATGTAATGTTCGACTGCGATTTTCTTATGAATAAGAGAATTGAGTCTTTTGAATGGTTGTTTCCGGCTTTTTTGAAATCTATCGATGGCAAATTGCCAAGTACCATTATTATTGATCAAGCTTTTTCTATGACTGTAGCGATAACATCAGTTTTTCCTAGTGTTCCCCATAGGCTTTGTTGTTTTCACATCATTGAAAATTCAAGAAAGCATATTGGAGCACTAGGGGCACAGGAAGGTTTTACGAAATTGTTTAATAAAGTTTGATGGATTGTGATATGAAGCATGAATTTGATCATTTTTGGATAAGGTAATTGATTTTATTATTGCTTTATCACTTGTTTTTTTGAACAGTTTTTATTTTTCTGGTTCTATTATTTTGATTTTCATTAGGTTTGATTATGTTTTCTTCATGGAAACTTATATTGTTGTTTATTAGATGTTTTAGTAATCACTTTGTACGTCATTATTAATTGGTGACTATTGTTATTCATCGGTTCATGTGATGATGTTCATTTATATTGTTTATATTGTTTAAACATTTTGTTCATTAGAACTTATGGTGTTGTATTTTTTAAGTTTTTTTTTAAATGGATTATCTATATACATTACTTCCTGCATTGTTATTCATTTGTGTTGGTATTTTTTCAAATATTTTTAATAATTATTCTGTCAATTTTTAAGGATGGTAACAATGTATGATTGTGGTGGCAATTGTTGGCTTAACAATCTTTATTCATTAAGGGAAAAGTAGTACCCTGCTTTTTCAAAGAATAACTTTTCAGGAGGAGTACTGTCTTCACAAAGGAGTGAGAGCACGAATAACTCAATAGAAAGGCAGTTGCATGCAATTGCTAACTTGTGTGACTTCTTCAACATATTTTGTGGTGTTGTGTCAGAGTGGAGGGAAAAGGGAAATGGTTAAAAACACAAACATTCTAAAGGTAATGTGGTGAAGGCCTTTCCTTCGATAAGTTTATTGAAACATGCTAGGTCTATTTATCCTATTGAAGCTTATCAATTATTTGAAAAAGAGTTTGTTAAAGGGGCTTCCTCTGATCAAGAGGAGTTGCATAGTGATACATATGATAGGGTGTTCCGTGTATCCGGGGTAAGTTGTTTGGAAGAATCTTGGGGTCAAGAATTAGACGGATATACTTTTGAGCATAATGTTATTTGGAACATAGAGAAAAGCTTCATTGATAGCACTTGCCAAAAGTTCATTGAGGTTGGACTTTTATGTTCATATTGTTTGCGAGTTATGCATACTACTTGTGTTCAAAAAGTGTCGGACAGGTACATTATGAAGAGATGGAGAAAAGGCGTTAAAGAAATTCAAAGTAATGAACTTATTGTTGAAGATGGTATGGAAGACACTGCGGTGTGTTCTTCGATGTGGAGAATACAAATGGGCAGAAAAATGAATGCACTTCTCACTGCTAGCCAAATGAACAGAGAGGCAAGACTATTCTGTGAGGAGTACTTTAGTAACTTGAAGGAGTTAATTAAAGTAGTAGGGTTAGTTTATATGGGGGGTGATGTTCAACAAGATGGTTCAAGTTCAGCAAAGAGCGTTTTGAATCCTCTTGGATTCTGGAAAAAAGGTCAACGAAATAAGAGACTGAAGATTACTAGTGAGAAGAAATGTAATCAAGCAAAAGCAATAAAAAAGAAGAAGACGTCGGCCCATAACATCACAAGTGAAGAAGGATTACCCAAGGTATGATAAGTTCAATCATCTACTTTGAAGAATTTTATTCTTCAATGAACAGTTGTTAATACAAAATTTGAACAATTAATTACTATGTTGTGAATAGTTTATCATAAGTAGTTTTTTTTTTGATATTATTATTGTTTGTAGAAACTAATTTGGAAAAGAGGAAATCTGCAGAGGTCATACCAAAAAATGTCACAGGTGTTCAGGAATCATCCAAGGTATGACTACTTTAATCATACACTATGAATAACTATATTGGGAAACACTTCCTAATACAGACTTTGTACAATAGATTATTATGTTTTTACAGCTTCCCATGATTGAGTTTTAATTTCAATATTGTTAATTTTGATAGCTGACTAATTTGGAAGTTCAAAGACCTACAAAGGTTGTACCACAAAATGTAGATGTCGTTTTGGTACATTTTGATAAAAAGAATTGTATAATTATTATATTTGTTTTTAATTTGATCCATATTGTGAAGTTACTTATATTGATTGAACTTTGGAGTTTGTTGCAGAATTTTGCTTTTACTTCATTTCCTACGAATATACCTTATTATGGTTCAAGAGTGTAACGGCCCGAACGTAATCCTCTTTCTAATTTCATTAATTACTAATTAATCAAGTTAGGCATCGCTTTTCAATTCATTAAAATTTTTTTTATTTAGTAACTGTAGCCGAAAATACAATTCCATAGTATAACACATTCCATGGTCTAATATATTCATTTATATATATATATGTAATATG
>JACYFF010031952.1:88286912-88300133 GCA_017589665.1 Selenicereus undatus | reverse complement strand
AGTGGTTATGTTAGCATAATCAGATATTAGCTATTGGGGGCGTTACAAAGAGAGACCCTAGCTAAAGATCTTAGTGGTGTTCCTTTGGCTCAGGTTGATAATGAACAATTCTAAGTGTATTTATTTGTAATTTGATGTTTGTTGTGAATTTATTTATATTGTTCGCTTTTGGGAGTTGCAGAATTTTGCTCCATTCCCTATGAATATACCTTTTCATGGACCAAGAGGGTCGTTAACTAAAGATACAAGTGGTGGTTTGCTGTTTCAGGTTCGAATTGAATGATTCTATTATTCATTTTGCACAATAACTATCTTAATTATGAACAATGTTACACATTGATCTGTCATTATGACTTTTTCAACTTTACTTCAAAATGGTGTTCCTTTGTGTATGAATGCACCTTATGGTGGATCAAGTTCTCAAGACAATGTAGTGCTTACATTGAACTTGTTGTCCAATTCCAATCCAAATGATCACAGTCTTCGTCAGGTGAATTCATCTAGTTATATGGTCATATTAGGATTTACTTGTTATTATTCCATATAATATTTTCATCTTTTAAAATTTCTCCTATGTTATAGAGTACAATTGTTGCAGTTGGATATCGTCCCTCATTTTATTTTGATCCCAGAACCGCGGAAGGTTTGACACCAATGATGTTTCAATCATTTATTGGTCAAATACCAATAAATGGAGCATGTAATTAATTAGTCATGTAATAATGATGCATCATTGCTTGATAAATATTAGTCATACTATAGTTGTAACAAAGTTCTTCCTAAACTAGATCTCGTTTGATACATGGTTTACATATGTAGTTGATGTATATTGTTTTTTTTTTGATTAATTCTATTGTTAGAAATATTAATATATCTTGGAAAATATATGTCATAGTATTTGACTTGATTTGTAATGAAAGGGTTTATGGGCCTGTTCTATTTTGCGTTGTAGATAGATGTAAGGAGATGTAAGGAGATATAAGAAGATGTAAGGAGCTATAAGGATAGACGTAAAGAGTTGTTGAATTGTTGAAGAGTTCTATAGGATAATTTGTTTTACAATGAACGTTTTGGATGAAAAATAATAATATTAAAATAATATACTTATTGAAAATAAATGATTAATTAAGTTAATTATACAACAATAAAAATATATTAATTCTTATAAATTTGGTGAATAAAATTTCGTCCACTTGAGGTGATTTTTTTAATGAACATTAGTTTGATCGAATAAGCAAAATATAACAAAAAAAAAAATTGACAAAATTGAACACAACTCTTCAAATAAATTCCTATTTTAAGTAAATAATTTTAAATATAAATAAATGTATGCTCATCTATAATAATATATATTTCATATCGAAACTCAAACATAATTACGTCATTATACTATGTTTTAATGTTTATGTAAATGTTGTGTTCATGAGATATTTATAAATTTTGTATATTGGTAGTATCATTAAAAAAAAATACATATTTCTGTAACTAAAATAAATGAATGCTATAGAAAATCTATGAGCTGTAAGAAAATGTAAGGAGATGTAAGGAGATGTAAGAAAATATAAGGAGATGTAAGAAGATGTAAGGATGATATTAAGGAAGTAAGGAGTTGTAAGGAGATGTAGGAAACTGTAAAGAGATGTAAACTCTTAGCTAAATCTTAAAAAACACAAAATAGAACAGGGCCTATGTGTCTTGGTAAAAGAAGTTTAGTAAACAATTCCAACTTAGTTCGTGAACAATGTCTCATTAGAAAATGAGCAATACTAAAATGGTGAATGATGTGCTACATTTTATTGTAACAAATATTCATTTCTTAGGGTTTGTGAACTTTAATGAAGAACATTTATAAAATAAGGAACAACAATAAAACGGTAAATAAACAAAGTAGCACCTCTTATTGTGAATAAATTTTTTAAAAGTGTTTAGTGTTTAGGATTTAAGATTTTTGAGTTAAGGATTAGGATTTAGGGTTTTCTAGTTAGAGTTTACATATGTAGTTGATGTATATTGATATTTTTTTTTTTGTAAATTCTATCGTTAGAAATATTAGTATATCTTGGAAAATATATGTCGTAGTATTTGACTTGATTTGTAATGAAAGGGTTTATGTGTCTTGGTAAAAGAAGCTTAGTAAGCAATTCTAACTTTGTCGGTGAATATCGTCTCATTAGAAAATGAACAATACTAAAATGGTGAATGATGTGCTTTATTTTTATTGCAACAAATATTCATTTCTTAGGTTTTGTGAACTTTACTGAAGAACATTTTATGATATAGTGAATAATAATAAAATGACAAATGAACAAAGTAGCATGTCTTATTGTGAATAAACTTTTTAAAAGTGTTTAGTGTTTAGGATTTAAGATTTTTTAGTTAAGGGCTAGGATTTAGGGTTTTCTAGTTAAAGTTTAGGGTTTAAGGTTTAAGGTTAGGTTGAAGGTTTAGGGTTTAGAGTTTAGGGTTAGGGTTAGGGTTAGGGTCTAGGGTTTAGGGTTAAGGTTAGGATTTAGGGTTTAGGGTTTACACTACTTAAAAAATACAAAATAACGATAGAATTTAGCGACGGACAATTATAACGACAGAATTGGTGACGAATAATTTGTGTTAGGAAAAAGTTAGATACCGCGACGGACATAGCGACGGAAATCCGAATCCGTCGCCAGTGTTCAGTACTGCGATGGAATATCCGTTGTCATATCAATAAAAAAATCAAATTTCAATATGGCGACAGAAAGTCCATCGCCAGGTGAAGAAAATTCAAATTTTAAAAAAATTGGGGCTGGTGACGGAATTTTCATCGCTAATTCCGTTGTCGTCCCAATTTAATTTCAATATGGTTTCCCCCATCAGGTGAAGAAAATTCAAATTTTAAAAACAATTGGGGTTGGCGACGGAATTTTCGTCGTTAATTTCGTCGCCACCCCAATTAAATGAATCTAAATCTGGTTTGAAATTCATTCGATAATCGCGATAGAGAGAGAGAGAGGCGAAATGGTTTAGCAAACCCCCACCTCCCACGTCGCCGACCGGCCACCGCCACCGTCTCTTGCCTTCGCCGACCATCGTTGCCATCCCACTTGGTTTTGTATATTCAAACTTCTTATTATAATATGTGAACATGGCAAATAATCAAGTCCCACTAGATTTTGGGTAGATTGACCCGTACATTAAAAGAAGGTTAATAGTTGGTCGGCCATTTATTGGGCAACTCGTCTAGAGTATTTTAATGGGTTGTAGTAGTTTGAAAGCTATTTAATAATTTAATAATTTAATAATTTAATATTTTTATTAATTAACCTACCAATGTCGAATCAGGTAAAACTTTATTAATGGGTCGACTCGAATACGAATACGGCTAGTTATTTTCCTACCACTAGTATCATAGTTCAAGACTTATTAGAATGAAAACCAAACAAAATTGAATAAAAGAAGTACAAGTTATTATCTTGCAGTTATAACATCAAAAATTCAACAAATTAATTAATTTAAAAATAATTAGACATATTTGTTTAACTAAGTATATAATGGTATAACTTGCGCATTTTTAGTTCTTATTTTCTTTTAAATTAACTTTTTTAAAAAGATTGAATAGTTATTTCATGCGATTTTATACCCATTTTTTATGTTTTTTTAATTTAAAAGTTGCGTACAATATTATTTTTAAAGAATGGAGAAGACAAATAAGGTTATTATTATTTAATTTGTAAATAGATACAATAGTTATATAATGTCTTTTTAAACTATTCGATAAAAATGACTAACCATTGTTGTTAAGAGAGATAAATTAGAGACAAATCAAAAACTAAGGATATAATGTTTGGGTCAAGCAGGCAGGTTCAGGTTCGGGTCGGGTTTGACCCACTAATTTGCTGGTTTTTAGGGCTCAGTTTATTTCATGTTCGGGTCGAGAAAATCGTGTTCAAAATCCACAAATTTTTGGTAGGTTCGGGTCAGATTTTCAGGTCGGGTTAATTTTTACCAGGTCTATAAATCACCATAATATGTCTCCATGTGGCACATGGTGTAGATTCCACAATCATGAAGATTTATATTATCCTGATAGTCAATTTTGACATAGATTGTTCAAAATTTTTTAACTTCTTTTGCTTTTGGTCGGCCACGCTGGATTAGATACCTTGAGAAGAAGTGTTTATGGATTTGGTAAAGTGATTTATGTTTGTTTCTAATTTTTTTATAAATGTTTTTGAAATATGTGTTTAGGGAGACGTACCACTAGGGTATCACAATCGTCATATCTCGTAGTAGGGTTTTGTGGCAATGTCAGATTGTCTATGATATTCATTGTCTTATCAGCAAATTGGAATATAACAAGAAAGAAGTGCTCGCTTCTTAGAATTGGGAAGAATGTAGAGATTCTTGCATATTGACTCAATATGATTTTTAATGACACTCCAAAGCTTGCTTCTAGGTTTGCCCCTACTTGCATAGTCCTAGACCCATAAGTTGATTTGGTTGAATTTGAAGGGAGAAGGAAGGAGAGAGAAAAGAGAAAGCTTCAAAAAGTGTGACAGAGAGAAATAGAGCTTCGCAATACTCTTTGTGTTGATGGACTACCTAGGTTACTTGGGTGATGGAGAATTAGGGTTCGATTTCGGAGAAGGAGCCTGAGGAACGACTACCACATCCAAGGCAGGCAACAAGCGTGCAAATTACCCAATCCTGACATGGGGAGGTAGTGACAATAAATAACAATATCGGGGCTCTTTGAGTCTTTTTGGTGTTTAGCCCCCCAACAATATCAATCATTTAAAATTTATTTATCGTCTAAGTTTGCTTCTTGGTCTTTCTTCGTGTTCCCTCTCTCTCTCTCTCTCTCTCTCTCTCTCACTTTCTCTTTATCCATATCTCCAACTCGCCCCCATAACACATAAATAACTACCTCTCTCCTGCCACCACTGTCTCCCACCATAGCACCGTCTGCATCTATTTGTACCAAACATCACAACAATGACTAACATACCAGTCAATCGGTCGACTATCTTCCTAATTACCCTGTATGTCATAACTTTTAGAGAATAAAGAATCACTCAAAACAAACGAAGGATGTTAAAGTTATGGCTATTGCCCTATAGTGTGGCTTCATGAACAATAGTAACTAATTAAAATGAATAAAAACATATAATATAATGAACAATTGGATAGGTGAACACATCTACGATAATCTAAAACAACAAAACCATATAATTTAATGTACATATGGACTGGTGAACGCATATGATAGAATATGAGAAGCTTACTAAATCTGCAATATTCAAGTTAAGCCAGTTGGTTCTTTGGGTTTCAAGCTGCGTGACTTTGTAGAATTCCTGGTACTTAAACGATGTTTTTTGCGCATGTAGGATAGCACTCTACAATCAATTAAAAGTCAAATGAACCCAAGAATAAGGCTTGATTTTGACAAACACTTAATGTTATAATAAACATACGTCAACAAGTGTGACTTACATAGACATATGTGGTGAAGAAAAATCTACTCGGGTGCATTGTTTCCCTTGTTAATTGGTTCTTATTCATTATAATAGACCACACATCCAAAATGTTATTTTCCAAATGGCTGTTTGCAGCTGCCATTGAAGCTACTGTCTCTTTATCTATCCATAGTCTGTGTGCTTTGTTAGGAGCATTGAACTCATATAACTCCTCACTGTTGATACATATGTAGATGTAATTAATAGCATTAAACACTTACCATATAACAAAACTTAGAAGCATTAAACTATATAAACACTTACGTTTTGGGATGATCTACATCGAAAGGTAGGAATGCATAATCCACCACAACCTTCTCACCATGGGTTAGCTTAATTTTGATAATGTCCCTGTAATCTCTCAGATATGGTGATCTACATATGAATGGTAGTAGTTTTATTACCCTTTTCTCTCTATGATGTGCATTTTGCAGAGGTTGTTTAGGATTTTGCCTTCAGGCTTTTAGAGTACTTTGTTTTTAACCTCGTGTTTGTTATTATGTTTCTCTTGCTGCGTTTTGTGATGCGTCGGTTTAGGATATTGCAAAGCAATGTTTTCTATTGCATGCATTGATGTATGTTGTGCTTCAGACTCACCTAGGCACACTTGTTCATCATTGTATATATGTGAACTGCTTATTGTATGAGTTCTTTTGATAGAGGAGCTTATCATAGTATGAATTCTCTGCTCAGGTGAAAGTGGGATGCCAAAGTCGAAAGTGGGACAGAGTGTAGTTTATTGGAGTTTGACGTTGGTAATGCTTTAACAGTACAACTTCCATTTTCAAATATGCACTAAAGAATTTAGGATCATTGAAAAAATGCTCATCCTAAGTCAAGCCATGAGTTTCAACTTCATTCGGACATTTTTGAACGTTTGAACTTCCATGTGCAATGTGTGATATCAATTGTTGTATAAGGAACCTCTGTTTGGAGGCTAATATAACTTCAAATAATTTTCCTAGATAATAGGCTAGCCAATCAGGATGCACCTGTATTTAGACTCATATTGATTAACGAACAACATAGATGAAGTGAATGCAATATTATTTCATTGCAGCATGCAAAATATTTACATAATAAATTCAAATTCATACAAATAAATGAACATATAACAATATTCCAATGAACAAGAACAATAAATTGTGGTGTACAACAATAAATATGAGTTCATATGAATAACATAACATTTAATGATGTACTATTGAACAAGTACAATGCATGACTTTTACAATAGAATGTCAAAAATATATATAACTTAAAGTAGATGTATATTATTATACCTCAATTTGATCATTGAACCCTGCCATTGAGGTTCTCTTTCACTTTCACATTCTGAACATGGTGGTTGAGGAGTTGCGGAGGGTCATGGGTTGATGCAGCAGGGTCAGTGTGCTTTTGGTTTTCTCGTGCCACACTTGCAAATTCCTTATGCAAGTCAGTTTCACCTTCATGAATAATTGACTAATAGTCTATTCTGTCAATTGTCTTTCCCCTTCCATACTCTCTTGGGAAATCTTGTTCATCTTTATTCCTTTGTTCAACTGCATCTATTGTCTAATGTATTCCCATGGAAAACCATCGATCTTTGCATCTCTTCCCTTTAAACTCAACTCTATCCAGATAAAAGAGATGTAATTCATAGCAAGGATAAATCTTGTTTGTACTTCTTAGAATGAACGACATAGCAGACGTTAGCGATCACATATATATCAGGTAATGAACAAATACATTTAAATCAATGGACAATGTTGTTTAGGTGGGGTTCAACCTATCATGAGAAACAAGAGTGGTCCTCTGAAATATCTAGTGTGATTTTGTTTCCATTCCACTTCTGTGCCATTCAGACATTGCAGGAGAAATGCACACCAATTGTACTTAACTATTTGATTAACATCCACCAATGATTTCAATGTTCTGAAGAAACAATCGCCATTCATATTCTCAATAATACATGCTGAAATTATATGTAACACAAAGTCTCTTTTGAATTCGTCTCCATGGTCTCCTCTTTGTAAAATTTGGTCAACTATCTTTCCAACTTTTGGTGACCCTGTTCTACCAAGATTCAACCTTATTCTCCATTGTTCAAGGAGTTTGATGTATTCCTTGTTTGGTTCGTATGTCGAGGGTACTTAAATTTCTAATTGACTTATAGGTAATGCCAGTGTTGCATGAACATCTTCAACAGTTATCTTTAGTACTCTATTGTCATAAAGGTTTAATGTGTTACTTGCTGGATCAAACTTTTGAAGCATCCATGTTGCAAGATCTTTGGGGGTGGTTGATGTTCTAACAGATAGGAACCCTCCAAAACCAGATTCCATTATAGCTGCCCATTGTTCATAATCAAGCATCTCAATTAGGAATAATAGCTTATCACAAGTCATCCTATAGTTTAGATTACCATCCCAAAGTTTGTTTTGTTTGTCAACCTTCTCAAAATGGTTCTTTGTCGCCTTCCTATAGTGAGATTGTTCATTTGAGGTTCTAATTAGCTTAGATGCAAAATGATCATGATGCAATTCAAACCGAGCATGCTTTTTAACTCGAGCGACTTTATCATTTGTGATGGTTTGAACTTTTCTTTTGCGAATGAGTGATTCTTTCGAGCTTCTATAGTTTCTTCACCCTCGGAATCCTCAACAATATCTGATTCTTGAAATGGCTGCTAAAGATACATGCTTCATTGTTTTCTTTTGAGCTATCAACCTTGCTAAAAAGTTCAATTCTTTAGTTAGAAGATCCCCAATTGCAGTCTGCATATATTTACAAATAAGACCCATATTAACAATAACATCACCAATTGAATGTCATCTTTTACACCATCCTCTCATACACATTTAAAAAGGTGATACCTATCGATATAAATTTACTGCATAAAGAGAGTTGTAAATAAGACAAAAACAAAGGTTCAACTAAATGCATAAAGAGACGTAAATATGAAACTTTGAATAAATCAATGCGTAAAAGTGAGCAATTCAAGTTGAACCAATGAATCATTACATTGTTAGCTATTATTTATATGTCAAATAGAAGGTTTCTTCTTAGTTTACTATCTTTAACATTGAATAAAGAGATGTAAGAATACTTCAACTTTTAAATTTCTCCCACAACCCCCATAACATGTAAATAACCAAACAAACATTACATTTATATTCGTCTAACAATTACACATGCTAATGTCAACGATTCCGATGGGACAAAATGCAAGAAATCAAATCAACTCAATACAAGTTGCACATTAACAATTCTTTGAAGTAAAAAGGCAATAATAAACCTCACATTTTAAATGAACAATATTGTGGGTACATGAATAGATAAAACCATGAACAATATTCTGGGTACAGTAAAAAGACACGGTAATTGAACGTAAGTTCGACATATTAGTGAACAATATTTATTTCGCACATGAACAGGTAAAATCATACATTCTCAAATAAAGAATTAGCAACACCAAACATCATTGAACTTTGCAATTGCTTAAGAAAAATTTTCAAAGTTATAACAATATTCAATTATAGCACAGACAAACTATTCAATATAAAATAATAGTAACATTAATTTGTAGCTCATAACAAACAACTAGCCTTCTCTGACTCTTTCTCTCCCTCTCTCTCTAAGCCATCCTCTGACTCTCTCTCTCTCTCTTAACCCGATGAGGTTGTTCACTCTCACCTGCATTTCAGTACATGCGAAGCTAATGAAGAAATTTGAGATCTCTCTGTCGATTTTGGTACTGTTATGGTTCAAATGACTACTTAGCGATTTCTCTAGCATGTCCATCTCCACAACAAGAAAAAGCCGATTGCGAAACCCATGATTTTCAGGTTTGTGTTCCTAAATCTGAGTATGGTTCTCGCTGCTGTCCATAACACCAACAATAAGCACAAAAGATATAGAATCAAGTGAGTTTCGAAACCCTAGCTTTCAACAATTTCAAGTTAGTGAATTTTGGATGGGGATTCCATCAATTTCGGGTGAGTTTCGAAACCCTAGGTGTCAACAATTTTCTATAATTGTAGGTTAGCTTTGAACAATAAGCACAAGCAGATTCCATTGATTTCGTTGGAATCCAGCTTTCTGGGTATGGTTTTCGATGGGAATTCGGTCGATTTTTTGAGTTTTTGTGTGCAAATTTTGGCTTAGTTCTTTGACTAAGTGAATTATACATTTTTTCCAGTTTGTTCAGTAATTGATTCATGTCTGGGTTTGCTCTCTAGTAGACTTAACTATGGGTGTGTTCTGGGTCGTTTCAATTTTCTTAGTAGCAGAGCAATTACAACAACTAGATAATAGACAAGAATGAGGAAGTTAACAAGAACAATTTTAGAAGAGAAGAATGAGGCATTCAACAAGAATAATTCAGAGCAAGGGCTGTTAAATTAGAATGCAGAAGTGAATTGAACACTCTAAAATGTGTATGTTGTACCTAGGCTTCCTCTTGTAGGTCAATAGTTCTACCTTCCTCTATTCATCTATTCAACCAAACTGAATAAAAATGCCCAAACTATTCTCGTCAGAATTGAACAATGACCGCCATAAGAGAACAAGAAAGACAGTACTCTATGTGAAGTTGGTGTAATTGGCTGGAGCAAGATGAACTAATTCGTGAATTGATTGCCGCCATTAAATAGTTTGAGATAGCGAAAGGGATTTCAGCCATCGATGGAATTCCAAGCAGTTAGTGTTCGAGGAAGAGTAGGAAAGCAGAGCGATGGAATTTTAGATTTTGATATAGTGGCTTATTTTGTTTTGATTTTTTAAACAAAAAATTACGTTGCCAACACATCGGTATTGTCCATGTCATCCTGGTAGCACATGCTCCCAAGTCTATAATATACATATTGCATAGCAGCGAAGGGAAACAAGGTATAAAATAAGTACCTCCTCTCTTTTTTTCTTTTTTCGCTGGTGAAGACTTTCTTCCTAAAGAAAAACGAGGTATAAAGACTTATAGAGACAAGATTTGGACTTAAATCTAATATCCTTCAAAGATATCTTCTCTAATTCTCTGGAGAGTGCTTCTTATCGCATCCTAGGCGAGTCACCGACAATAATCCCAAACACCGTCATCACCTGCACCTAGCCACTTTCCTCTTCCAATCGTTAATCCACACTTCTGGGGTTCTCATCCCATCATATTTAATTCATACTGACAACAAACTTATCTCATAAAATTGCCCAATCCATTTGAAGCTACCCCTTAACAACATCCCTATTGCTACTTCTAGCCTGATTATAGTAGACGTTAGAGTTCGTCATTGCTTGACACCCATATCTCTCCATAATTCATCACACTATATAGGCAACCCGATGACCACTTATACCTGCTCACCCACATCTGACTTATTTGATTTTATCCCTAGTAACCATGGGAAAAAGCTACATGCTCCCCTCCCGAAAGATCCAATCTATTGCCTTCAACCACCTAGCCCAGAAGAAATCAATGAATGGGAACATTCGGTTGTTTGGCAGTTTGTTGACACTCGTCACTTATCACTGGAAGAAGTACGTGATGATGTCAACCTTTTCTGGCGTTGGTGGCATTCACTGTTGTGAGGCAGAAATATCACTTTTTCCAATTAAAATGCTCTGATCCTCAGGACTGCGACGCGTTGATCCAACTCGAGTTTCTGGCCATATGAGGGAGTCTCTTCGCTCTTCAGCATAGCTTGGCAGAACAGGCCATGCGTCGATGGAGGTTCACCGAAATTGCACTCTGGGTATAAATCCATAATGCTGCTCCACTATACCACAACTCTACAATGGCTCTTAGCCTAGTTCGACTAGTCGGAGAACCAATCGATGTTGGATTCCAAGGAGGACGTGAACTCTCAAAGGCTTTTGTAAGTGTTGTGGGAAAATCGAACACCGTGAACAAAATTGCATAGCCCTAGCGCCCATCGCCGACATGCTTTTGGAACAAAAATATGCGGCCTTTGAACTTTAACAAGTCCTTTTGCTTTGTAGCTATCGAAGTACACTATTTCTCAAACCGCATCCAAGCCTTCCCAAACACACCCAACCACGTAACTTTAAGAGTTGATCTCCTTAAACCTGGGTCCCCAGACTATGAACTGGACCCGGAATATGGCTATGGTAAAGGACCATCTAAAGGCGATGACTCAAGCAGCTCAAGTGACGGAGATTCGACCCCCACTCACCAAGGCCATGAGTTTGGCACCTGCTCTATGGGGGGCACGGGACCGAACCGTCCAAGAGGATCACACAATTTGGGCTCATGTAGAAGTACCTCTCTCACGTCCCATCATGGCTTTCATGAACGTAGCGTGCATGGGCAATCGACAACAACTCCGAATCAAGGGCACACTTGTGACATTCGGGCGTGTGCCACATACTTCCCATTAAAATCGAGCCTCCTGAAAACCATTATGTGCATCATGATTTTGATCTCACTCACATTGACATGTTTTCACCCAATGGGATGAAGCGTCGCCGCCTGGACAACCTGTGGATCAGCAATGAACCAACTAAAGAAACATTTTACCACGCCAATAGCATCTCAGCTTACCAAGCTATAGAGGATGAAGACTCAATGTCAGCTCACGTGACTGCTATGCTCGAGCAGCCTGACCTCACCACTCAACCAACCGAGATTGTTCTAGCACTACCTAGAGGTGTGCAAAAAAACCCGAAATCGAAAACCGGTTAACTGAACAAATTTTTCAAAAAATTAGTCTGGTTAACCGAAGCGAAAAAAATTTTGGGATTCGTTTCGGTTAAGATTCGGACAATTTGAAAATTCGGTTAACCGCCAATTAACCGAACCGAAAATAATTTTTTTTATAAATTATACATAAAAAATAAAAAATTTAGGTAAGAAAGTGCACTATTTTATTATTTACAAATGGTAACCAAAGTTTAATTTTTATTAAAAAAATTTAATCATAAAAAAATGAAAAATTTAAGTAAGAAAGTACATTTTTTTATTATTTGTGAATGGTGAACAGGCAATCGAACCGAAAAATCGGCCAACCGAGCCGAAATACCGGTTAATCGACTATTTCGGCTTAGTTACGGTTCGGGTTTTGGACGACCCGAAATTTTCGTTTAACCGAAATTTTCAATTCGGTTATGATTCAAAAAATTTTTGAACCGAAAAACCGGTTAACCGATTTTTGGTTAACCGAAACTCCGGTCAGCCGATTTTGCACACCTCTAACACTACCACACTTAATCAGTCACAGAGAAGCAGAAGTACATAGTTCCTAGGTTGACGATGCAAAGGGTAAGCGTAAAATCCAACCCAAGGACTCAGGTGCACCATTTCCAAATACCTACGCTTTTCACTATTTTAATCAAACTGATGATGCACCCCTCATATATTATCATCCCAACCTAAGAAATAAAGTTCTAAAATGACTACCACAGTATAAAACCGTAGAAACTTAATTTTGGAGTATTATGATCAGGTTGGACCGACCTAGACCCAAGTCAATCCAAGTCGATGCCAAACGAGTCCTCGTGGAGTTTATTTCGTTTAAGGAAGCTTGTTATCAATTTTCAATATTTTGGAAGTTTTAAATCTACAAATTTACCCTCGATTTTTCTATAAAACTTGGGAACGTTTTAAATACTCGAATTAATCTTTTTGCTTTTTACTATAAAACTTCAAATATTATCATTATCATTATTATTATCATTACTATTGTTATTATTATTATTATTATTATTATTATTATTATTATTATTATTATTATTATTA
>JACYFF010031952.1:88249283-88286902 GCA_017589665.1 Selenicereus undatus | reverse complement strand
TATTATTATTATTATTATTATTATTATTATTATTATTATTATTATTACTACTATCATTATTAGTTTTTTTTTTAAAAGATGGGGATATGGCATCCACCATCACCAAACTTTTTGAAATTTTTTAAAAACCTTTTCCCCCTCTTTTTGCCTTGACGCTAACGTGTCCCCCCCTTATTACCCTAAAACCCTAACCTCCCCCCCACTCTCCCTCTTACACCATCTTTCACTCTCTCTACTCCCCCACCTTGCACCACCAACCGGCGCCACCGCGCCGCCCCAGTGCCGCCACCCCACGGTCAAGAAAAATAAAGAAAAGTGATACCTGAGATTCATGCATCCCATGCATTGAAAATCCGTTCTTTTATCCTTCTTTTTTTGCGATTTTTCATACTTCATTGAGAATAAGGATTTTGACTTAAATTCTATTGTTTTTCTTAGCGCTTTCGACATTAAACTTAAGCGAAGGAGGAACTCTCATTGAGATAGACCCGATTTCGGCCTAAGGTAATTCGTAACATCGATTTGATGGTGTTTTGTTTTTTTTTTAAATTTTTTGTAAAAGCTGGGTCTTTTGGCATGCCTGGGTCTGTGCGAGGGTCTAGGGGTTACTAAGGGGGAAGTTCAAATTTTTGGAGAACCGACACATGCGAAAACCGACCCTAAAGTGGACGGGTGACCTGGGCAGATTAGGTGTAGTTTTTACCTCGACTTTGAAAATTCGGTATAATTATTCTGGGCGTCAAAAAGTTATAAAATTTTATGGTAGTTAGATATGAATGTGCTAATTACGTGAGTTTTTGAATTGGACTAGTCGGAGTTAAAACGAGGAGGTTATGGCCTAATTACTGAGCACTATCAAAACTGGGTCTGTAGGTGTAGTCGGTGGTTTTTTGAGTTTTTGACCTAGCTTCTGTGAGATTTGGTAAAAACATTGAACATGAAAGTTTGAGTAGACAAAATTATCTTTCTAAGTTAGACCAGAAGTTAATTTTTGGAGGTCAGGAGTGAACATTATGAGGTTGGGAACCTGGGGCTAAAGATCTGGATACAATCTGTCAAGTTGGGTCTGGGGCTGCTCCACCCTAAATTTTGGAAACAAATCCCTAAGTTAGGATCGGTTGCCAAAAATTGTGATATTCGTTCGGTGGGAGCCTCTAGATGTACTGGACAATCTCGTTTTGGAATTGGGCCGTTTGGAATAGTGTAGACCGAGTTTTAATAAAATTTCCCGGGACTGTCCTATTGAAGATGGTCACTGACATTGCTGAAAGAAATGGAAATATGACCCAGTTCGGGACAGAATCGGGACAAACCCCAAATATAAGAAAGGTAGAGGACGACTTAAGGTTTTTGGATTGACTTAGAACACTAAATTTGGGTATCGGAAGCAAAAGTTATAGTCACTGGAAGTAGAACCTAGAATCTGGCCAGTCTGAACCTTAACTTGGGTTAAGGTTTGGATGATCTAAAATCTAGAAAATTTTTATAAAAGTTGTGGGAGGGCCAAGGATACCCTTTACTGAATTTAGATTTACTATGGGCTATATGTAGGCCCAGTGTGCAGAGCAGTAGATGTTATTTAAGTAATCAAACCCATAAATTGTACGGTATTCAGGTAACAATCATGCTCTAACCCTTTCCCCAGCGTTGCTGAAATCGTGAACTTTTTGGAACTTGAGTAAGAACTATCTGTTCTCTTTTTTTAAATTGAAGGAACAATGTTATGTGAACTGAAGGTGACTGCAAGATACAAATGGCATGTTATATTATGTTATGAAAGTTAAGACTTACCACGTTGTGTTGGAAATCCTGAATTTTCCATTGTGATGTCGTGGCTGGGAAAAATGATTGAATCTGAATGAACTTATCATGTTAAGTCGACCTCCAGTAAAGAGTAAGGAGTTCATTAACTTAAAAGGGTTGGATTGGGTGAGTAGATTCTATTTGAGTTTGTCGAAGGCCATAGCCTTCCTCGGGTAACAAGTGCATGCATGTGTGCGGCCACGTACTCAGTTGAGATGTGGGCCAGGATATCAGTAACCACCCCGGAAGGTGGCAGGCTAGGAAAAGGATAAGCGGTAACCATCTGAGTAGCAGTAGGTCAGGAATGAGTTAAGCGGTTGCGCTATGTTAGAGCACAGGCCATGAGACCCACTGGGGTCGTTCACCCAAGATTAATCTGAATCTGATGTGTTCTGAATTTTTAACTATAGAAGTATATCCCTGAAAATGGTAGCCAAGGAAGACTGTGATAATAAGATGTGTGCCTAGAAGATGTTCTGTTGTCCCCTTCCCTTAAAATGTTTTCAAAATGAATTGTGTACGTAGTTGACTGTTAGGGGTAATTGTTTACTGAGTTTATCTCACTATTATAAAATGTTTTGGTTTTTCAGGTGATTTAGGCATGCATGGGGCTAGGGACATGTACGTAGAGCAAGGCACGGATGCTTGAAAATTTATATGATGGATGTTACATGCTAGAATGTTATCGTTATGATTTTTTTTTTGGGACTA
This sequence comes from Selenicereus undatus, assembly GCA_017589665.1. NCBI lineage: Eukaryota > Viridiplantae > Streptophyta > Magnoliopsida > Caryophyllales > Cactaceae > Selenicereus > Selenicereus undatus. The sequence goes on along the minus strand of JACYFF010031952.1, from coordinate 88,284,388 downwards.
GTGTTAATGAATTTTGAGAATGTAAGAGTGAGATGTTAATGAAGGTTTTTGTATTAATTGTTATACTTGGTATCCAGCCTGGTATTTCCAAGAAGGAAATACGACGGTAACACCCCGTTAGGAATTTCCACCGCCATGCAGGTTATTAATAGTCTAAATTAATGAATTAAAATAACGGGGGTGTTACAAAGTGGTATCAGAGCTAGGTTAACTGACCTGAAGGCTCGCCTGAAAGACTGTAAAAAGATTAAGAACTAAAATCGGTAGGCTTAAGGACCGTACGGAGAGTGAGTGTAGCATGGGGATAGGGGCTGTAAACATCTGCATATAGTATTAAATGAATGCATGACTGTGGTTGAATGCATATCTTATGTGTACCTACTTTGTATAGGAATGGAGGGTACCCAGCGTTGCGACTGTGTGGGAGGTCCTTGCCTACATCATCGGTTAGCCAAGGAACCAGGGAAGAGTGTGTGGGACCACATACGCCATGTGAGGTGGGTAGTAGCTAGATACCTGGACGATAGGCCCAATAGCTGTTTGGCGATTGAGAATAACTGAGTTGTCTTTCTGTTGCTAACCCTGAAGGACGACCCTGTATGGCGCTATCGTGTGGATGAGTTGCACCCTCGGGCTCGTGACCCCCTCCGATGGGGACATTGTTATTGGTGCGATTGGGAGCCCTTGGGATGGACATAGAGGACCTAATTGACTACTTGAGACTGGAGCAACCCCATGACCTAGAAAGTGTTCCCACAACCAGTGAAGAGGACGCCCTGCCCCTAGATGATGAACTTACAGATGAGGAGGGAGACCTTGAAGGAGTGGAGGACAACCCTGTTGAGACAGATCCCGGAGTGGAAGTCGACCTGATGGATGACCAGAGTACAGAAGAACCAATAGAGGAGGGGGGCCCTGAGGAGGATCCCGAAGAGGACCCTGAGGAGGACCCGAGTGAGCGAGACCCGATGGAAGAGGAGGATCCTGAGGAGGACCCTGGAGTGGACACTGAGGGGGATTCTGAGGTAAGTGAGGGGCAGCTGATGGGAAATGAAGACCTTATGAGCAACCGAGAAGAAGGAAGGAGGGATCACACCATTCAGGATGAGCGAACCAGGAGACAGGAAGACTTGGAGGAAGAGATAAATTCCTTGTGGTATAGGGGGAGATCGGGGAGAATTGCTGGAAGCGGGGTATATGTGGCTGGATGTGTAGGGGTACTTGCCTATTGGACGCTTCGGACCAGTAGAAGCTGGAGGCAGCTAGGAAGTCGGATTTTCTTTCCTTTGCTAGGACAGTTTTGGTAGTTGTTTCTTTGTTTTGCTAATAGGCCTCTGTGGCTACTAAAGTTATACGCTGAGATGTAATGAAAAATGTTAGTGTAGAACTCTTATGTTATTCAAATTCTATGCAATGAAATCTCCTTGGATTATTTGAATACCAGCGTTCTCTGTTAGTGATAATCATGAATCGTGTGAATGTGATGTCTGTTTGATGTGAACTATCTGAACATGTGATGCGGTGGTTGTACCACCTGAACGTGGTGATATACTGAAATCGAACTCCTGTCAAATATTGTATGATGTACTGGCATGTACTGTATGCTTGAAATTTTGTAAAGCTGAGGATGTAGCTATTTGGAGAGGAACTAAACCCGAATTATTTCCTCAAACAGAATGGCGGGAAGTAATAACAACAACAGTGAGTCCCGAACTGGACCCTAACCTGAGACGAGGGTCCTTACGAACCAGGACATCCCTACGGCGGCCCTGAGGGAGCGACTGGAGGCTCTACGCCCTCAAAATGGGATTAGGTCTTGTAGTCAGATTGACGAAACTAACCCACCCACAAGTGCTGAACTTACAAATCTACTGCTGCTGGAAATGCTATAGAAACAAGGAGAACAATTACGACTCCAGAACGAATAGATACAGAGACTAATGGAGGTACGAGAGAAAAGGGCTGAGGAGGATAACTCCTACATGTTCAAGAGGTTCGCAAGCCATCATCCACCGGTCTATGATGGCACTCCCAACCCCAAGATCTTCGAAGACTGGAATAGAGGCGTGGAGAAACTATTCGACGCACTCACCCTGAGGAGTGGAAGATAGGATTTGCTGTGTTCTACCTGAAAGATAAAGCCGATCTATGGTGGGCTATGGCGCGGGAGAGGGAGTATGAGCCTGGGTTTAGTTGGAACAAGTTCAAGGAGATGATCAAGGATCATTTCTATCTTATCTCCCTCCAGAAGGCCAAGGAGGGCGAATTCATGCAGCTACAGTAAGGGAACATGAGTGTCCTCGAGTACGCCTCCAAGTTTATGGAATTGTCGCGATTCGCCCCAGCCTTCGTAGCTAATGAGAGGCTGAAAATGAATAGGCTTGAGGCCGGGCTGAACTCGACTATCAAGGAAAGGATGTCGGTGCTAAAGTATACCTCCAATGTTGACCTATATGACACTGCGGTCAACGTGGAAGGGGCGATGAAGGAGTGAAACTACTATTTCCATTAGCAAAGGGGCACAAAGAGGAAGAAGGACGATCGGGGAAACTACCAGACACAAGAGCAGAACTGTCGACCTAATGCTGGGGGTCAGTACTCTGGCAACTTTAACCGAGGTGGCCAATACCCTAATACACGACCTAAGGTGACCTGTAACACTTGTGGAAAACCAGGGCATTTCGCCAAAGAATGCTGATCGGTAAAGAGGTACTTCCATTGTGGAAGTCACCAACATCAAGTTTGGGACTGCCCACTTACTCCACTTCTTATCGGGCAAGGGCAGAGGTAGAGTCTAGGACAAGGACAATGACCCCAACCATCATACCAGAGCAGGGGAGGGTAGGCAGCTTACGCCAACCAGCAGTATCGGGCATCCCAACCAGCACAATCCCGACCTTCTAATCAATCACCCCGGAATAATGGGGCTAGAGTTTATGTAATGCAGAAGGAAGAAGCAGAGGATGCTCCTAATATGGTGACAGGTACATTTTCTCTCCTAACTCAATCAATAGACATCCTATTTGATTCGGGTGCCACACATTCCTTTATATCTGTTAAGTTAGTTGAGACCTTGGGATTACACCCTACCCGACAATCTTCACTCATATCCGTGATGCTCCCTGATGGAAAAACTGTGTCGTGCGAAGAGTTATACGAGGGTTGCCCTATAAAAATGTATGAATGTGAGTTTCCGGCGGACCTGTATAAGTTTGAGTTGACAGACTTTGGGGTTATCCTAGGGATGGACTAGTTAGCTAAATATCAGACCCAGATAGACTGTCATAAATGAAAAATCACCCTAAGGGGGAAAGGTAGTGCATAGGGGCCAGAGGCCCAGAGTGGGGATAAAATTAGTGTCAGTGATGAGAGCTCGCAAGCTGTTAGGTAAGGGGTGCGAGGGATTCATATGTCACATAACGAAAACCGAAGATTTAGGACCCTCCTTGGAGGACATCCCTGTGGTGAAGGAATTCCCAGATGTGTTTCCCGATGAGATTCCCGGCATGCCACCTCTTGGAGAGGTGGAGTTTTGCATCAACCTGACCCCCGGAGCCACTCCTATTTCTAAGGCACCTTATCGGATGGTACCAGCCGAACTCAAGGAATTGAAGACTCAGTTGGAAGAACTCTTAGAGAAAGGGTATATCCGACCTAGAACATCTCCGTGGGGAGCCCCGGTCTTATTTGTGAAGAAGAAGGATGTGACCCTAAGAATGTGTATAGACTACAAGGAGCTGAATAAGATAATGGTCTAGAACCATTACCCCTTGCCCAAAATAGACGACTTATTCGACCAACTACGGCGCACAGGAACCTTTCCCAAAATTGATCTTCGTTTGGTGTACCACCAATTCTGAATCAAGGATGAGGATATACCCAACACTGCGTTTCGTACCCGATATGGACACTACGAGTTCGTGGTAATGCCCTTTGGTCTCACCAATGCCCCGATAGCCTTCATGGGCCTTATAAACAGGGTCTTTAAACCTTACTTGGATCAGTTCGTAGTAGTGTTCATAGACTATATTCTCATTTACTCGAGAACCCCAGAAGAGCACACCTATCACTTACGAACAGCCCTGAAAGTTTTGAGGAAAAACGAGTTGTATGCCAAGTTATCGAAATGTGAATTTTGGTTGAGAAAAGTAGCATTCCTGGGATACGTAGTATCTAACGAGGGAGTGTCGGTAGATCCCCAAAGATTGAGGCTATGTCAAACTGGCCCAGACCTAAAAACCCGACAGAAGTGAGGAGCTTCTTAGGTTTGGCGGGGTACTATCGCCGATTTGTTCAAAACTTCTCAAAAATTGCCACCCCGCTTACGAAGCTAACCAGGAAGGTCACGAGGTACGAATGGACGGAGCAATGTGAGGTAGCGTTCCAGGAGCTCAAAAAGAGATTGACGAGTGCACCAATACTGGCCTTACCAACTGCCGACAATGACTTTACAGTGTACAGCGATGCCTCTAGGAGCGGTTTGGGGTGTGTGCTAACGCAAGAGGGTTGCGTCATAGCCTATGCCTCTCGACAACTAAAGACACATGAGCGAAACTACCCGACTCATGACCCGGAGTTAGCGGAAGTAGTGTTTGCCCTTAAAATCTAGAGGCATTACCTGTATGGAGTACCTTGTGAAGTCTTTACCGACCACCAGAGCTTAAAGTACCTTTTCTCATAGAAGGATCTGAACTTGAGACAGATTAGGTGGCTGGAATTTCTGAAAGATTACGATGTCCATTTCCAATACCATCCGAGGAAGGCTAATGTAGTGGCGGACGCATTAAGTCGCCGACCGTATCCAACACTAAGCTGTTTACTGGCGTTCCCAAGCGAGTTATGTGAGGAATTTCGCAAGTTAGAGCTTAATGTGATTACCCCTAGATCCAAACCTATACTCTACACCCTAGAGGTACAACCGACTCTCATAGAGAAAATTCGAGTAGCCCAGACCACAGACCCTCAACTCGAGCGGATTAGGGAAGAGATACAGGTGGGTAAAGCACCCGGGTTCGTAATTCATGAGGATGGTACCATACGATTCCATAATCGTGTGTGTGTTCCAGCCGTAGAGGCACTTAAGAGGAAGATCCAAGACGAAGGGCACAATACTCCACACTCAGTACACCCTGGGGGCAATAAATTGTATAAGGACCTAAGGCAGACGTTCTGGTGGAGTAACATGAAACAGAAAGTGGCTAATTATGTGGCAAAGTGCCTAACCTGCCAGCGAGTAAAAATTGAGCACCAACGACCGGCAGGACTTTTACAACCGCTGGATGTCCCTGAGTGGAAATGGGATTCTGTGTCTATGGATTTTGTCATAGGATTGTCGTTGACCCAACAGAAGCACAATGCGATTTGGGTTATAGTGGATAGGCTCACGAAGTCATCCATTTCATAGCCATGAAAATACTTAGACCTTGGATCAGTTAGCTCGAGCCTACCTCGAGGAGATAGTACGGCTACACGGGGTACCCAGTTCCCTAGTGTCGGATTGGGATACCCGGTTTTAATCGGGATTCTGACATAAGCTGCAGGAAGCATTCGGAACGTTGTTACGTTTCAGTACTGCCTTTCACCCTGTAATCGACGGGCATGCAGAACGTACTATTCAAACCTTGGAAGATATGCTGCGGGCTTGCACTTTGGATTTTAAGATCGCATGGGACGAACAACTGGCATTGATCGAATTCTCGTACAACAACAGCTACCACGTGAGCATTGGCATGGCCCCGTACGAGGCACTGCATGGGAGGAAATACAGGACTCCGCTCTGTTGGCAGGAGATTGACGAGGCCTTAACTATCGGACTGGAATTGATCCAAGCTACCACGGACAAAGTAGGGGTAATCCAAGAACGAATGAAAGCCGCCCAGAGCCGCCAGAAAAGCTATGCCGACCAGAGGCGTAGGCCCGCTTGAGTTCCAGGTAGGCGATCATGTATTTTTCTGAGTCTCTCCAACCAAAGGAGTCGCGAGATTTGGGAGGGCAGGGAAGCTCAACCCGAGGTACATCAGACCGTATCTAGTCATACAAAGGGTTGGAGAGGTAGCCTACCGACTAGAGCTACCGACTGAACTTCAGAGAGTGCATAATGTATTTCATGTGTCACAGTTGTGGAAATACATCTCAGATCCCTTGCAAGTAATCGAACCTGATCCCATACAGCTCCAAAAAGATTTATCGTGAGGAACAACCCGTACAGATCCTCGATCGGTGGGAAAAGCACCTCCTTAGAAAGATGGTACCCCTGGTAAAGGTCCTTTGGGCCAACCATGAGACGTCGGAAGCCACTTGGGAGCAAGAGCAGGAGATGCGAGACAAATACCCCCACTTGTTCTGTTAACCAGGCGAGTAGAAGTTTCGAGGACGAAACCCTTCTAAGTCGGGTAGCATGTAAAACCCTGGAAATTCTCATTTGTAATGGCAATGTGTTGTAACCTAGTGAAGTCTCGAGGATGAAACTTTTCTAAGTGGGGTAGTATGTAAAACCCCAGAAATTTAATTTGGGAGTATTATGCTCAGGTTGGACCGACCTAGACCCAAGTCAACCCAAGTCGATGCCAAACGAGTCCTCGTGGAGTTTATTTCACTTAAGGAAGCTTGTTATCAATTTTCAATATTTTGGAAGTTTTAAATCTACAAATTTACCCTCGATTTTATTATAAAACTTGGGAACGTTTTAAATCCTCAAATTAATATTTTTGCCTTTTACTATAAAACTTCAAATATTATCATTATCATTATTATTATCATTACTATTGTTGTTGTTGTTGTTGTTGTTGTTGTTGTTGTTGTTGTTGTTATTATTATTATTATTATTATTATTATTATTATTACTATTACTATCATTATTAGTTTTTTTTTAAAATATGGGGATATGGTCGTCCACCATCACCAAACGTTTTGAAATTTTTTAAGAACCTTTTCCCCCTCTTTTTTCCCTAACCCTAACTTGTGACACCCCCCCCCATTATTATCCAAAAACCCTACCTCCCCCCCCTCTCCCTCTTACACCATCTCTCACTCTCTCTACCCCCCACCTTGCACCACCATTCGCTGCCACCGCGCCGCCCTAGTGCCCCCACCCCACGGTCAAGAAAAATAAAGTAAAGTGATACTTGAGATTCATGTAGCCCATGCATCGAAAATCCATTCTTTTAGCCTTCTTTTTATGCGATTTTTCACACTTCATTGAGAATAAGGATTTTGATTTAAATTACATTGTTTTTCTCAACGCTTTTAGCATTAAACTTGAGCGAAGGAGGAACTCTCATTGAGCTAGACCCGATTTCGGCCCAAGGTAATTCGTAACATCGATTTGATGGTGTTCTGTTTTTTTTTTTTTTCCGTAAAAGCTGGGTCTTTTGGCATGCCTGGGTCTGTGCGAGGGTCTAGGGGTTGCTAAGGGGGAAGTTTGAATTTTTGGAGACCCTACACATGCGAAAACCGACCCTAAAGTGGACGGGTGACCTAGGCATATTAGGTGCGATTTTTACCCCGACTTTGAAAATTCAGTATAATTATTCTGGGCGTCAAAAAGTTATAAAATTTTATGGTGGGTAGATATGGATGTGTTAATTATGTGAGTTTTTGAATTGGACTAATCAGACTTAAAACAAGGAAGTTATGGCCTAATTACTTAGCACTGTCAAAACTGAGTCTGCAGGTGTAGTCAGTGGTTTTTGGAGTTTTTGACCTAGCTTCTGTGAGATTTAGTAAAAACATTGAACATGAAAGTTATAGTAGACAAAATTATCTTTCTAAGTTGGACCAGAAGTTAATTTTTGGAGGTCAGGAGTGAACATTATGAGGTTGGGAACCTGGGCTAAAGATCTAGATACAATATGTCAAGTTGGGTCTGGGGCTGCTCTACCCTAAATTTTGGAAACAAATCCCTAAGTTAGGATCGGTTGCCAAAAATTGTGATATTCATTGGGTGGGAGCCTCTAGATGTACCAGACAATCTCGTTTTGGAATTGGGCCGTTTGGAGTAGTGTAGACCGAGCTTTAATAAAATTTCCCGGGACTGTCCTATTGAAGATGGTCACTGACATTGCTGAAAGAAATGGAAATATGACCTGGTTCAAGACAGAATCGGGACAAACCCCAAACATAAAAAAGGTAGAGGACGACTTAAGGTTTTTGGATTGACTTAGAACACTAAATTTGGGTATCGGAAGCAAAAGTTATGGTCACTGGAAGTAGAACCCAGAATCTGGCCAGTCTGAACCTTAACTTGGGTTAAGGTTTGGATGATCTAAAATCTAGAAAATTTTTATAAAATTTGTGGGAGGGCCAAGGATACCCTTTACTGAATTTAGATTGACTATGGGCTATATGTGGGCCCAGGGTGGGGAGCAGTAAACGTTGTTTAAGTAACCGAGTCCGTAAATTGTACGGTATCCAGGTAAGAATCATGCCCTAACCCTTTCCCCCGCGTTGCTGAAACCATGAACTTTTTGGAACTTGAGTAAGAACTACCTGTTCTCTTTTTTTAAATTGAAGGAACAATGTTATGTGAACTGAAGGTGACTGCAAGATAGAAATGGCATGTTATATTATGTTATTAAAGTTGCGACTTACCATGTTGTGTTGGAATTCCTGAATTTTCTGTTGTGATGTCATGGTTGGGAAAAATGATTGAATCTGAATGAACTTATCATGTTAAGTCGTCCTCTAGTAAAGAGTAAGGAATTCATTAACTTAAAAGGGCTGGATTGGGTGAGTAGATTCTGTTTGAGTTGATTGAAGGCCATAGGCTTCCTCAGATAACAAGTGCATGCATGTAAGCGGCCACATGCTCAGTTGAGACGTGGGCCATGATATCGGTAACCACCCCGGAAGGTGGTAGGCCAGGAAAAGGATAAGCGATAACCGTCTGAGTAGCGGTAGGTCAGGAATGAGTTAAGCGGCTGCGCTATGTTAGAGCGCAGGCCATGAGACGCACTGGGATCGCTCACCCAAGATTAATCTGAATCTGATGCGTTCTGAATTTTTATCTATAGAAGTATATCCCTGAAAATGGTATCCAAGGAAGACCGTGATAATAAGATTTGTGCCTGGAAGATGTTCTGTCTTAAAATATTTTCAAAATGAATTTGTGTGCGTAGTTGACTGTTAGGGGTGATTGTTTACTGAGTTTGTCTCACTGTTATAAAATGTTTTGGTTTTTCAGGTGATCTAGGCATGCATGGGGCTGGGGACATGTACGTAGAGCGAGGCACGGACGCTTGAAAATTTATATGATGGATGTTAGTTGCTAGAATGTTATCATTATGGATTTTTTTTTAGGACTAGTGTTAATGAATTTTGAGAATGTAAGAGTGAGATGTTAATGAAGGTTTTTGTATTAATTGCTATACTTGGTATCTAGCATGGTCTTCCAAGAAGACAATACGGCAGTAACACCAAGTTAGAAATTTTCGTTGTCATGGAGGTTATTAATATAGTCTAAATTAATGAATTAGAATAATGGGGGTGTTACACACACAGTGATGTTTCTTACTCTATCTGGAATTTATTATTCATATGTTCAACTAGTAACCTCTTATCTCAGGTTAAGGACGCACATGGGGTCCCGAAGACTACCCGAAAAGAACCTCCGATGGCACCATGAAGATATGTGTTTGGAACTATGGGGGTTTAGGAAGTAATGCGGACGACGCTACAGTTCCTTTTTTTGGTGAATATAGTCCGCCTCTACCAACTGGAGATTTTGTGTTTGTTTGAAACCAAGACAACCGTGGAAAAAGCAGCTCGGAGGCTTCATATTTTGGATTTTTCAAATAATATGGGAGTTGATGTAGCAAGCCTCGCATGTGGAATATGGTTGGGACGGAAGAATAGTATTGATTTGGATGTAAAACATTTTTGTAAAAACTACGTGAGGTGTAACCTACATCCTATCCCCAATGTACATAGTATGTATAATAATACCTGAAAGATGTTTGCTTTGTGTATGGTGAACCCAACTTACAAAATAGAAGCGCCATCTGGGACATATTAAAAATCATTTACAACAAATTTCAACTACCAAACCTCCTAATAGGGGACTTCAACCAAGTCGAATATATTTTCGATAAAATTGGCGGAAGTGCAGACATCAAAGGTTAGGATGAATTTTTCAAATGGAAAATGGAAATGGCCTTACTAGACATGTCATTCGTTACGAAATTTACTTGGTGTAATAAACAATTTCAAGGGGAATTAATTTTCGAGTGTTTAGAATGAGCCTGCACCATTATTGACTGGTATGACATGTTCAATGGTTCGTACCAGCCCAACCTACCTATCATATGTTCAGATCATGGCTTAATCATGCTCCATGTACAAACTAAACAACCTCTTAAAGGCAAACCCGACAAGCTAGAAGCGTGGACACTATTTTGAAAGGAAGTGAAGGATGACATTTAAGGCATGCCAAAGTTCAAAGGAGGACTCCTTTATGTACTCCCTGATACGAAAACTTAAACGAAGCAAACAATTATGCAAACAATGGTGCTTGGCATGAAAAAATGAACGCAAAGCTACTTGGGAAAATCTGTGCCAAAAAGCCACAAATCAGCTCGACAACATGATAAAATCCTTTGGGACTGGATGCCACAAGACACTACCAATGCTTATTGGAACAAATCCAACACACTATTTAAGACATGACACTTTACTGGAAACAACTCAGCAAACTAAAATGGAACGTGCTCGGTGACAATACGACCAAATTATTTTTCCAATGTGCCAAAGAGCGAGCAGTCCACAACTGCATTTGGGGATTCAAAACAATTGATGGCAAGTGGATAACAACCCATGAAGAACTAACTCACCATGCGATTCACCTTTTTTAAGAACTATTTAACACCCCACGAATGTCTAACGACACTAATAGAAGCCGGCAAGTACAATTACGCTACCAAATATCGCAAATAGCTCTCACAAGAAGATATTAATTAGCTCAATAAACCTTTAACAAATAAGGAAATAGGTGAGACTTCCTTCACAATGAATGGATGAAAGTCCCCTGGTCCTGATGGCATACCAACACTTTTCTATCAAGCAATGTGGGATATAATTGGTCATGATGTTACTGCAACCGTAAGAGAAACTCTCCAATCTGGGCGACTTCTAAAGCAAATAAACCACACTTTTATATCTTTAATACCGAACGTACTCGATCTGGAAACATTAAATCAATATCGACTAATTAGTTTCTATAATGTGATATACAAAGGTATATCCAAGTGTATCACTAGTCAACTTAAAAAGATTATGCCGTCACTCATTAGATTATACCAGAACGCATTTGTACTTGGATGACTTATAGGGGATAGTTTCCTTATGGTCCATGAGATCATTCACTACATCAAGAGCAAACATCAAGGCCCCCTGTTGCAGCTCTCAAAGTTGACCTTAATAAGGCTTATGATCAGCTGAAATGGTACTTTGTCGAAGCAGTCTTAAGGCAAGTCCGCTTCTTCGAGGTATGGATTTCCATCATCATGGAATGCATTACAACTGTTTCATACTCTATCCTAATAAATGGTAAACCCCCATCATACTTTAAGCTAGAGGCTGGCATACGTCAAGGAGACCCATTTTCTCCTTATATCTTTATCCTTTGCATGGAAGTTCTTTCAGACTGTTTTCATGGCTTGGTGTTAAAATATCGCGTACTACCTTACCTACCAACCACCTCCTTTTTGTTGATGACGCGGTTTTTTCCACAACAGTGTACAAACAACAATGTCAATCCCTAAACCCAATACATCAACGAGTTTTTCCAAGCATTGGGTGAGATCATCAATATGCATAAATCATTTATGATACTCTCACCGAATGCATAGGAGCACCACTGCGCCATAATGCAATTCATTTTCACAATGAAAGTCAAGAAATCCTTTGGGAAATACTTGGGATTGCTTGTGCAACTTGATAAATCAAGAGCCCAAGCGTTTGACCCACTGGTAGAAAAAGTGCAACCGAAAATGCAAGGTTGCAAGCCAAACTTCTATCCCTTGCACGACGCCTTCTCCTCATGAATAACGTAATTGTAGCACTTTGTTATCATTCGCTATTAGTATATCAAATCCCAACCATCACTCTCCATAAACTCAATTCCTTGATCATGAAATTCTTTTGGCTAAACTCTAGAGGAAAACCATATGTCCATTGGGTCAAACATGATATATATCGGTAACCAAAAATACTTGGTGGGTTTGGGATACAAAACTTACAGAAATGGAACTAGGCTTTATTAATGAAACAAGCATGGCGCATCCACACTAACCTGCAATCTCTATTAACATTTTTATGTCGAGGTAAGTATGACACTCACTCACTTATAGATGCAGCCTATTATGAATTTAAGGAATGCAATACCTCGTGGGGTTGGCTGGGGCTACTTAAAGCAGCCACTAAATTCAAAGAAGCATTGAGATGGCAAATCCGTAATGGATGCACTGTACGAATTCTCGAGGATAAATGGTGCATCAGCACCAAACTAAAGCTAAGGCACTCATTTGATTCAACACCCAGGGAACATAGACCTAGCTCTGCATTATTCAATGAAACAAGAACAGTTTAGAATCTCTCAATAATCAAAGCCCTATTCCCCCCCCCCCCAAAGTTGTTTGGAATATCCTCAAGCAGCCGGTAAGACCTACCGTCAAACAGGACCAACTTTACTAGTCCCTAAAACCTAATGGCATATACACTGTTAAATCGGGCTACCATTGGTTAATAAACAATGGGAAATGTCTTCAAGACCCTCGAGCATCAAAAATGTGGAAAACTCTTTGGTCTTTACAAATCCCACCACGGTGAAAAATACTAATATAGAAAGCCTATCATGACGCACTATCCACTGGTAGTAACCGAAGAGTAAGACAAATGGAACACTTATGTGCATGCCTAATGTGCAACAATGAGGAAGAAACCACCGAACATATATTCAAATATTGTTGGCCTTCAAAGAGGATCTGGTTGATCTTCTCTGTTAGAATCAAGATTAATGCTAACCCCTATGTTCCTTGGAAACGTTGGATGTGTGACTGGATGCTCTATCTGGCCCGTCTTGGCAGCCTAGATAAACAGGAAGCTTGTACATTCACTGCAATCATTTGGAGTATTTGGATAACTCGTAACCACTTCCTGTTCCAATCAGCGTCCCGTTCACCATCGATAATAAGGATAATACTCCAGACCAACTTACAGGCTCTATTGAATGGTTACAGTCTCGTTCACCAATCTCTTCAGAAGATTAGCTGCAACACACTCACTTGGTCGATCATACATTAGGGGCATCAACATTTGCACCTAGACATGACCATTAAAATCGCTGGAATAACAAGCAAAGTGAGAGAATGAGTATATAGAGCAATCCTGGTCCAACTACATGGAGTAAACGTGCTCACATATCAAGATAAGAGATTGTGTGCATCAAAGCTGTTAGCCATAGCCCTAGTTACAGAAAAGGCACTTGAACTAGTAGAACAACGTAATTGGCATGCAATCGAGAATAGGACGTATAGTACAACACTAGTACGAGCACTAATACTGAAGTATCTGTCTCTGTAATAATAGATCAATGCCTTAGTCTCATAAGTAGATTCACAAGTTGTACGTTTAGGAAAGCAACCAAGGAACAATTCCAAGATGTAATAGGCCTAGCTAGACAGGTAAGATCAAATTCCTTATACTTGATTTAGCCCGGTAATAAAATGCATTACCTTTCCGACCAAAAAAAAATAATCCTTCAAAGACTTTATAATCTATTGGTTTATGTCCGTGCTTCTACACAGGTAGTCTAACTTTTAAAAAAATTAAATATCATTAGTCTAAAATTGGAAAAAAAAATATAGTCTAGAATAATTAATCTTTGTCTAGCATATGAACAACGAAAACTATTTTTGGCATAATTTTCTAATTTAGACTTGAGACTACTATATTGGACCCCCAAAAAAAATTGCTTAGAGTGGTGTGTTAAGCTATGTATTTGGATTTGGATGAACATTTTTGGGCACCAAAAGTGTCCATTTAAGTACCTCTAATCACTTAGTTTCTACTTGTAATTGTGATTTTTTTTCGTTTTATTTGGTTTTTGCGATTTTGTAGAAAATAAAGATTTAATAAAATAATAGGTGTAGAAAGCCACACAGCAAAGAAGTGAAAGTTATGAGAATACAAAAGTGAGGAAGAATACTACTAAGTGGGCCCCAATCATAAGACTCAACCCAATTGAGAGAAGAAAAGAGAAAGTCCAGCCACACCTAGCCCTATGTGGGCTAGTATCCGCGACCGTCTTCAACCTGGTCCTATGACCCAAGTTAGCTATCTAATGGTAGCAACAGTGAAATGGGGGGAAAGAAGAAGAATTCCAACCACACCCAGCTCTGTGGGGGCTAGTACCCGTAGTCCAGTTCGGTTCAAGGAGCTCAGCAAGCGTCCAACCCACTCTCTTCTCATAAGCACCAGCATACCCAGCTTTGTGCAGGCCTATTTTATCCGCGACCCAACTTCGAGCAAGCACAAGCAACAACTTCTTCCAGTCAGCGCCTCATGCTGCCACATAGACCCGTTTTTTCGCAGCCTAACACGCACCATCATTTGCCTAGGTAGCAGGCCCAAATGTTGCCCAACGCCCAGCAAACAATTCCACCCTCCAGAACACGCTCTGGGTCAGTCCAACAGCTAGTGCCCATGTCTTCTCTTTAACTTGACAGTCTAGCAGCATTATTCATAACAAATTGCATATGCAGAAGTAGATTTGGATTTGGCAAGTGAGTAAGACGGTGCATAATTTGGACATGGAACATGATTAGGGAAATTAAGAAAATTATTTTAGGTATTAGGAATTCTAATATGATTAGCAAAATTGGTGGGTAGAGGTTGGCACTAGTATAAATAGGGGGTTTTGGGGGTGCTTGTAAATCACCAAAATTCTCTCTCTCTCTCTCTCTCTCTCTCTCTCTCTCATAACATTAGTTTTAGAATTTGAGAGATTATTGTGATTCTCGCTATTCTTTCAAAATGAATTTGAACTCTCGAGTTTCAATTTCTTTAGTTCTAGTTTCAAAAACTTTTCAACTTTTAGTTTTAATTCGAGTTTATTGCTCCTTCTAAGCTCTCTCTCTCTCTCTACTCTCTCTCTCTCTAGTTGACCTCTCTACACAACCAGAGTCACAGAACGGTAAACTCGGTGACCTTGGAAACAGCCACTGCCGGTGCCGATAGCCTGCACGGATAAGGTAGCCGGCAAGGGAGACCATTGACGTCTGCGATTTTGGGGGTGTTTGGACTCACGTCAAGGCTCTGTTTTGGGGGTCACGAGGGCTCTGTTTTGGCCCATTTCCAGTGCTGCTCTGTCGCGACACCCTCTCAGGTGAGTACCGGCGGTAAGGCTCGGGATGGCGACAATCCAGGCCGGTGAGGCGTCCCTTTTTCCTCTTTGATTTGATGTTCCCATAGCTTGGTAAATCTGCTGCCCAGTTTTTGTCTTTGTCTAATTTGGACTGTGTCGGTGGGACTTTGTCTAATTTCTCCCGGTTGAGTCTGCATTCGTTGCTCCCCAGCCCCTAGCTGCTTTTGACGCTTTTGCTGCTCGCCCTAGCTGCCTGGGTGGCCTCTGTTTCGGTTTTGCTGCTTGTGGCTTCTTTCTACGGCCTGTGTTGCTTTAGTTCTGGTTGTGATTTTAGTTCTAGCTGCTTTGCTTTGCGGTTGCTTTGCTGATCGGGTTGTGCGAGGTGCTCGGTGGTCGGCTGAGGTTCCAGGTATCACCTCTCTTTGCCTTGCCTTGGGTTGCCTTTGGGTTGCTTTGGGGGCTGCCTGGTTGCTTCTTGCTGTTGTTGTTTTTTGGGTAGTCGCGGTTGCTCTTGTTGCTTTTGTGTTTGCTTGGTGTGGACTTTGTGTTGCTTCAGTGTTGCAGTGTTTGTCTCTGGTTTTCCTCTCTGTTTTACCGTACCACTTGCTTCTTGTGGGCCTTTAGGTTTGCTTCGAGTGTCGCTTCTTGTGGGCCTTTTCGTTTGTAGTTGCTTCTCTGTTTTGCTTTGCTTTAGTTTAAGGGGTAGCTGCTACTAGCTGGTTTGTAGTTTTCGGTAAAGTGTGTGGTAACTTTTTGGTGTAGTTGAAGTGGTCGTTAACGGGTTATAGTCTGTTTTAATTGGTTTTAGTTTTGTTTTAGTTTGTAGTTGTCGTTAGCGGTTTGTAGTTGTAGTCCTTAGTTGTAGCTTTTTAGGGTTTGCGGTTGGTTGTGGCTTTCTCGGGTGTCTTTTAGTTTGTAGGCCTTTAAGGTGTTCGTGGGCCTCGTAAGCTTCTGCGCCCTTGCCGAGCCATGTAGCTGTTTCAGCCTATCCTCCTGGGAGATTTGGGGTTAGGAGGGGGGTAGGATTGCAGAAGGTACGTCTAGCGTCCTGGAATATTGGGTCCCTCACGGGTAAGTCGATAGAATTAGTTCAGTCTCTGCATAGACGTAAGATTAGTATAGCGTGTGTCCAGGAGACGAAGTGGGTTGGGGCTAAAGCTAGAGAGATTGATGGGTTCAAGCTTTGGTACTCAGGGTCCTCCAAGGCGAAAAATGGAGTTGGCATCCTGGTGGTGAAGGATTTGGCGGACCAGGTGGTCGAAGTGAGGCGAAAGAGCGATCGGATTATGGCCATTAAGGTTTTGGTGGGTTCAGTTTTCGTGAACGTGGTGAGTGTGTACGCGCCCCAGGTAGGCCTGTCGGAGGAAACTAAGAAGCTCTTCTGGGATGATTTAGATGAGGTCATCCAAGAGGTCCCTCGGAGCGAGAAATTGTTCATAGGAGGAGACTTTAACGGCCATATCGGCGCGGAGACAGCGGGTTTTGAGGGGGTCCACGGGGGCTTCGGTTTCGGAGAGAGAAACGCAGGAGGGGTCTCTGTGCTGGACTTTACGGGGGCCTTTGATTTGATGGTGGTCAACTCCTTCTTCAAGAAGAAGGAGGACCACTTAGTGACCTTCCAGAGCAGATCTTGCAAGACCCAGATTGACTACTTCCTAACGAGGAAGGACAATCGGAGATCGTGTAAGGACTGCAAAGTGATTCCCAGCGAGTGGTTGGGCACTCAACACAGGTTGTTGGTTTTAGATGCAGAGTTCAAATATCCTAAGAGGGCGAAGAGAAGAGCCGGAGAACCCAGAATTAAGTGGTGGACACTCACGGAGGAGAAAGCGATGTTAATAGCAGTAAGAATAGCAGAGGAGAGAGCTTGGAAGAGGGCAGAAGACGCCGATACGATGTGGACTGCTGTGGCGGATTGCATCCGAAGGTCGGCTAAGGAAATCCTAGGCCTTTCCAGGGAAGGCGGCAACAGGATGGAGGGCGCCTGGTGGTGGAACGAAGAGGTAAAAGAGAAAGTCAAGGCAAAGAAAGAGGCTTTCGCGGAGTTCATGAGCAGCAGTTCGGAGCACGAGAGGGAGCAAAAGAAGATTGGGTACAAGGCGGCCAAGAAGGTAGCAAGAAAGGCGGCGGCAGTAGCTAAGAGTCGGGCGTTTGATAGACTGTACCATAGACTGGGGACGAATGAAGGGGAGAGGGAAGTTTTTAAACTGGCCAGGGTGAGGGAAAGAAAGACTAGGGATCTGGGAGTGGTAAGGTGCATCAAGGATGAACAGGGTAAG
Organism: Selenicereus undatus; assembly: GCA_017589665.1. Taxonomy (NCBI): domain Eukaryota; kingdom Viridiplantae; phylum Streptophyta; class Magnoliopsida; order Caryophyllales; family Cactaceae; genus Selenicereus; species Selenicereus undatus. The sequence goes on along the minus strand of JACYFF010031952.1, from coordinate 88,266,751 downwards.
GTGTTGACTGAGGATGCTGAAATTAGGAAGATATGGCAAAGGTTCTTTGCAAAACTCCTCAATGGGGAAGGGGGGGAGTCGAGTGTAGTAGGGGCGGAGAGTGCAACGATCAGCGAGCGGGCGACCTGATAACAAAGGAGGAGATTAGGGAGGCCTTGAAGAAGATGGCAAATGGGAAGGCAGTGAGCCCAGACCAGATACCAGTAGAAGTTTGGAAGTAGGTCTAGAATGGCTCAAGGAGCTTTTTAATGTTATTTTCAGGACAACCAAGATGCCCAGAGAGTGGAGGGCCAGCACGGTCATCCCACTGTACAAAAACAAAGGGGATATCCAAGATTGTAATAATTTTAGGGGCATCAAGCTGCTTAGCCATACCATGAAGCTTTGGGAAAGGGTGATTGAGAGAAGGTTACGAGAGGATGTAGAGATTTCAGAGAACCAATTTGCTTTCACGCCAGGCAGGTTGACCATTGAGGCGATCTACCTCCTCAGAGGGCTCATGGGCTTGTTCAGGGATAGAAAGGTGGATCTCCATATGGTGTTCATTGACCTGGAAAAAGCGTATGATAAAGTCCCAAGGGAGGTTTTGTGGAGGTGTTTGGAAGAGAAAATGGTGTCGCCCGCGTACATTCGAGTAATCAAGGATATGTACAAGGGAGGGCGGACGAGTGTTAGGACTCCGGGAGGGGTCTCCAATGACTTTGCGGTTAGTATGGGCCTGCATCAGGGTTCCGCCTTAAGCCCGTTTCTTTTTACATTAGTTTTGGATGAACTCACGAAAGGAATCCAGGACGAGGTGCCTTGGTGCATGTTATTTGCAGATGACATCGTTCTTATCGATGTGACCAAACAGGGAGTGAATGACAGGTTGGAGAGCTGGCGGCATACGCTGGAGGCTATGGGCTTTCGGTTAAGTAGATCAAAAATAGAATACCTCCATTGTTGTTTCAGCGATAGGATAGAAGAGGGGGGAGAAATCTTACTAGATGGGAGGGCGATACCGAAGGTCGCTAAATTTAAGTATTTGGGCTCCATCATCCATCAGAATGAGGACATTGACGAGGATATTAGCCAGCGAATTAGGGTGGGCTGGCAAAAGTGGAAGTCAGCGTCAGGTATGCTGTGTGACAAGAGAGTGCCCCTGAGATTGAAAGGCAAAGTATATCGAATGGTAGTTAGACCGGCTGTTCTCTATGGATCGGAGTGTTGGCCTCTAAAAAAGACGCAGGTCCAAAGGTTGATGGTAGCTGAGATGAGAATGGTCAGGTGGATGTGTGGCTTTGCGAGATTGGACAGAATTAGGAATAGAGTAATCAGGAGCTTAACTGAAGTGGCCCCCATAGAGGAGAAGGTGAGGGAATCGAGGCTCAGATGGTTCGGCCACGTAAAGAGGAGAAGTGTGGCCGCCCCAGTGCGGAGGTGTGAGATGATCGTTCCCCCCGGTGGGAAGAGAGGGAGAGGTAGATCGAAGAAGAGCCTAGAAGAAGTGGTGAGAGAGGACATGAGAGTTGTCGGTCTGACGGAGGACATGGCTCAGGATAGGAGGCTGTGACGGGATAGAATTAAGGTCTCTGATTGCAGGGGACCGACTTCGTAGGGGGTAGCAGCTTCGGTGGGGTGGGGCGGGTAGGTTTTGGAGTGCGTGTGTGCAGGTCGTGCGTTTATGGGATGTGACAGCATCAAGCGCTCCTGGTTTGTTGAGGTATGTCTCCGCTCCCTCTTTATTTGCTCTCTTTATTGGCTCTCCGGAACCTTTTCTCTTCCTTGGTAAATGGTTTTGCAATCGTTTTCTCTTTAAACCTTTTTCACAAAACTATTTTGTGGGTCTTATGGAATCAACCTCTCTATGGGTAGGAATACCGATAGAGGTAAGGTTGCCTACAGCTGGATCTCCCCAAACCCCGCAAAAGCGGGACCCACACTGGGAGTTTGTTGTTGTTGTTGTAGTTTTAATTCGAGTTTATTAGTTTCAATTTTTAGTCTTCCCAAACAAATTCTTTTTTTTCCCCAGCAAAGTCTCAATTTTTTTTAATCTTTTGAGTTGAATGTGGATATTGTACTGGATATATTTGAATTTGAATCTTGAACGAGAGATCACTTTGAGATTTCAATATCCACATTCAACTACAACAACAACAATTCATTATTATGACGAGAGTTGTTGTTGTTGTTGTAGTTGAATGTGGATATTGAAATCTCGAAGTGATCTCTCGTTCAAGATTCAAATTTTCTATATCCAGTACATTTAAGAATTTGTTCTTTTCGTTTGGAAATAGGGATTGGGAAATTATTGAAGTTGGTTAAAATAGGTATTTTTTTGTTGAAGTCGGTTGAAACAGGGGTTGGGAAACCCTTATTTACTGTTTATATACCAAGACAGAGTTTGAATGTGTTTTTGTCAATGTAATGCAACAATTTCACAATGGTTTGCAATTGCATATGTTTAAAATTCAAGAATTTCCAAGTATATGAAGTTACATATGTTAAATATGCATTTACATCATCAACTAAAAATACCTTAAAAATCGGTCTTGATATAAAAACAATAAATATGTTAATAGTATGATGCATGGACGTCCAACTCCAAAGGTTGGAGTATTATTGTCTAATACCCCCAAAGTACAGTATAATATCGTCCAATATCCATAATTTGTCGGGGCTGGACAATAATACTCCAATTCCAAAGGTTAGAGTATTATTGTCCAATACCCCTAAAGTACAGTATAATATCGTCCAATATACCTAATTTGTCGGGATCGGGGATTTGGAACGATAATATATTGTAATTTGGGGGTGTTGGACAATAATGCTCCCAACTTTAAACTTGGAAGTTCATGCACCATATTATTGACTTATTTACTAGTTATATATCAAGACAGAGTTTGAATGTATTTTTATCAATGTAATGCAACAATTTCACAATGGTTTGCAATTGTATTTGTTTAAAATTCAAGAATTTCCAAGCGTATGAAGTTACATATGTTAAATATACATTTACATAACCAACCAAAAACATCTTCAAAATCGGTCTTGGTATAAAAATAGTAAATATGTTAATAGTATGATGCACGGACGTCTAACTCCAAAGGTTGGAGTATTATTATCCAATACCCCCAAAATATAGTATAATATCAAAGCTGTTATTAGTGATGGAGGTAGTCATTTTTGCCATCAGTCTTTTGAGGCCTAGCTTAGAATATATTATGTGATTCATGAAGTAGTTGCCCCTTATCACCATCAAACTAGTGGTCAAATTGAGGTGTCTAATTGTGAGATTAAGTCTATACTTGAGAAAACGGTTTGGCCTGATAGCTTTGGCCTATCGTACTGCTTACAAGACTCCCATAGAAATGTCTCCCTATCTGCATCTTTTTTGGTAAGGCTTGTCACTCGTCAATGGAATTAGAACACCGTACTTTTTTTTGCTATTAAAACTTCTAATTTTAATATGAAATAAGGGGGTTCTAACCATAGATTTTAATTGAATGAGTTGGATGAAGTTACGCTTAATTTTTGTAAAATGAGAGACAATTTATATGAGAATATATTAGAGTGATTTCCAAAAGAAAAAGAAAAGCCAAAATGCTGCAAAGTTTTTGCCACCCTTTGATTCCTAATTTATTTTTCTTAAGTTCATTTTGGTTTTTAAGTTTTTTTGGTGGGTGTAAACTTAATTTTTTTATTTAAAATAATGAGGGGGTTGGTGCAAAGTCTATATCATACACCGGGGGCGGGGAGTATATACTCTCGAAAACTCCATAAGCAAAATATATATTCATAACTGCTCATATGACAAATATTCGCTTGAAAATATATATTTATGTGGCAATAGGAATACAAATGTCCTGTTTGGCAAACAACTGTTAACTATTAGCTATTGGCTATTTGTATTAGCTATTAGCTATTAACTGTTTGAATTAGCTGTTTCTATTAGCTGTTTGAATTAGTTGTTTGTAGAAAAACTTTTTAATAAAATTAGTTATTTCTAACAAAGTTGTGAGATAAAAAATTAATTCTCCAAAATATTCTTTAAAAAAGTTAATCAAATTAATTTTTTCAAATTAACTTTTTACACCTAAAAAATTATTTTACCAAATATATAAATTAATTTTTTAACATAGTCAAACAGCTAAAAACTCCTACGTATATATAATAATTTGCCGGGGCTGGTGTCAGAGAAATGGCGTTAAATAAACAGAATTTGGGAAAAATGTGGCGCATTGGACGGAGACCAAGCCGATACCTTTAGGAGTCTTTAACCGCCGACTGACCGCTCGCCTGAATTAGCAGTCATCGCCTTCACATCGTTTCATCGCGAAACTCCGATCCTAGTGGTTCAGCTCTACACCAACTGCAAACCCATATTCTCGCCCTTTCCTCCAATCCAAATTAGGGTTCGCAAATCACTGCAGCTGCTCCCAAAATCAACAACGTCAATAAAATTTCATCCATTTATGACCATGAAAGGCCATGATCGAATCAACAACGCCTTACCTGATGAGCTGATTCTGGAGATTTTCCAGCGACTTGATTCTCAATCGAGCAGAGATGCCTGCTCGCTCGTTTGTCGTCGTTGGTTTCACCTTGAGCGAATTAGCCGCGAGACCATCCGAATCGGCGCCTCTGCTAGTCCGGATCAGCTTGTGAAAGCGCTTGCAGCTCGATTTCCTAATGTCCGTAATGTTTACATTGATGAGCGTCTCACTATATCGCTCCCTGCCCCTCTTGTGAGTCCTCTCTCGTTCATATCGTTTGTTTTGCGCTTGATTTGACGATGATGTTCAGTCCAATGCGAATATGTATTTTCTGTCATCTGAGTGTGTGGGAGTTGTCATTTTGGGGCGTTAATTGGAAATCATGGAAAGAACATTATTCCGTCCAGGAATGTATTGGCTTGGACAAAAAAAGAACAGGATCTTTATGCTTCATCCAAGGCATTCTGGGTGTAATTTATGTGTACGATTGCACTCCTATTAAGATATGAGTATGAGGAGATAGGATATAACCATAAGCAAGAGATAGAAGCTTTCCAAACTCAATACCTGAGTGTTTGGATGATGTAATGCTGAGAATTCTGATATGAGGTTAAAAAAGAAAAGTATCTTGAGCTTGATAGTGTTTATGTCAGAGTAATTATTTTGAGCTTGTCAGTTGTCGGCCTTACAAAGTCATGATCATGATTGTTTCATGATGAGGTCAGAAGTGGTGGACATGTTATATTATATGTAACAGTAAAATGCTGTACTTGGATTTATGTTATATATATAAATGTATAATGGGGTGCATTGGCGTAGGTAGCTTCTGAATTCCTGTTTGAGTAGTTCTTGTGTTTGAGAAAAGCACTCACTTGTTTAGTCTTTCTGATATAGGGGGTAAGACGGCATGCTGGTCGACCTACAGCTTCATCTGTCAAACGTCAGCTGAAGAGTCGGAAAGCAGGGGTGGAAGATCAGGAAATTGAACCTTGCTGTTTATCTGATTCTGGCCTGGCTGCTGTTTCGCAAGGCTTTGCTTACCTTGAGAAGCTGAGTCTGATCTGGTGCTCAAGTGTCACTAGTCTTGGGTTAAAATCAGTAGCTGAGAGGTGTAGATCCTTGAGGTCCTTGGATTTACAGGTGAGATGGTTATGATAAGCTGGAACGCCCTGTTTTAGACACCAAGTGCACTGCTATTTAAGGCGTTGACTAGATTGGTTAGTGTGGGTGGATTTGGCTTTGTTCATTGTAATTTATGGGATGGTGTAGTTAGTTATTTTCATGCTCAGCTAGGAATTTTGGTTAACCCAATGGAGTTAAACATATGACAGAACTCTATATCATTGCCACTTCTGATTATACATCACCACCACCATGTCCAGTGTGTGGTCCAGACTTGCTACTAAATGATAGTCTAGAATGATTGCTAAATGATACTACTAAAATTTTGGATTCTGTATCCAGTCGACCAGTATGACTGATGACGAATGCGCAAGGCTGAAGAAGGGATCTCTCTCAAAAGTCATGACTGTCAAATTGTTATTGTATTTTTTAAAAATGTTTTTGTTGATAAATTCCGCATAAATACCATTCATTTACAAGTTCATGATATTGGATCACTAATTGCATGGGCACTTGGATTTTGAAATCCCACTTAGGGCAGTATCTAGGATATTCCAGAATGGAAAAATCAAGTGATCAAATGCTGCGGATCTATCCCGCGGGCATAGGGGGCTAAAATGACGCTGGTGGAAATCAATACATAGCCTGCAGTTCTATAAAAAACTCTGCTTGTGAAACTTGTACATCTGAAACCAGAAACTTGCAGGTTATTTGGAAAATCTGTAGGAAACTAAGGTTTCGAGAACCGGCTGCAAATGGAAGATTGCTCATTTAAAACTCTGAATTTCTTTTGCGTGTCACCTCATAGTCTAGGTTTTCTGGGAAGCCTTTATCAATTATCCTTGACTTATACCTGAGCACTTTGGTAAAACTTCTCTCCCGCAAACTGCCTCTGAATTTATTCACATCATGGTTCCTGATGCTGCCATTTGGGATACAGTCTTAGGAAAATACAATCTAATGGGGTTTACCTTCTATGCAATCTGCTTCTATTCATCTATTCAAAGTGCTTCATTATGAATATGAATATGCTTCAGGATTTAGTGTCAGGGTGCGATCTTGAAAGATACATGTTGGAGAGGACTTCACCCCCCGGATTTCCAGGCCTCTATGAATGAACATGTCATCTGAATTGCTCCATGTCTCACCCAACTTGAGCTATCATTTTGAGTCAACTTTTATTTCATTTTCAGTGTCTTCCTGACAAGAATGAGAGTGGTTTCACCTTAGTTCATTCATCAATGCAACTTAACAAAGTGTCCCGCCAAGTTTGAAATCCGACTTAACATCTTTGGCTCATTTTCTCATTTGCTAATCAGTTATTTTTCCTTCTGCAGGGATGCTATGTTGGAGATTTAGGTCTAGCTGCTATTGGGGAGTCTTGCAAGTTGCTTGAAGACTTGAATCTGCGATTTTGTGAAGGCTTGACAGACACTGGATTGGGAGCTTTAGCCACTGGATGTGGAAGATCTCTTAAATCTTTAAGTATAGCAGCTTGTGTTAGAATTACTGATGTTGCCTTAGAAGCTGTGGGATCCCATTGCAGATATCTGGAGGTCTTATCTATGGACTCAGAGTTCATTCACAATAAAGGTGTACTCGCTGTTGCTAGAGGATGCCCATTTTTGAAGGTCTTAAGGCTACAATGTACAAATGTGACAGATGAGGCTCTGTTAGGTGTGGCAACCTTCTGTTCGACACTGGAATTGTTGGCTTTGTATAGTTTCCAGAAATTCACTGACCAGTGAGTGATGCTTCCCCGTTTTCTCTCCTTGAAATGAATGTTACCTCAGTTCCTAAAGTTGAAAGTTCGATCTACTTGACTTTGAGACAGAAAGCCTGAAAGCAAGAATTTATTTGATAGCTAGACCTTTCATCTGCAGATAATAAATCCTATATTCAAATGAAGCCTTTTACTTGTCTTTCCATTGACATCACTGAAGAAAGAGACTCCGAGGTTTCAAGCAAAGCACGTCAATGGACCAGGCCTTCTCACCTACGAAGCCCTCTTCCATGTAATCTTAAGTAAAGTTACCTAGGGTGACTAACCTAGAGTATAGGTTACCTTGATTCTCCTAAGTGTTTGGCCAATAATTTGTCTACTCCCTAACACCCCTCGCCAGCCAAAAAAATAAATAAATCCTGAAGGCATAAGCTATTTTAAGAGTAAGTAGCCAAGATGATATTTCACTTTTGCATCCAACATGAGACATTTTGTTGTTATTGCGTTTACCCTGTTCTCAGGGGTGGTAGATCCACAAGTGGCATTAAAGTAAAAATTGAAGGGGTTGTACCTCGTGAACACAGAGTTGCTACACTACTGTTGTAGCTTGCTTCATGACCTGTAGTGCAAAAGATTATTCTTCCATTCAGACCAAACATTCAATGTTTCTATCGACAAGTCAAATGAGCAGCAACTAAAGCTTTAACCCATCTGTTGCTTGGGCTGTAAGAATCCTAGTGTTAAAGACTCTATGATCACTAGACTGAAATTTAATTTTTTCAGATGTTTGAATAGCAAGAGGATAATAGCCATCATTTTTTTTTATTTAATAATTGCTTGGGAAGAGAAATTAATATGTTAACTTCACTCGTAGGTCACCATGAGTATTACCTTGCTCCTCTTTTTTTCTCTCTCTCTGTCTGTCTGTCTGTCTCTTTTTTTTTGGTGTGTGTTTTGGGGGAGGGGGGGTGTTGAAGGTTTTCATATATGTTTGCGCTAGCACCCCTCCCTAGTGTGGGTCCCATCTTAGGAGGGTATGGGAAGATCCGGATTTATAAACTAGGCAGCTTTATTCTCATTCCAAGAGGCCAAAAACTTTTTTGTGGAGAACATTTTGTTTTGATGAATTAAAACCTTTCGAAACAAACATGTCAGATAAAAGTTGCACTGGATACTATCACAGATCATCACTGCATTAGATGATGATGCTATAAAAACAGTGAGGGAAATGCATTAGAAAGTGATAGCAAGTATGACACCGCCAAAATTGTATCGCCTAGGATACAAATTAAATGACATTACTGTTTGCTAAATGACAAAAACCCAAAGGATAAAAGGCCTCTTTGTTGGCCCTTAGTGTCATGGAAAAGTCATCCTGCTGCTGCTTGATTGTTGGATTTTTTTGGTTTTTAGGAGAGTTGCCGGAAATGATGGAAGTTAAGAAGTCAGCCCCTTCTTCTTGTCCCCCCCCACCCAAAAAAAAGAGGGAGTCAGCTCTTCTTACATTTTCTGAAAAACGTGTGTGACAGAGGGAAAAGGTCTATGCTGCACAGGTGCATACCTGTACCGTCTGTACATGCTGTACACTGTGGACTCAGAAGGGCTAATGTGAATGTCATGTTGTTAGAGTGCATTAAGATGTTCAATTTTTCATGGTGTATGCGCATCCTATATGTGTTCCTACCAGAGTTACCTGGGTTGCGGAACGGGGAATGCCACTCCCCAAGAAAATCTGTACAATAGGGGTAGGCTACTCGGTACGCTTTTTGGGAACAAAATTCGTAATTTTGGTACGCTGGTATTGGTCAAGGCTAATCTTAGTTTTGCTGGTTTTTTTTTTTTTTGCTTGCTAAAGTACATATTATATATATGTATAACTCAATCACTACTAAAATAGAAATGAAATTTAGATAAATGTTATTTAAATTTTAGTCACCCAACCCTGTTAATAACCTGGTTAAAAGCTAGCCAACCCATTTACTCCACACATTTTAGAAAATGTGCTTTAGTTTCCACTTTCCTACGCCAACCATTTAAACTTCCCATAGACTTTTTCTTTTTGCCATTACAAGCATTTAACTATGAGTGCAGATTTTTGTCTCTTAGTCTCTTACTGCTTTCTGTTGTTTCTATCTCTCTATCTCTCTCTTTCTTTGTATCTATTTATCTCTTTCCTCCCTCAGTAAGGTAAGCCTAAGGCTTCTCTCATCATGTCAAGGCTACAGCAAACCAAAGGGGAAACATACAATGCCAAGAAATCTAAGCTTTCAGACCCTAAGAAAGAGAATTGAATACAAATTGTTTTGTGTGAGGAAAGAAACGCTATGCAGCATGCAACACATCAGACCAAAACAATACAGTTGCTGTTACAATTATGGTGGGCCCCAAAAAATTATCTTTTTTCTCTTTAGTTTCTGGGTGATTTCCCGTGGTCGCTGGCATGCTTGTTCTGGAACTGGTTCCAGAGCATTCCAGCTCAAGAACGAATTGCGTTTTGGAACGAACAATCCAGAACGTGGCAGAGCGGGGTGGGGGGCGATCCTGGTAACTATGGTTCCTACATCACATTGTATGTTTTCATACTCATTTTTCTGTTTTAAACATACACCTTTGAGATTATAAACATTGAATTTGTGTGGCTTATGGTTATCTCTCGACTTGCCTTGCTGAATGCTATTCCAGTGATGACAAGGAGGTCTGGTGTGTTCTGAGCAGCCATAAATAGTGGAGTGTGCTGTGCTTTCCTACTGTATGGAGGTGTAAGATTTTTCTGCTGATTCAAGCATCTTTTTGGTTTTAGAATTCTCAGTGGGGCTGCTGGCAACTGCTTGAAAAGCTCTGTATTTGCCCATGGAGCAAGTCCATCTTCTGTTGGGAAGAATGATGTTTTTCAGGAACCATGACGATGAATTGCTGTTTGCTAAATTCACTCTAGCTCTATCCAGTCATATATTAAGCCTTGTATCTCATTTTCTGCATGTTGCTAAATGGACTGATTTATAGCTTGAGCGTATTGGAGGAATTCCAAACAAACAAAGTTCTACTTTTTTGGCGAATTGTGTACTGCAGTTGTTCCTAACTTGAAATCCATCTTTCAAAGTGTGATCAATCATAAGCCAAAGATGTTATACAAGTGGTGAAAGAGGATTGCTGGTGAGATACATGTTTTTAACTGAACGATTTAAGAAATGACCGACTGCGTCAGAATGGGTGCTTAGTTTTAAAAGGCGCAAGGCACACTAAGGCGCATAGGGTCCCAAAGTGCAAGGCACGAGGTGAAGGAGCATGCATCATGGATGTGAGGCGCACTTCTATGCAAAAATTTTTAGAAGTCTTTCATATTTCACAAAGCATATTTTGCAGAAACAAGTTAGATGAATGCATCAAGAAAGTGATTAGACGTCAACATAACTACTATCACCTCAAATGACCTTAAGATATGCTATCTTATCATCACAGTTTCCCAATGCACACACTTACTGTACAAGCATAGCTTACCTTTAGCTCCCAAGGAAAGAAAAGAAGAAAACAAGTAATGACAAGGCTAAGAAAAAGAAGAAAAAGGGGGAAGATATAGCCTTGTATCCATGAGGCGCACCTCATCCCCTCCGAGTCATTGACGTGGTAGCCTCACGCTGAGGCGCGCCTAGGCGTGCCTCATGTGGGCTTTTTTAAACTAAGAATGGGTGTCATGGGGGTGTTATTTTAGAAAATCAAAATGCCTTTGTTGGGGGGTCAGGAGTTGTTTGTACGTGGGATATCAAGAAGGCTTATGATCATGTGGATTGGCATTTCTTGATATATGTGATGAAAAGAATGGGTTTTGGGGAGAAGTGGATCGATTGGATCCGTCATTGCATCCGTCATTGCATCTTATCAATGTTCTCGAACTGACTTCTTTTTGGCTTCTAGAGGGCTTGCCAAAGGAGGCCCCTTATCCCCCCCCTTCTTTTCTTTGTGGTCATGCAGTTTTTCACTGGGTCGATTGATTAGATATTTAGTAACGGGCTCATATCCTGGTTTTTTGTGGGTTGACTGAGCTTGATGGGTATGATGCCATACATCTTCGTTTTGTGGATGAAACCAAAGGTTTTTGTGATTATGACTATGGGCAGATGGTGAATTTCTGTTGTGTTACTCTGTTTGAGGCGGTTTTGGGCCTGAGAGCTAACTTTGCAAAGAGCTTTATCCTACCCGTTGGCAAGTGCGCAACATACTGTTGCTTGTGAGTGCTTTAGGTTGCACCATTGATTCCCCTCCGACTACTTACCTAGCTCTCCATTGCGGTGTGAGATATAAGGAGAAATCTATTTGGGATCCAATTATTGATAGGTTTGAGAGAAGACTTCTGCCTCAGAAGTCTAAAATACCTATTGATTTGAATATTTACAATTATGCCTTTAATTGAAAGACAGATTTACCCCAAAAGCTAACCACTCTTAGAAATTTACAATTGTGCCATTACTATTCATTTGAATATTAAAGCATCTTCTTTGCTCTTAAGGTATAAGTGTTTTCTTCATCTTCTTTGCTCTATAAGAATTGTTTTTCCAAGAACCTTGAAACCATACCCACGTTGAAGGAACAACCATGGTATCCAATAAGCAAAAGCTCTGTGGGAATTAACTCCAGTGAGTCATGCTCTAACTATTTAAGTTTGTGCTTTAGCTCAATTTCAGAGCTCAAGTATCGTGCAACATAATATTATGTGAAACATGTTACCCATAATACTTCTGGCATTGCCACTCTTTCTTAGGTAGAGGAGCCCAAAAAATTGTGTGATCTCTTGTTTTGAGTGTATTGTTCATCCGTCTGTGTTAGAATATCTTTGGCTTAACAGTTGACCTTTTGGAAATTTGTGTATTTTTAGACTCAGATGTTGGGCATTCCGTTTCAAAATGAGCTCATATTCTCTCGTATATGATAGTTATGGGTTTTGCTTCTCTTTATTACACATGGTTGAGTCTATTTTACTAATGCTTTCCGTTTTCAGGAGTTTGTCTGCGATTGGCAAGGGTTGTAAGAAATTAAGAAATCTTACATTAAGTGACTGCTATCTCTTAAGTGACAAGGGTTTGGAAGCTATTGCAACAGGTTGTTCTGAATTGACGCATCTGGAAATCAATGGCTGCCACAATATTGGGACAACAGGACTGGAGTTTGTGGGGAAATCTTGCCAGTATGTCTTTCATTTGTTCTGCGAACAAAATTTGTTGTAGTTATGTAGTACAACCTGATGTGCTTATGAAAATGATGGATCATCAACTACATGCTTGATGTTGTCTTGCCCTTCCATTTTGCCGGTTTTGGTTATTAATTTTTTTTCCACTTTGAGTCGCTTGAAGTGCTGTAGAATGGTGTGGAATCTTGAACATCTGAACTTTCCAGAGATCATACATTTTATAATTATTGCAAAATTGCGTGAGTCACTTTGGCGATGCCCATTACTGGATATGGTTATGTGCAATAAGACGTGTGGATTTTGCATTGGACAGGCTTGTGGGGCTGTTTTTAAAGTATATGCTGTGTATGTTCTGTAGTAATTTGCAATATGTGTGGTTGAGGTTAATACGGAAGTACTTGCAGAAGAAGGAAGAGAACACATGTTAATGAACTTGAATTGAGAGGCTTCATTCATTTGAGCTGTCAGATAGGCTGATCAATATTATATGAATTAAAGTGCTTTAGTTTATGTTATTCACTATTAGTTTGATCCAAAATTGAAGGAAACTGTATTTTCTTTCCTTTTTTCCAGTTATTTTCTGGACCTTTATAGCTTGAAATGATCTCTAATGCCATTTTGTTTCTTTGGAAGGCGACTTTCCGAGTTAGCTTTGCTGTACTGCCAGAAGATTGGCAATTTTGCACTTTCTGAAGTTGGTAGAGGCTGTAAATATTTGCAAGCTCTTCACTTAGTAGACTGCTCCAATATTGGAGATGATGCTATGTGTAGTATAGGTATGGGCTGCAGGAATTTGAAGAAACTTCATATACGGCGGTGTTATGAGGTATGCCAAATACTTATTGACATTAGTGGATGTTCCTCTTGTTATCTATGATATGGCCTTATTGCAATGATCTTGCTGGAAATTGTCAATGAGCTTATGGTTGCAATTGCATCCTTTAATTGTCTAAAAGTACATTTTGGTATGTTATGTGATCTCCTTCGATGTTGCTGTGATTAGAAGAGACTAATACATTACAGGTGCCAAAAGCAATAGATGAAACCAAATGGATATTATAAACCTGCCACAAAGCCTCCGTGCATGGAGGTGTCTTCTAGAGTAGCATAATGCCATAATCCAAGATGGAGGATTTTGTGGTACTTGATTTAAGGGCAAACCTGCGAACATTATCGGTTACCTGATGAGACACTAAGTTGTCCTGTTGTTATTGCTAAGTGTTGTGCTCATCTCTAATGATTCATGAACAAATTACTAATCTATCCTTGTCACCCCATTCATTGCTGGTGCAACGGATTCCTTAGGCCATCATGGATACTGTCTTCTCGGTTCTCATTATACTTCATTCCATATAACTTCTTGTGCTTTAGGAATGGAGTATCATTTGCTATTGTATTCTTTCTTTCTCAGGTGTGATAACTTGATGTAGTAATTTGACAAATTTATTGGGATAGCTGTAAAAGGTTCTTGATAAATTTGATTGGATGAAGCAGTCATGGGGTAGTTCTTTTTGTTTCTTTTGATTTTAGGCATCTGTGGCCATACACACGCATGCTAGGGAGATAGAACTAGTTCGCATTGGGTTCAATCGCTTCCATGCCATGGAGATCAACAATGGACATGAAAAGGCTTATGAGAACATGGGGGAAAAATATATATATCTACATATGTCTTTTAGCAACTTATAAGGAGCATTCAAAAAAAAAAAAAAAACCAAAAAGGAGAGTGCATTGGAGGTGATAGGAGAAAAAGGCTGTTGCAATTACGTATATTTGAGCTAGTAAGGATACATTTGCATGAGGTAAGACAAGTTTTAGGATGCCATAAAGCAGAATAGCTAGTGTGCTCTCTACCCTGAAGTGCATTGACTCTTGTATGTTTGGGAGATGGACCTTTGTTCCTTATCATGTAGTAGGATTGATGTTGTTGATAGCTTTTTTCTCTGGGTTTTTATTAGCTCAATCACAAGATGCATGCTTAGCATCAACTTCTTTTTGTTTCTCTAGTAAAATAAGCTTTCATCATTATTAGCAATCCAAGCACGCAGCGAGTGATTTAAAATGCGGATTCGGTTGCGTTTGCTGTTTCGGTCGCGGTGTCGCGGAAGCGTTATGATACGCTTGTCGCGGAACGGATCGTGGTCGTCGCAGCGTGAAAGGGTTCATATAGTTGCTTTTTCATTTGAATTTGTACTTTTGTAGCTTAGTACCACAATTATGTAAGAAATTCGATTATTTGCATAATTTTTTTTTAATATATATAGACAAAGACAATTGATAGCCATTACCCACTAGTGCCTGGCTGCCCGAATATTTGGAATGTGCGGGAAAATTAGATAAGAAAGAAGCACCAATGAAATTTCAATCTTACTGCTAGAAAACCCATGCCATGAGCCAGTACATGCTATAGAAGTATACCAATTTTCTACATGGCAAGATCAATTTCAAATAAGTCTCTAACTCTCAACCCAGTTCACAATAAGACCTGCCTCTGAGCTCCCCAGGGATTTGCCAATTGCTCCAGTAACAAAATTGATTTTAGACAGTACAATCAATAGCAAATAATTAAATTGAACCTGTAAACCCGAAGATTAAAATTTTTAAACCTTCAAATTAAAAAGTTAGATACCCCAAAATTGAAGGATTATCTGATTTAAGTTCATATCTAGATCCCACAAAATATATAGCAACGTCAATTAAAAGAATGAAACCTACAAACCCTAAATCAACACACAAAATGTGAAGTGAAACCGAGAGAGATAGAGGGAGTCTCTGCCACCAACCTCGAAGCTAACATCAGGGAAGCTCTCAACCTTTCCAACTTGAGGGACAACTATGGATAAACACCCATCTTCATTGGGTGGGTGTGTGTTGCAGAACTGCTCCTTCTCTCTCTCCCTCCTCCTCCCTCTTCCTCTCTATCGTGGTTTTGCTGGGCTGGGGGTTTAATGTGTTAGTGGGTTTAATTGTTTTTAAGGCAAATTATTAAATAGTGGTGGTGGTGGGCTAGGATTAGGAATCAAACCAAAAAGAATTGAAAAAATATTGTGGCAGTGGGAATGTGGGACGCCGGGAAGGAATGGTTGGAGGGATTTTTTTATTTTTTATTTTTTATTTTTAGAGGTATAGTGATGAATGATGTCGCTTGAGTGTTTGATTAATTTTTTATTTTTTAGAAATTGGCGAATTTTTTTTTTTAATATTTTTGAAACAAAATTTGGGCTCATGGAGTTTGGGCATTGGGACTAACTGGCTAGGTGCTAACCTTTTTTTTGGGGGGAAAAAATTAACAGTCTTGGATTTTAAACTTTTGCAATTTTATTCCCAAGAAAAAATATGCTAGGTGGAAGATGACTATATTAAGTTTGGTTTAAAATATTACTTTTTTTTAAATTTTATGTTAACATAATGGTTTAATTTTCACAATAGTTAAACACAATAATTTAAGAGAACTTTGACGGAAATTATAACATCACACGATAGTACAAAACTATAAATGGTAAAAGATAAAAATATTTTAAACAATTCCAAGCTACGAAGTCCATAAACGATAGCTATCTTTTTGTACATTGTGTACAAATCCATATCTAAAATTCATAATAGATAAAAATTGATCACCACCAAAATGAATGACAAGGAGGTTCCTGATGGGTGCCATTATTATTATGATCAACGCCATATGACTCTTGTTGCAGTAGAAAATTGATGACGCTTTTGAATCCATCTAAGATTGATAACTTGAAGTTGAATCACTGTTATAAAAGGTGGGACGATAATAATGATGATCTCAATAATTAATAGTTCCCTGGTTGATGATTGGAGGGTTATCTGAATGTCGTCTACTTGAGTTAGGCTCAACAAATTGTGGCTTATTTGAAGGATAAGACGGTGGAGGACAATTAGTATATTTTGAACTATATCCATGATCGTTTAAGACATCCCCATATGTGTCTTAGCCACTTGAAGAAGCAAATAGACTGGGCTTTGTAAAACTTGATGACATTTTTTGGAAACCTGCATGCCCGTACATGGTATCAGTTGGATAACCATGTGGTTGAACGGGTTCCTTACCATTTCTTAGGCGACGATAAGTTTGTGTTGGTTCATCCGGGGAACGTCGACTTCTTTTGTCATTTTCAAGAGTGGCACCATGACCACGATCACTAAAGTAATCAGTTGATGGTCTAGAGGAATACGAAGTACCCATCTCATTCGTACCTCCGTTTCCTCCATCTCTTTCGCCTCCGCTTCCATCATGACTACTCGAAGGCGACAAACGTCTCTCTGACTCACACTCACTGTTGTGTATATCCAGCGGCTGGTGGTTGACATTGTAGCGAAATGGAGGGGTCACATCAGGTTGCGGATCATCGTCATCCTCAACATCGATGGTGGCATTAACCTCATTTTCATTAAGATTGAATCAATTCAAGTTATCTCCTTCAAAAACTAGTTTCTCCTTTTCCGAGAGCAAAAGGTTTAATGGATCATCATCATCAAATATGTAATCCAAGTTGATAGGATTGAAAGACTCAGTGAGTTCTTCCTTAGTCGTTCGTTTTGCACATCTCAATTTTAATGTTTGATTATAACGAAAGAAAACAATGAGATCAAGTTTCTTATAAGTCAATCTATTTGTTGCCTTTGTGTGCATTCGACTGAACATCCTCCAATTTCTTTCACAGTTAGAGGCAGAAGTTGTTTGAGTTAACAATCAAATTGCAATGCGTTGGAGTTCAGGTGCACATCCACCATGAATTATCCACCATTCAGCTGCATCAAATACATTTCCTTAGAATCTTAGATAATGAAACTTCAAACTTTAAAATTTAACATATACAATTATATATGTGTGCGTATGAACAAATTGTGGTCACCCGACATTAATGATGTAATTGCCCTTTGAGCCATAGATGATTCAAAGGAGTCCATCCTATCTTTGTAAAGAAATACCTGCATATTTATG